>VXBA01004275.1:437231-593858 GCA_013399895.1 Serilophus lunatus
GGATCCGCGCCGGGCGGCTGCTCCCGGCGGCCGCCCCGCTTGCACCTGGGAGGGGGCGGCCCGAGGGGCACAATGATGGATATTCCCTCAATGCCTCCCTCCCTCTGCCCGCCCCGGGGTGGTGCCGGCCGGGAGGGGCGGAGGGGGGCTGGCAGTCCCAGTAGGACCCGGCGCGGCGGTGGGAATTTTCGGAGACCCTCTGCTGCCTCTCTGTTGCCCTGCGGCCGGGGTTCGGCCGGGGCTGGGGACAGGTGGTGGCGGCGGCGGCGGCACTGAGGGCACGACGGGGGTCGGAGCCAGTGCGGGCGCAGACCGCGGCAGCTCCCCCGGGGCGAGACCGGTGGCTCCTCTCTGCCGCTGCCCGGAGCCTGCGACTTAAATTAGGGGGAGTGTTTTGTCAACAGCTCATTCTGTTGGCCGGCAGGTTGGCTAGTTCAAGGACTGAGCGGCTGGTAAATACTATTTATGGCTCTTTATGCGATTTTGTTTTATTTAATTAAGTAACACCCTCTTGAAAAATGGGACCTTGGGAGGGGATGCTTCTGCGTTTGGGGAGCATCCAGATATGCTGGGTGCATCGCTGCGCACTAGGTGTATAGGGACTCGGGCGTAGTGGCAGCTTGCTGTGTCTGAGTGATTGAATTTCTAATACGTGTAGAGACCGTGTTTGAAAACGATCTCTCAAAACCTCTGAAGTAGTTTTAGAAAGAACGTTATTCCCTTTTTAGAATTCTGTGTAAGTATATTTGAACCAGGCATGTTGTGCTGGCATGCTGTGTGTTACTTTGGTAAGAATTAGTTATATGCATGGTTTGTTTTTTAATTGTAGTTTGTTGTGAGTGCCTGGGAAGTTTGCTATCGAAGAGTAAATTGCTGGATAAATACTGTAGTCATTTAGGACTAGGGAAACTTGGACCATGAGCTTTTGTGTAGGAATTGTCACTTTGATTCTTTTCCACAGACTTTCACACTTAAAATCACCATTGCAAAAAATAGTCAAATATTCATATTCCATAATCAAGACTATGCCTTGTCAAATTCCCTTAAGAGAAGCATGGGCACTGAGTAGATTGCTGTTTTATTTGAAATCTAGCTTGTTACCTAAGTAAGGCAGTGTAACTTGCCTTTAACATCTCACCTGGAAGTCTGTTCTGCCTTTTCTCCTTACAGTAGAAGAATTCTTTAAATTCTTCTTAAACCCTTAGTTCAACCCCACAGCATGGATCCAGACTGTTAATCAGACTTAGCAGGTTTAGTAGCTGTGGGAAAAATTAAAGTCTCTGTCATGCCGTGTTCCCTCTCAAATCAGCATGTGACAATGCTAACTGAGACAGTATGTTAGTTGATGTAGATCCATCAGTTGCCCACGCGCTTTGTATATAAAGCTTTGCACAAACTGTAGGGAAGAATGCATGAATGCCTTGATCTCCAAAAAGCCTGTGCTTGTCCTTAGCTTGTCTCCCATTGTTTGCTGTATAGTTTTGCTGATAAAGATAAGTTTTAAATTCTGTTGAATTCATATCTTACATAAAGATAAGCATAGACATAGAAGTCATCTGGATTTGGCCATAATGTGAATCAAGATGAAAGCAAAATTTACATTTGATGAGGGGAAAGATTTGGATGGAAGAGGTAGAAGCAAATGCCATGAGTCGGTCCACAGAATGAGTAGCCCCATATCTGCTGCTGGTTGGTATTGCTCGGCATGGTCTGCGGGTTACTTCTGAGAGGTCTTTTAGGAATGACAGTCCAGTGTCAAGAGTCTGCAGGGCTATGGTCTAAACCGAAAAATGGTGCAGAAATCCACAAATGGAAAGTTAAAAATCACTAAGTTGAAGCTGGTTTGGAGTATAAGTTTTAGGGAGTCAGTAGATCACCTGATTTTGTTTGCTTTCTGTTTACTGTGTCTTTGCATCCTTTTCATCTTATCTCTGTTTCACCTATTCAAGCTTTTATCAGCGTAATTAAGCGATAGCGTTTTCCATTGTGCACTCTCCAAACACACTGCTTTAGTCACCTAGAGCAACCCGTTGGCAAGCACTTTTTATCTGTAAGATCGTGCAAAATTCCTCTACAGGTGTGCTAAGGAAAGGGAGAGACTTAACCTTTAGGTACGGGCGTTCTCCCAGACTTGCCAAAGGCCAGTAAGGAATATATGGCTGGGAACAGCCATTTGGGTGGAATGCTGTTCCAAAAGAGAAGAACATCTTTTCACAGGAGGCGAAGTTGCCACTGCTACTTTAGCAGGTATTCGTAGGGTTTAATTTTCAAGTGCTTTTTGAGTTACAAACTATGGCTATAAGTTCACGTCTATTTCAATATGCAGATCAGGGATTTAGTAAATGTTTGAAAGGTATGTGAATTTATTAACATCCACAGGTAGTGCTAGAACAGTCTCTCGAAATGTATTAGAAACAGGTCTCTTAGTATAAGAATTTTGGATTGTTTTGTCCAGTACGTGACTGGCAGCAAATTTTGTGCCTTATGGAGAAGATGTATTTAAACTCCATGTGTTAGTAAAAAAATCCACCTGAAAGATGAAATTTCCGTAAGACTGACAGCCTTAAACAATCTAGATGTGTGTAAATACTGACTTTATTTTGCAGAGTGCAGTACATCACTAGGCTGATGGATTATGTTTTTCTTCAAATGACTTATTAGATGATGTAAGCAGGTAAATGAGGTCCTTTTCCATTTAAGCTGTGTGGTAGCGCTCAAAGAACGCAGAGGTTGCTAAATTCAGCGTTCCTGTTGTGTTGATACATTTGTTGGATGAAAGTAAAAATCACCTGATACAGTTTTAAGTGATAGTATATATTTCCTTGCAGTGCTGTTCTTTGAGCTGTTTAAAGGTAGGTTTTGGACAATGGAAGGGAAATCAGAAAAAAGAAATCAGAAAACTTCTTGGAGTTAATTTTATTCCAGTTTCAATAGTAGACATTTTTCTAGGATGCAGTAATAATTGAAACACTGGGATCTTAGATTTAGGTGTGTTGAAATACAGAGATAGTTCAAGTGAAGGGATGTTAGCAGTAGAAGATGTCTGCTGAAGGAGGTTTAAAGGTATTTGCATAGGTAGAAGGAGTGACAACTCAAACGAAATACCAATGGTTCTTTGAGAGGTGACACTCTTGCTCTGAGTTAAACATTGATTCATATGCAAGGGGATGTGGGATGGTGGGTATGAAAGGCAGTTCTCCTCTGGTTACCATAACTAGCTAGAATTGGTTGAAATTATTTGTGTTTTGGTATGTCTTTTCTCCTGAGATTTAGTTATGACTACTTTTTAACTGCCAGGCACCAAATTTCTGTTTAAAAATAAGAAAAATAAATTTCTTCTAGCTAGGACTCAAGAGGTAGTTGTGCTCTCTGCTCTAAAGCTGTTTGATACATTTTGTTCCATAAACAATTAAATGTAAAGGATCAAAATAATCCTGGGAGCAGGACCTAGAGTCCGTGGTCCTTCACTTCCAGTGAGGGCCCTCTTACAAGGACATGGAGTCTTGCTCAGAGTCAGCGGTTACTGAGGCCTCAGAGGGAAATGCCATTGACAGAAAGGCTGGAGAAGTCTCCATTGTTCTTGTCTGTCACTTTGAGTAGTATCTGAGGATGGTCAGAGGTGTTTCCCATATCCCAGGGAATGCTGCAGCGGCTGGGCAGCCTTGGAAAAGTGAACAGTCTTGCTGCTTTCTTTCTCTGTATCTTTAAACAAAGACAATATCTTCTGATTTTTTCTACGGGACTTAATTCCATGATTCTGTGCACTTTCTGTCGGCAGATATAGGCAGGGAGTAATAGCTTTGTGAATCTTGAGTGCCTAGCATCAAGCAGGTGGTGAGGCCCTGTCAGAGGTGAGACTGCATCTGTGCGTGCTGATGTCTACAAAATTCACCATCTCTCTTTTTTTTTTTTCCTCTCTAGTACATACCTGCAGCTACATTTGGGTTTTGAACATGTTTCTTTTAGTTAAAGCATGAAAAATTTGTGTTTTATAGGTGCTTAACTGTCACCAGGGAACATCTTCCAAATTCTTACCTATTTCTTTCAGACTTACTAGCACGACAATGATGAGGGTCATATAAACTCCTAAATTAGCAGATCAGTTTTCTTACCTACCTTTTGAGAGTTTGAGGAGCAGCTAGGATACAGAAAATGCAGAGTTTCCCTGTGTTCTTGGCTTCCTTCTTTACTGATTTGTAAGCTAACTGGGTGTTATTTGAATGAGTGGGCTCTGGAGGTTCTTATCTGTCACGGAGAAAAATATCTGAGGACTGTTTTTCATATGTACCGTCCTCCTTCCTCTAGAAAATTTTCAGTCTCTATATTTACAGACTGTGCGAGCCCTCCTGCCCTTGTCTATAAGGTCCTTGCACTCTTGCAAGCACCAGAAACTCTCATTAGGAGCTTTTGCCACTTTGCTGCTGTCTGCCTTTCTCTGCTGCTGTGTCTTGGAATCACTCCTAGTAGCAGGTTTCACTGCAAGCAGAAAATGCTCAAACTAAAAATAACTCCTAAGCCATTGGTATGAATGTTGGTCAGGGTGTAAGGTTTTCAAGGACATATGTCTGCCCTCCTTTCCATGCACTGTCTGGAGCTGGCACTGGAGTGGGGTCAGCTGTTGCTACAGCAGAACCAGCTTTCCCTTAACCCACAGGCAGAGAACTGCTGAGTTGTCAGCTGTTGAGTCCAAACTATGCCTTTTACCTTATAAAAGCACGTGTCATGGAAACAAGGACAGCACTGTAGCAATTCCCTGCTCCTTCTGCCTCACTTCCTACCCTGCCAAAAATCAGACCCTCAGCACGGCCCACAACAGAGGATGGATTGCCTGTGTTGTCAGCTCGGTGGTAGGACCAGCTCCCCCCTGTCTTGGGCCTTGTGTTGTTGGGGAGCGGAGTCTCCTTTCTCACCTGTAAACCCAGCAGTTCAAGAGCAGTTTCCTGCAAACCCGAAAACACAGCCTTTCAGCCAGCTTCAGCCTCCTGAAATTTCCTTAAGCAGATAAAACAGCTCTTTCTTGAGGTTGATTCTGTGTTGCAGCATTTTCCTTGTCAGTCGGCGACTTTCAATGATACAGTAACATTGGTTAGGAAATTACTGTGGTTGGTTTTGTTTTGGGGAGGTTTGGGGGGAGGAGGGTGTGATGGGCGTGATTCCGTATTGATGAGTAACATTGTACCAGTATTCTCTACCAGTACAGCTCACTGCATTTTGATCATCAGTCAACAGTACTTTCTTTTGGAATATAGACATATTCCAAAAATAGAGGTATATACATTTGTGCTTGCTTTGTATCTACAGCTGCACTGATAACAGCTTGATGATATTGACTGAACCCTGATAGCTTCATACCGAGGTTGCCTGGTAGTTTATAGTCAATAACCATGAAATTTAAATAAAGCAGTGTATTTGAGTGTTTTCTTTAGGTGATAAACATTGTCTGAAAAGTATGCTGAAATGCTTCTTACGCTTGCACAATTTTGTCATTGTTGCGCAAGTTGTTTAAAGGTATAATAAAAGTGCAAGTAACAGAGGTGGTTGAAGGTGGTTTGTACTGACAATCTGACTCAAAAATTGTCCATATTTTACTTTTGGGCCTTAGCCATCCATTTAAGCTTGTCATGCTCCCTGAATAAATAATTTACTTCCCTCCAAAGGGAAATGCATGTTCAGTTGACTAGACAGCATAGTTAAGTATTTATTCTGGATGGTGTGGATATGGCCTATGGCAAGCTTGGCTAAGATAATGAGAAGAGCAAGCTGACTCTACCCCCACTGACTTCATGCCATTGAATGCCATTGTGTGCTTGAGCATGACACACATTTCAGCCTAAAGGTTTAAAAATTTCTTTCTCTTCATTTCAAGCACTTTGAGCAAAGATGCACAGGAAAAGCTGCTTTGGAGTGAGATGGTGACCCCGGCCACTTGGCGCAAAGTTGTATCATCCAGACTCAGACACGGTAGTCTCAAACAGTGAGGGCAAGCCCATCTGCAGCATTTAGGCTGTGGGTGAAGATAGCTCCACAGTGTAGTCCTTCATGGTGGTCTGATCATATTTGATTATCATGCTTTCTGTATCTTTGTAAGCTGTATTTCAGATTGCTGTTATGTTTGAGAGTTGCATGTCCCACATGCCTTGGAGAACCCAGATGAGAAGGACTTTTGTACAAGTGGAAGAAGAGGCATAGTTCTGCCTAGCATGGGGCTGGCCTGGGCAGGTAGTTGCCTTTTGGTTTTTTTGGCGATATCTGCCTTAGCATGGCAGCACTCCTCCCTTCCAAACAGGACTTAGCATGGTTATCCAGATAGCAGTGCTGCTCATGTGATGTAACTCTGTCGGTATGGCAGATCGTGGTTTTTGCCCTTCTTGAACTATGTGATCTAATCGCCTCTCTTAACTATAAAGTCAGTGAGGACAGAGCTTCAAAATATCTTTGTCAAATACTTGGTTATAATATTACTGCTGGGCAAAAAGGCTTAAATCAAACTTCAGAAGAAAATCACAGTGGTCAGTATTATAGGGTGAGCTTCTGCAGATTTTGAAGCCTGAAGGTGAATGTAAGTTATAGTATTCCAGTTACAACTAATTTTCACAATAATTCATGTTTTGGATCAAGTTCAGCACTTTCAGCAAAAGAGATGTTTGACCTCTGAGGTTTTACAGCTTGTCTGGAGCTAAAACCAAGAAAATAAGCTTTTAAAGTTTAATTCTGGGCAGAAAAAAAAAAAAAAAAGACAGGAGGAGAAAGAGGGGAGAAAAAACAGAAATAAAAATGTGATTTATTTATATCGTAGACGTTGGCATTGTCCTGAGTTATGTGCAACAAGAACTGAAGTAGTCTGTGTGCGAGGTGAACATAAATGTCAAACAAACTCTTCTCAAAGGGTTTCTCCTGGTTGTGAGGATAATAATATCTGTTCCCTAGAGTCTACCTGTTCCATTTCCTTTTCCCCTCCTTCTCCCTGCTCCACACACTTCAAAAGGTCATGGCTGTGGGAAATCTTTAGTGCACAGATCTCAAGGCACAAAACTCATAATTCATCTGCTAGAACAACATTGTCACAATTCCCAATATAGAACAGCCTTCTCCTCCAAATTAAATGTGATTGGCCTGTCTCTTTTTTCATGATGGAAAACATTGAAAGAAAGTATTTTAGACCAAATGTTGCTGCATATTTCAAGTGACAGAATCAGTATGGATGTAAATCCAGCAAGGTAACATATGACCCTTGTTTTAAATCTTACCTCAAAGCTTGTAGTTTGTATATTGTGTATTGTATTTTTTCACCACTAAAATGCTTATTTATGTGAGATCTGTACATGATTTGTGCTAATCTACTCTGACGTTGGTGTAATGGGAACTAAAGGCTTTAATATAGGAAGACTTGTATTAAGCCCATATTTAGAAGGCTTTTAGGAATGCATCCAATCTTATTTTTTGCCAATCAGTTCACCACTCACTCGAAGAGTTTTGCCAATACTTAATTAGTTTTACTTTTCACAATGTTCACTTTTCAGGGGGGTCTATTACATGGCATTTCCTCTTGTGTTTTATATGGTGGGCTAAGTTTAAATCCTTTCTCTGTGTAGGTAATTGAGAACTGTGACGAAGAAACCTCATTGAACTAAATGGTTGCATTGTTTTAGCCTTTGCAACAACAGACAATCTCTCAGATGTGAACTGCTCAAAGTAATCATTTGATCCTTTGTATGAATCAACTTTGTACTGGATGGATGAAACCATTTCCACTGCTAATGAATGGCTAATTTTTCTCTCGTGCTGTTGGATCAAGTGCTTTTGTAAGGTAGCCTGATCCATACAGAATAAGTTGTGAGGACTTTTATTTTCAGTGACTTTTATGTATTTATTGGCTTAAAAATTGAACATTTTTCAGTTCTTTCCTCATATTTCGACTAATGAGAGGTGCAGCTGGTGTTAATAATGTGAAGAATGATTCCTTGAAGTCATTAGATTCTTGTCTGTTATCCTTTTGCCCTGCTATATGCATGCTTGCTGATCAGTAGGTAACTCTTGGTTGGAATTTGGGCAGTGATTACTGCAGACAGAAATGGGAGCAAGCACTCAGCATTACAATAGCTACCCGTAGAATTAGGTCACTAACCGGCTTTCAGCAAAATAGTGTTAATTTTCCTCTCCACACACGCAAACACAGAACGTATATTTATAATTCCACATTTTCTCTGAGTGATCTTCTAGTGTAGTATTTTTAGCAATGGATTTTATATGGGTCTTTTAACTTCAGGTACCTCATGTGATTGTCCAGCTCAGCATTCAGCTCTCCCACACTGAAGAATAAGGACCGAGCCTGTCACAGACTCCTGCAGTTGGGCTCCTGCCAACAGTGGAAATGTAAGTTTATGCATACCTTTATTTGTAAGCTAGTATTAGTCATATACTCCAGTGTTTGCAAATTCAAGAGCAATATGTGCCTATATGTGGTTTCTGAGGCTTATTATCTTGCATAAATCTTCAGTAAGTTAGTCATGAGCAGCAATTCATGGCTTTGAAATACCACCTCATTGGAGGGGTTCTCTGATGGCATTTAGCTGCTTGTTTCATGGGACTTGAAGATTAAGATGAATAAAGTGCTTCAGTCTAAACTCAGCTATGTGATGAACTGATCACTTTAATAATAATAATTTAACAGGTACTAGTAATAATTGCCTCCAGTTTTAATTGCCTCTTCTTTTGAAATAATGTCCATTAAATTCTGCCATTTTTAATGATAGTCAATTGTTTGTTTGGTTTTTTAAATTTTTTTATTTGGAAAAGATACTTGTCACTTGTTTTCTTAATACCTAGGTGTACCTCTAATCTTTTTAAGCTCTGGTCCTGTGACTTAAAAATATTTTTTGTGTGTATTATTTTAAAGTCAAATATTTATATCTCTGAGGCATATGTATTGTCATCTAAATATGATCCTTGTACAGATTTAAAGAATAGCTCTTTATTATGGAAAGTTGCAGAAATGGGAAAAGCATAGTACTCTCCAAAGATATTTTAGGTAGAGTTATTTTTATAATGCTATGTCAGTTCTAATCACTTGCTTTGTGGTGAGATTGGCATAAGCTTTTGTAGATAAGGATATCATAAAAGGAAGAAAAAGTGAGATGATGGTTTTCCATACCATGAAATTTGCACTAAAGGTTTCCCTAGTCTCTGGATTTAGGCAGGTAAACTCGTAAAAATATGCTTGGCCTTGTGCAGCACATATTATGTGTTTATATGCATGAAGAGCAGAATTTTTCCTAAGGAATAGAATACTGGAATAGAAACCAAAAATAAACTGAAGCAGAGCATGTCATTCATGTGACTACACCAGAAAGTTAGTTCTCCAGTTAATGTTCTCTTCAGGTTCTTCTCACCTCTGTCTTCTCTCCCCCGTGCCTGGGCACCTCAATCTGCCACCACCAAAGAGACCATTGACAATAACTGCACGTCTCTCATTCTGACAGTTGGACTTGCTCAGCACTTTGGAAACAATAGCTGCTTCATTGCTGAGTTGTGAAACAAAAACGTTAAACATATCAGCAACAATGCATGAAAAATGTGATGAACAGCCTTCCACAGGAAGAGACTTTTCCATTCTGATATGTAGGTATACAGAATTTGTTGGTGTCAGAAGCTAATAACTAAGAAATCCTTGTTTTTTTATATATCTGCCAGTTCAATACTGAGAGAAGTAAACTATGAGATTTACTAATAATAGCAGGAAGGAAGAACCCTGTTAAGCAAAGATAGAAACTTGGAATAACTTGTGTGTGTAAAATCCAAGGTTGTTTTTTCTCTCCTCAACCCTTTGTTATAGTCACTGTTAGAAGAGAAAAGAGAGGAGGGGAGGGGAGGGGAGGGGAGGACAGGACTTCAAGAGGTGAATCTCACTTTCAGGGGTAGATTGAGGGAGAAGAAGCAGATGCAAGTTACAGATGCTGTAATGTTGGTCATGTGAAAGTGATGTGAAGATGTGAGATGTCACCTTGAAAAATTCTGCTTTGTTTTCTTATTCTAAGTGTGAATCACATCAGAAGAGACTTGTGGAACTGACTCACTCTGTGTCCTATTAGTAGCAGTCTCAATTTTGCATGAGCTGCTTTCAGTTTTGAATGAGATGCAGCATCATTAGCCTTACAAACACTGTTGTTTTAGCACTTGCTGTTAGATTATATACAGGGACTCGATTCACTGCTTTTCCTGAGTTCTAAAAGAAATTACAGATAAGCACTTCTTTATTTTAAAGCTTTAAAATAAAACAATAAAAATTATGGGTCCTAGCCATCTTGCATATTATTTAGGAATGTTCATATCTTCATTGCTTTGTTTCTTTTGCTGAACATTATTTTAATCATGTAGAGTTTGCTCTAGCAAAGTACTTTTGTAACAGTACTTTCCATTATGAGACCCTCCACGAAACATCCAAAGAACTGCTAGATTTTTTACATCAAGGAAAATAAACTTTCCAAGATTAGAAAACCCAACCAATAGACAAAATGCAAACTTTTAAATTAAATTATTCTGAATAAAGTTGAGATTTAGCTGGTGGGTTTTTTGTGAACTGAGAGATCTCAGTCTATGCTTGAATCCTATTTGAAATCATTTAGCAGAAATCAAAAAAAACCTTCCCTTTATGTTTCTTGTTGGACAGTGTTCTGCCTAAACTGAATGATCAGTCTAAATTATTTGAAAGGGAAAGCCAACTGTTAGTTTAATTGTAAAACAGCTACATCTTTGTCTTTGGCATTGCAGTAAATGATTTATTTCAGTTAGGGCAATACACTTAAGGAATTTTTTTCGTGTTTGTGGAGGGCATAACATGGAGTAGCACACTAAAACTGAGATGAGACTATGTTTTTTAGCAGCAAAAAAAATCATATAGAGGGAAGGAGATAGGATATCATGGATGGATCAGTTTATATTGAGGTACTGGGTTGCTAGTTGTGCTGCTACTGGATCCACAAGTGGACCATAATCCTTGGCAGGGGCCTGTGGACCTCTGTGAGACAAGCAGAGTGGTCAAGGAGGAATAGAAATAGTATTAGGTTCAGACAGCTGGATTGGGTGTGCCTGCATGTCTTTTGGGTCCGTGGCTCCAGTGAAGGCTGTGAACAGCAAGAGAATGATGGGTTACTGGTATCACAAGCAGGCATGCGTGTGGTGGAAAGAGTGAGTTACATGCGTGAAGTAGAAAGTTAATATTAATTTCTTATAGCCTAGGTCTATGACAGTTGATTAGGAAAGAGATGTTATCTGGTATATATCAAATGAGAAATCAATATTTGTATTTCTGAGTACTTAAGATTAATTTCCACACTTTGACGCCTTAAAAGGAGGATATGCCTGTATATGCATAAATGAAAAACTTGAGGGAAGTAAGGTACAACTAAAACAGCATGTGAAAGAAATAAATTGAAGAAATATGTAATTACACATTGACAGACTTGTTCTGATAATGTCATACTATGTTATAGACCTTCCTTCTTTGTCAAGGTTGAAAGGGGAATGGTAGCACTCAGGACCTACTTGGGAGCAGAGCAGAGAGGAAAGCATTTGCCCACTCTGGTGGAAGTGTAGTCTGTGCACAATAACATGCTGCCATATTTCTTTGTGTTATATGTCAGATACTTACTAAGAGTGGGAATATAGCAAAACATGAGAGCTTTTAAAGCCACAAGAAAGATTACTATAATGGGAATTTATCAGAAAACAAAGATCTGTAGTTTCAGGAATTACCCATTTCCTTGATTAGTAAAAAAAAAAAATTAATCAATTTATTTCTTGTAAGTGACTCTCATTCCTTATATTCACTCTAATAAAGGATATCGCATAACTGAATATTATTCTCAATATATTATTTAATGTGAAAGCTGTATTTCATTATTTGATCTATTTATATGTTGTTTGTACACTTGAAGTCAGACTTTTCTTTGGATTTGGTTCATTGTACCTTAAAAATAATTTCAATACTACAGGTTTAATTGTAAACAATGAAGGACTCCAACCCCTGGGTCGTTGCCAGTTGTTTAAAAAAAACATACTTGGAATTGCTTCAGTAATTATCAGTGTTCTCTTATAAAACTAATTAGGCTTTTCCTGTGATGGAAAGAAGATTAAAGGTCATATAGTTCAAGATAAGTTTTTGGACATTGCCAGATTAGGGAAAATAAATTCTTTCATTAATAAGATCAACATCTTTAATGTTCATTAGTTCATAAGGACGTACAAGCTGAAAAGAACTGGCAAGGAAGAATTATGCAGATAACATGACTATTCTAAGGAACAGCTTTTTTATTCTGCAGTCTTCTCTGTAAAGTCTGAGTGATGTGGTCTGGTCCTTGAACTCCACATTGAGTAAAGCACAGTTGACAATATAGGCAAACAACATTTTCCTCTGAAAACATGCTGTTTTGAGAAATACACAGAGGCTAACAGTACCCCCAAAACTGAAATGTGCTTTGGAATAATTGATTTGCATTTTGTTTCAGTTACATGTTAGTAAAATGCAGCAAACACTGGAGAAGTGGGAAACCTTCCATGTGTATCTTCGTTGGATTCTTGGTTTATGTACTCCAAAAAAATGTGTGCATGTTTGCTTCTGTGCTTTGCACCTGTATTAAGTATTGATAAAGGCATTGTGGGGGGGGCCATCACAGTTGTGATAAGAAGTATTTTCTACATATGCAAAGTAATCAGAGCTGTGTGCCTTTGCTCACTGTTCTTGTTCTGTGTTGCACAGCACAAGAATTCAAGGAAGTGTGTCAACCATGAGATCACCAAATTCAAGCATATCAGGAAATATGTGTAGCTATATCAGATTTACACAAATACACCCTTCACCTCCATGCAGTATTAATTTGTCAGTTATAGTAAGTATCGAGAAAATTTTTGAATGGGTTAAAACACGAGTGTGTAAATGCCTCTAAGTTGTTTCCTTCTCCTGCACAGCACAATAGCCAGAAGATCAAAAGTTCTCTTTTGGCTAGTACTGTCCCTTAACCTTCACCCCTTTGCTTTGTTCTTTGTTCAAATGATTAGGTGTTTTCCATCTGCACTTCTATGGGAGAAGAATCTGTGCTTGTTAATTTGAGCTGACTTCCTAAGGAAGTTGGACTTATCTGATAGTGTATTGTCTGTCCCTTTACCCCTGCAATAACCTTTGAACACACTGCTCAGGTTTGGTTCACTCAGGATGAGGAGTGAGGTCTCCTTACAAGCTTTATGAAACCCTGCTAAGGAAATGGCTGCAGAGTGAAGTCAACCTTTACTGGACTGCAATCCAGACCTCACTAGCGTGCCTTCTCTGATGTCTAATAAGGCTTAGGGGTAATCTATAATAACATTTGCCTAATATGTAACAACAATAAATCCTGAACAGGCTTGCAGATATCCCAAAACATATTTAGTCTATTTTTGGTAATATTTGGGTTCACTGTGTTTCTCAGAAGAGTGTGTTTTTTGTTGTTACCATCTGGAGAGCAGTGCTGTGCTCCTAGTAGTGATGGATGTGCTTGTATTTAACCATGTGCTTGATGGCTAATTGATATGGCAAGGACTTCCAAACTCGAGAGTTAGACACGCAGTTTTCCTTTGAAAGTGTCTTTGTTCTTCTGAAAATCTCACGCTAGCTTGGGGACCACTCCTGCGTGGGGTACGCTGAGCAATGTGTGAAAGAATTACTCCAGTAGGACTAGGAGTTTCTAAACTAACATAGTGTTTAACTGAAAACAGGCGTAATCAGCGAGAGTGAAAATCAAAGTGTGAAAAATGTGTATTTTGTTTGAAAAACAAAAAGATGTCGTCTAATACGTTACCTTTTAATTGCAATAAAAAGAAATAACTAGATCCTACAGTGCTTCTTAGCTTTGAACTGCCCCTTCAGTCCTCTGCGCTGCCTGAGTACTCCACCTCTTCAGTATCACTGTGCTTTTTTTCTCTCCAGCTCATCTGTTCCAGCTGGAATATTCTTCCTAGTGGTTTCCCTCTTGTTTTCGTTTGGTGGGGTTTTTTTGGTTTACCAGAGTAACCTGCAGGAGTCTTCCAATGTACTCCCCAAATCCTTCCCAAAATTTTATCCATTGCTATGATTAAACTATTAGATATCTGCTTCTGCTACATACTTTCCTTTCTTTCAAAAGGCAAGTCCTAGGAGTTTCAGTTTCTATGTGTGTGTGATGTGCTGTCCAACAGGTTTGTAAAATCAGTATTGAGTTGTGGCACTCGTTCATGGATCTGTCGTCTCATCTCCTTGCCAGATGAGGGTGTTTCTCACGCCAATCACTACCTGGAAGTACCCAACAGACCTCCCTGTCTGCAGTTTGCTTATTTGTATTTCCACAGTGTCTTACCAGTCATGGTATCAGAAAAAAAGGAAGAACTGTAATTACTAGAAAGCAGATGCAGCTGTGAGTTGGCCTTAGAACTTGAGAAAGGTGGAATACTTACTCCATCTGGGGTGCACCTTTGCTCTTTGTAGGTAAAATTTCTTGCCAAAATGCTTGCCTCTCTGGTTGTTTGTGACCAGGAAAATAAATTGTTGAAGTATTAATCCCTGTGTTATGCGTTGCTCCTAAATTCTCACTTTACCTTGTAGAGCAGAGGAAGGCTGAGGTGGCTGCAATGTAAGTGCAGTGGCTTCCCAGTATCTCGGAGGTGATGCTGCTGTTTGGCAGCTAGAGGAAGCAATGAGGAGGGAATTTTTCTCCTTGTGCTTGACAGGAAAAAAAACCTAACAAAACAAATGTCTCATAGGACTGAAAATTTGGCCTTGAGTACTCCTGCGCATTTATTGAATAATATATTAACACCCTGTCTTTGTTTTCTTCTGCTGCAGATTAGGAGAAAGCATTTGGTGCAGATAGGCAACTTGAATTATTTTGTCATCTTTGAGAAAGAGAAACAGCTGTAATCTTTAAGAGATTCTTAAATTAATTCCTCACAACTGGGGAAAGCCAGATTCCCAAATGGAATTCAGTCTTCATTTATAAACGAGTTTTAGTGATTCATGTCCTGCGACTCTTTCATAAAGTGGAATAGTGCCATGTTATAAAACAGAGGGAAAGCCTGCATTTAGATTACTAAAGATTTTTTTCTTAACTTTGGAAATTTTTTTAAGGAGATGGAAGAATTTATTGAAAAACAGCCAACCACCCTCAAATAAATCTTACTAATTCTACTTTCTTTTTTTTTTTCTTACTCGGCTAGCTTTAAAGTCAAAGAATGAAGGCTGTGGGATCAGCAAAGCTGTTCTAAAGGAAGCGAGTTCTTCTGTTTCTGTGTTCATTGCCTTTACTGTCAGCTGTATCGGCAATTTGCTTGGTTTCCCAGAAATGTGTACTTCTGGCATGGTTTTTCAGATAGGGGATTTTTTTTGGAAGCCTTCTGTTGGCAGAAGTAGGATGTGTAATTTAATATATGCATTTTTATCTGGATATAAGTGTGTTTTCTTTCACTTTGAATGTTAAATTAGTATCTTTGGGCAGAGACAAGTAAAATGAGTTTTCTCCACCCGCTGAGCAGAGTAATTTTTCTTCTAGCAATAAGGTTTGATCTAGGCACATACTTAGCACCTACATTTCTTCCAGACTGTATTTAGGATTGTGGCTGTTCAGTCTTGCCAAAAATGCAGCTTCTCATCAGTCTATACAATATTTTGGTGATGTTGTATATAATCATTTTCCTTGAGAGCTTTTAATGTTCCACTTGGTGGTAAACTATTATTAATAGAGGAGAAAAAAAAATAGATTGTAACTTGAGGAAATTTATTGACAAACAGATTGCTTCTATTATATTTAATACATATATTTTTACTGTTTTCATGGTTGCATCTAGGATCCTCCATTGTGTTTCCCTAAATCTTTTGTATAGGATGACTTTTTAAAGATTTCCTTTCAGGTATCTGCTTGTGAAACACAAACATATCTATGAAAACTGTAGCAAGTAATCCTCAATTCATACATTTTAAAAACCAAGTCTGGAGACTTGTGACTGTCAGATCCGATTGCAGGCAGAAAGCAGGCCAGAAAGTTTATTGATTTTTTTTTTTTTTAGCAGTTTTGTTTGTTTATTTTCAAAGTAGTTTCCAAGCACTTGACAATGAAATACGCTCAGAGACCAGAAAACTCAAAAGTAGAACAAAGCTTTGGAGAACTTTTGTGCTTAGAGGACTGATCTGTTACAACTGACTAAGAAAACACTTTTTTTTCCCTTAAAGAGAATTGAGCATTTAGTCAGCTATGCTTTAAAGAAAAAAAAATATACACATAATCAGTTAAGCCAAGAAATACGTAATAAAAAACAGTCAGTAGGAGACATACCAGTTATTTACTGTTTTTCTCTTCGGGAGGTTAAGTATAAAGAAGCTGGTAATGTCTTAGCTGCCCTTATTTTCTCAGTTTGTCACAGAACCTTTAACCTTCTTTACAGCTGACAAGGTTTTGAAACAAAGCTGTCTACAGATACTTTCCTGGGTGCACATTATTGTCCTGGTGTACAACTTCCTCTCTTATCTATCTGACCACCAGTAGATGCGCTGTCTGAATCAAAACATCTCTAAAACTAATTTAGAAGTCCATGGTGGGTATTGAGCTGTTTTAAATATTGACCACCAACTGTTGTATTCAGTGATTAAGAATCTAAATCTACCTGTTCCTTTGCTACTTTATCTGCATAAAGAGGAATTTAAAATTTCTTGTTTCTGACCACAGGCACAAGGGTAGTTCCTCTGTATGACATAAAGCCCTCAGCAGAAGTCAGGACGTCCCCATGTATTGTAGCTTCCCACAGTTATTATGGAATCCTGCTTTTAGTGGCTTTTCTTAAATATGGGCAGTTATATACTGAAGCCTGTCATGCCTTTGCTGTCAGTGTGGCATGAACTTGCATGTGAATACTTTTTGTGTACACACATGGTGTTATTACTTAGCATAGATTTATAGGAGGCTCTTATTTGAAAATTCCAAAAGTGAAATACCATTTCAGGCAAGGCATTTAAGATAAATTTGCTGTGCAAATACACTCATTCTAAGTCAGGAGGTTTGCAGTCCATTTGAGGATGAGATTGGAGTCTGAAGCACTAAATAAACAGCGACGTGGCAGCTTTATACAGTATCCGGGGCTGGATCACACACCGAAATTGAGTCAACAAGGTCTGAATGTTGGGAGAAAGCAAATATGGCATGAGCTGTGTAAACACATACTACGCATAAGTTTGCCTTAGAAAAGTTCCTTCATTGTGTTTGATAATGCTTAGGCCTCAGGGCAGAGATATTTCAAAGCTGCAGATACAGCAGCTTTGGTTCACAGAAAAATATTTGTTCCAGGAATTATCAGAAATCTGAAAACTAAGACTGGGAAATGGACGTGGAGTTTTTAAGGGATGATCTATTAGGGATCTTATATCAATCATCTTCTATGTAAGAGGTTGTTGCAAAGCAGAGGATAAACTGTTCTTTGTCTGCTGGAGATAATACAAAGTAATGTGCTTAAAATGGAGCAAGAAGCAGTTGTGGAGCACATTTGGCAACTCTAATGATAGAGCCAGTGAAGTGACATGAATATATTGTCCAAGGAAATTAGATTATTATGGGATATGCTATTGCTGATATTTTTTTAAGATGGACAACTGTTTAAAGTGGTTTAGTGGCAGTTGCTTTCTGTTAGAGACAATTATTTTTAATAATAAAGACTTGCAGTGTAAAGACATTTACACTTGGTATCAGCGGCTTCTGTTAAGATCCAGCCAGCCATGGTCAACATTTTGCCTTCCTCTGACAAAGTAAATATTCCTGACTCTTAAGAGATGAAGTCCTGTACATCTGAGAGTACATCTGCCTAGAGAATGAAATACTTTTCATATCTTTTAGGGTAAGGAAAAACCTCCTTGCCTTGTTTGATTTAGTCTTGAACTGATGGAAGGCAACTTTCATCTAAAGACAGTGAACTTCCTATTTTTAAGGTACTTCCATTATTTTGTAACTTTATAATTAAAACAAGCGGTTTAATGGGTATCTTTTTTCCTGACTAATGTAATTTCATTATGTGATATGCTTCTAATTGCCAGCTTTTCAACAAGTTATGAAATGTGTGTGAGAAGACAAGAGCCAGGGAGTCTACACTTCTTACAAAAGATTGTGGTTTACAAAACACTCATCATGCCATGCATAAGAGTACATAGATTCCCTTGTGTGCCTGACAGAAACTGAAATTAAAACTGTTCTTGAGTTAGGAGAATTTGATATGACTGAGATTTCTCGTAATGCACTTCTGTTATTTTAATCTTAAAACTTCTGCAGTAGGAGGACAACTGCTTAAGCTGGGTATTGAGAGAGGTGCAGAAAACCAAAAGATTTTCTTAAAATGCACACACACATATGTAGTTGCTGAATGTACCTTGTAAACCTGGCACAACGAAACAGGTTCTGCATAAACCTACACAGTTAGTCTGTTTAGAGGGTTGAGATTAACGAGAGAGGCTCGAGATTTAGTGAACATCACAGTGCAATTTTCTCTCCTTCAGGTGGCATCAATGCTTTCCCTTATCATTCTTTCCTTGGCTGGCAGAAGGCCAGCTGATAGACAGCTGCCAAGTGATTATGATATAGAACTTAAAGTGTTGATTTTGCTCTTTTCTGCAAATCAGAAATGTTCTTTGAAGAAGTCCTCAGAAACATTAAATTTAAATATATATCACAAGTAGAAATCAGTCCTTTTAGTCACGTAACTCCGAGGTCTATCTGAGTGGTCTTCACATTTTTTGTGAAGTTAGAGCTTTGTGAGTAAAGCTTAAACCTGGAGGTTACATGTTATATTCTCATCAATAACAAATGGACAAATACAATATGAAGTCCCAGAGATACACCAAAATATAGCGGAGGACTTTTGACAAAGATATTATTATATTTTATGTGCTGGTAGGTTCTTCGTTCATCTTGTTCTAACATGAACATGGCTTTGCTCCTGCTGTTTGTTGCAGAGAAAGCTCTTGCTACATGGGACTTACGGTCTCTGGGAGAGTGCTCAATTCTTGAGAGATTTCAGGTAGCAGGGACATGATGCACCAGGAATTGACTGAGGTTTAGGACAAATTTTCCTGCAGTTTTTCTTTCAGACAACAAAATCTGATGGTGATCGATACATGAGTGGAACAGAACATATTCTCTGGGTTCTGCTGAACATCTGAACTTCTCTTTATAAAACATGAAACCTGTTTATCTTCAAAGAACATATTAAACATAATATTCTAGATAATTTTTTATCTTAAGGTCAGTAGTTACAGCAACAAGTATCTTTTGATAGAGAAATAGCTCACTTTCATTATTTTTTCCTCCAGGCATTATTATTTGACACTACATTGAACCAGTGATCCTGGGTGATCAGACCTTGTTCTGCAACGTCTCAGGCATACCATAGCTTTGAATAACAGCAATATGAAAAGCGGGGAGAAAAGAAAACAGATGATCTCTCCTGTTCCTTTAAGTGCACAAAGGAAGCAGGGGATATTTCTATTCATAGTGTACAAGATCCTTTGTGAATGTGAAATTTCATCTAAATTGAAGAGACTTGTTCTAGAGGAATACTCTGCCATGTCTGTTCAAATATCAGTCCTGAATGATGCCTGTGGACCATTGAGTTTTACATGTATGTGATTCTTGAAGTTATGTTTGAAATGTTTTTCTAAAAAATGTATGAATCGATGAGCTATTGGGAAAGAGAAGATATTTGCTTGCTAGACAAAGGGAAAAGACTTCCTATGTCTGGAAACAGTACTGAAGGCGAAAAGTAGATGGAACAAAATCTAGTATTTGTGAACTACCAGCTCTAGAATTTATAAGGGATTTTTAATATTTTTGTGTTTAATTTTAGAACTGACCAACTTGTTGGAAGATGAAGCTTATTCTTGCTTAAAGCTGCTGTTCTGAAAACAAACAGTAGAAGAATGTGGAAGAATTCAAGCCTCCGTTGCCTTTTAGCACTAGCTGTTTTATGTTTAAGAAGCTTAGTGTATAGCCAAGAGATAGGTGAGTACATTGCAATGTAATTCACTAATTACTTTTTCTTTTTTTAGCTTCTGTACTGACATCTTGCAATTACATTACTTTCCTACTGTTTTTAAGTTCAAAAAATGTCACCTCTGTGGCCCTACACCATCCCAGGGATGTAGTGTCAGGCCTCATCTTTGCTTTCCAGCACCCAACAGCATCTTGTTATCCAGTATAAACTGTGTGTTAAATTCTCCATAATGCAACTGATAGTTTGCATATGCTGTTGATGTCTGCATTGAAATTTCCTTGTTGTGTGTGCTAGCATTAACTGCCCTTCTTGTCATTAATTGCCCTCTACGTGGGACAATGAAGGAGAGAAAAAAAATCATTAAATTTATCATTAAAGCTTGTGGTTTTCCCATTGGCTCAAAGCCTGGTTGTTAGACTAGGCAGGGGATGGGTATTGTGGAAAGAGACAGCTGCCTGTGTTACGCACACAAGTATGGAACCCAAATCTTAGGTACTTCTAGGAATCTGTGAGCCTGGAGCTGTTTAATCAGACACACAAGTTATTCAAAAGTTTTAAAATACTGGCCTTACATGTGCACAATAGAAATGTAAAAAGAAAGGTTATAGATGTGAACAATAGTAGTTGTTTTACAGTTGCTCACTTAAGACCTGCAGTTTGTGACTGTGTTTCCTGTATGATTTCAGGTTTTCTAGGGCACCCCAAGAATTTGAAATGCACAACGCACAATTTACACAAAATGATCTGTACATGGGATGTGTCTTCTAGAAGAAGACACGGACAAACTGACTTTTGCTACACTACCAAGTAAGTCCCACATATACCTGGTTGAAAAATACCAGATTATGATGAAAGTAAAGTTTTTCCTTTGTGATGCCGTTGTTTCCCAGCATTTCCCCATCAGTTTTCCTTGGGTGGTGCTCCCTTCAGGCCCTATTAACTCAGGCAATGGTGAGGTTTCTGGCAAAGTTGTTCCACACTAACAGTTTGCCTGCAAAAATCTGTTTGCTCTTTTCAAAGGACTGGAAGATGCTCTTATTTACTCAGACTTCTCTGTGTATCTGCCTATCCCTTGTTTAGAGTTTTCATGAGGGACATCTTCAAAACAGGTTCAGTCCAAAAGGAAATGAGAGTTGGAAGCAGCAAACCCTGATGTTATGGCCAAAGCAGTAGAATATATGACATAAGTGTTGAGATCCACATGTGGAAAAAGATGAAAAACTTCTTTGTGGCTGCCTTACGACCTTTAAAAATTGTAATGTGAAGAGCATTGTATTAGAGGAGAATTAAAAATTATTTCACAATTAAAATAACTTTTCTGAAGTGAATGTTAGTTGAGAATTTTGAGAAAAGTTAAAAAAACCCTTAAATATTCTGTGTTTTTTTCATTGATGAGAACTACATGTTCAAATCCCCATGGAGTGGGTCTGCCAAATACTTATCATGTGCTAGGGATGAGTTCAAATCCACTCTGCATCGTGATCCTGCCCCCAGTCCAGATATTTATTCTGTCTTTTTTCTTGTAAATTCTGCAGGCAGCCCAGACTTTTCCTTGGGGTCCCAGGGCTTGGCTGCACTTTGTCCACCTACATGTTTGATTTTCTGTGTCTCATTATTCCTGCTGCATTGCCAGCTATAATTTCTATTAAAAAACCAAAATCCATATATGTGACATTGCAGCCAGAGTTCAAGAGTGCAGAGTTCATGAGGTACTGCCCTCTAAACAAGAACAACCATGTAGCTGCTGCTGTTTCTCCTTAGCAAAGCAGAAAAGGTTGGAGTCGCTGAAGCAAAGAGGATGAGTGCTGAGCTTAGTGCAGACATCCCTGAGGGAAAGAGATTTGTTTTTCATTTGCCCAAACATCCTCTAATAATATCTCAGTACAGAAGAGGAATAGCCTTTCTGAGCTTTCAAGTCTCAGCTGGCCTTTGCTAGCCCAGAGTTTTGCATGAATCTTAAAGAGTTCAACCGGAGCTCTCGACTCCAGCTGGTAGGAGCTCCAGTGTCCTGTTCCAGTTCATAAGTGAGTAACGGTCCCTCAGCAGGAAGTCTGGCATTGTTCTCTCTGCTTTCCTTCCTCCCATCATTCCCCCAAGAGGAAGGTCTGGATTTTTCCAAACTTTCTGCCTTTCTAGTTGCACATCAGTGATAATGAGCAAAGGGACTTGACCTATCCATTATTGTTTCCTCTATATATCTACATCATCAAGGCAAAAGCCAGATCACATCACGCTGAGCAGTGCACTGACTGTGTTTTCACCTGGAATCTTAGCAGTTTTCTCCCCTGCCCTCTGCTCTTTCTCATGACCTGAGCAGCAGAAGGGAGCTAAAATACTTGTTTTAAGAGGCAGACACAGGGAAGGGGAGACACTGTGCAGTTCGGAGTTTTGTTGGGGGTTTTGCTGGGGATTGGTTTGTTGAGTTTTTGGAGGGTTGTTTTTGTTTTATTTTGCTTACTGTAAATACTGATTCATGATGACTGTAGGTTTCAGAAATGTGTCTTTTGTTGGCCTCAAGTTGTGCTAGGGGAGGTTTAGATTAAATATCTGGAAAACTTTTTTTACAGAAAGGGTTGTAGAACATTGGAACAGACTGGCCAGGGAAGTAGTGGAGTCACCAGCCCTGGAAGTGTTCAAAAAGCATGTGGATATGGCACTTAAGGACATGGTTTAATGGCAAACATGATGCTGGTGCTAGGTTGACAGTTGTATTTTTGATGATCTTAAAGGTCTTTTCCAACCTTAATGATTCTATGATTTTGGTTAAAAAGTCAGGTTTTCACTTTGAAGTTTTCTCTTAACAACTAGATAGCTGCATTATACAGCTGCATGATACAGCTGCTTTGTACAACAAAACCCATCCCCATGATAAAAGTGACTTCAAACATGAGGAAATGCCCACTAATCTGATAGTAACCAAAGCACATGCAAGTCTCACTCCTTCACAAACTCGATATGGAGCTCTCTGTTTATTAGGGAGAATTTGTGTTGTATTAGTGTCCAAGAATAGGACTTACCTTGCCTTAGCTGCCTATCAGCTGAAATAACTGCTTAATCCTCTCTGTCTTTTCAGTGACCTTCCCCCTCTGGTGTGCTTTAAAACTAAGGAGAAAAGGGTTGAGATTCCAGTCCCAGAGAGCTCCAGCACAGTGACAATAACCACAAACAGCATCTCTGGAACAGCTTTTGCTACCAAAGAATTTGAAATTCACAAGAAAGACGTCTGTAAGTATCAGGGTTTTTTGTGTGTGCATAAAGCCTTTACACTATGTTCAACAAGTCTCCAGATGTGTATATGCTTGCAGTTTTCTTTGACAGTATTCCTGTATGTAAAATGTTGATATGCTGAGTCCATGTGAAGCTACCATGTATCATAGGTTTTATAATATACTTCTAAGTTGTATGTCACTCCTGACAAGATCATATTGTCTTAATATATACCCAGCTTATCCATGATGTTCAGCTGTATACGAAACTGAGCAAATACGTTTATTCTTGGGAGATAGACTGCTTCATATTGGAGGCATAAATAAATTAGACTTTTTCCCTCTTCCATGCAAAGGAGGAAGTTGTAAACTGAGGATGGCACTGCCACTGTCTTCCACATTTTGCTCTAGGCAGTGATTTTCATTTACCTGCTTACTCCTTTAGTGTAGTCAGATTTTAATGTCAGTAGCAATTTTTATCCATGCTTCTGTTTACAACTGAGAGCTGCTCAAGATTTTTAACAAAATGCAACTCAAGGATATTTGGGCAACACACTGACTTCTCCAGGATACTGCAGAATCCAGGCGGGATGAGTCTCTCAGGGTCACTGCAAGTTATCGTGGGCAGTGTGTTGACTGTGCTGAACACTTTGCAGGCTTACAGATCCTTCTTGAAGACTGAACTTAGATGTATCACATATTTTAAAAATATGTTTTATCCCACAGCAGGCCCAATGAAGTGACATAACCCTTGTATTACCGTAATTCTTCCCTGTTTCTCAACCTCTTGCTTCACCGCCACCCATTTGTAGAAGAGATGCTTATGTTTAATCTCCTTAACCTGACCACATCATGATGTCATGCCTTTAGTATTTCTTTTCAGCTTAAAATCCCTGTCTCCATGATCTTCTTGAGGCCTTTATTTGAGTTTCTCCCATCCTGTGCTTCTGCTCTCCTTTCTCTCTCTTGTTTTTGTTGCAAGTCCCCCATTCCCTGCTGTCTGTCCAAAACCTACTTCTTTTGGAGATGATTTTCCACAATCTTCCCTAGTAGTGTTCTCACGCACACTTTAGAGACTGTCACCGTGTTTGCTCTATCTCTGCAGTATTGAATGAGGGTTGTGAAAGATGGGATATCTTCCTTACTACACATTATGAAGAGTCACATTCATGACCAGTTACTCGGGTATGTGCATGCTAAGAAAATGCTACCTGATGATTCATCAGCACCTGTGCTTTCCTGAGAACTTTCATGCTCAAGTAATGACAGAGCCCATCTTGTTCTAATTACAGGGATTGAGTTACATGTTTGTATGGCTACTAGCCAGTTCAGAGCAGAGAGATGTGGCTGTTAAACACCTGTAGGGCTAGTGTTGCTGACTAATGACTTGAATATAGTTTCCCCCCTCTCCTTTCTTTTTCAAGTGTTTGTTCCTGTCACTCCACGAATTCTTAGTTTAACACCTGACTTTTCAACTTCCACCATAAATCTAAAGTGGAGCGATAATGGATCAGTCTTCCCATATGGACTGGATGCCTTTTGGCAGATTCAGATACTCCGAAAAGAAACAATGGAAAAAGTCACAGAAGTAAGTAATTTTCTTCATTCATGAAAAATACATATACAAGTCATTTGAAGAATCCTGAGAACGATGAAGATTATAGAGCTTTGCAGAACCTGAGTGTATTCATGCTTCTACTAGGTAACTTCTTGTTAAATTTAAAAGTTATGAGAACATTGGCTACTGTACTGTCAGTACTTAGTCACAGCATTTTTTTTTAATCTAATACAAGAGTTTTCTTATTAGGACTTGCACATGAATTTGGCAGATATTTTATACTATTGTCTCGATTTCTCCAACAGTGTCTCAAGTCTTGATGGTCTCTGAATGTTCAGCTTGCTTTTTCTTTTTTTGTAACCACAGTTCTTCCAAGCCAATTTGTAGCTCTGTTCTATAAATTTTAGTAATGGAGAAAGGACAAAATGTGCAGCTTAAGACTAATATTAGAAGAGTTTCATTTTGGAAAATTTGGAACATTTCACTGCCTGGGAGAGGCCCAGGATACTGGGATGCAGTATAATACCTTTTTAAATGCTTGTCAGGCTTTCTGCTCTCCCTCAAATGTCTGCCCTCTGGTGCTTCTGGCTGGCAGTCTACCTGGCTGGTGGACTGTTTGCAACTTAGGATTTAGTCCAAGTAAATCCACAGCCCAACTGGAGGTTTGGTGGAACACTCCAATAATTTATCAAGATTTTATGATTTAGTTCACCTAATTTGCCATATCATTACTAACAGCTGTTCATCAGCTCTGTCTTGGGTTTTTTTGCAGGTTACTTACTATTCAAAACTGACTCACGAAGACGTCGTTCTGTCTTGGAACTGGACATCAGATATGCCTTTGGAGTGCACGTCACACTATGCGAAGATTCGCTGTTATATTAATATAACACAGTTTGCTGGCCTCAAGGATTGGAGTAACTGGAGCCCAGTAGAAGTGCTCCCTGGTATGTTTGTTCCCTTGACACCACATGGACTTCAATTGCTTTATAATAAGTAAGCCAAAATCAGAGGAAAATCATTAGGCGGTGATGTGCTTCTGCCTTTGAGGTTGTTTTGATTAGAGAAATAATGCAATCAGTAGTTAATGAAACTTACTAAATATTTATTTGTATGCATTGGAGTGCTCCTCAGTGACATTTTAGCTAATCAGCACCATGTTTATAGCAAATTTTTCATGTGAGGTTTTTTTGTTTGTTTTCTTTCTTCTCTACTAGGAAAAGATGCTGATCCCAGTGGGAGTGGAGTGTTTCCTCTGGACACTGTAGTGGCAGTAGGCTCAGATGTGACGTTTTGTTGTGTCCATGAAGAAGATGAGAACATAATCAATATGAGTTATGGGTCAAAACCCTACCCAATGATACAGCTGAGTAGTCGGAGCTATGCAATCAGAGTACTAAATGCCAATGCTTCAGATGCCAGTGGGACAAATGTAGTATGCAGACTCAAAAACGGAATGATGGATGGAACTGTCCTGTTTGTAGGATGTATGTATCACTGTGTTTGCTACCCTTACAAAAATCAAATTTGTTTTGATGCTCTTAGGGTTCTGCTAGGAAACAAATACTCTTGTGGCTTTTTTCCCCTCCTTGGCCTTTGGTTTTGAAGATGAACTGGGATTGTACTTGTTTGATTTCACTGAGGAAACTCTAGCTCATGGAGAATACACCAAGATTGGGAGGATAAGAAAGTACCCATGTTCTTTTCGAACCTGGCCCAGTGCTTCTTTCATTAATCTCTTGTTCTAACATACTTTTTCATAATCTGGAGCACTTAGTAGTTTATTGCCATCTGAATATTCATCCCCAGTCCCTATCACTTTAGGTTTACATCTAGACTAGTTTAGTCCATGGCAAGGTGAGAGTAAGAGAAAGAATTGTAAATGGAAATATTTATTTACCAATCAGTCAAATGAAGACAATAAAACAGACTTGCAACAACAAATTCTCATCCAAGGGGGTAGCTCCTTGGTAGCTAATTACAAAGGAAAGCAAAGGAAACCAGCTGACAATTCCTCTTTGCTGGATATTTCTCTAAAACACCCTTTTAGTATTTTCTTTAAGGATACTGAATCACTGTGTATCTTCTCTGTGTCACAATGCCAGCCTCAGAAATTTGTTCCAGAAACAGATAGCTGTTAAAACAAATGACTGAAAGTACCTCATTTTTCTTTTTCATAATTGATTGCTTTAGAGCCTTGTGTGTTTTCCCACAGATATTTTGAGAGTTATCATCTTCTGTTCCCCATTACAAATGCCTGCCTTTGAACATAGGGTCTTTGGGGTTGAGGAAAAGGACAGGAAAAACTGGACTTATTTTGAAACTGTGTTCTCATCTCCAGCCTGTGCATCCTGTCATTGACTTCATCTGTTAAGTGTGCGATAGCAAATGCAAAACCAAATTCAACCTTTTGTGACTTCTTAGTGATATGCAATTTTTACATTATTTGTGCAGTATTTGCTTTCGTGGGAGAATCATCCAAGTAAATAAGTCAATGGTTCAGAACAAAGGTATGACAATTCCATAGGTTTCTCCTATACAGTAGTTTTTAAAAGAAATGGCATGTTAAGTCTGTTTTTGTAAGTGCTTCTTCTTGTGGTACCTGCTTAGTGGGAAGTAAGAGGGCTTGTCATGGTCCTCTTGCTGATGAGAGGCATTTGGAGAAGAAAAGGCAGAGGAAGGAAACATATCACCTTGGTTAAGCCTGGGTCTGCAAAATAGGTGGTCTTTTTGGCCCGGTGCTCATAATCTGAACTAAGTCTGCCAATGTCCACTCTTGTGTTAGTGTCGAAACACAGGGAAGGGACACTATTGTGCTACATTTGACATATAGCTTTCCAGTCTCATACATTTCAAATCTACAAGATTTGAAACAAGTGTTCTGCCTAGTCTCATGTTAGCATGGTTACCCTCTCAGTTGGGAATGCTGCCCATTTTTGCCAGGAAGGCACTCAACACCACAGCAGAGATCAAGGTTTAAAAGTGTAAGATTGGCACTTCCAAAGCCATGGTGAAGAGGATGAGCCATTCAGGCCTTTCTTTAACTTCTAGTTTCAGTGTGGACTTTGTGCTAAAGGTACCATCTCCTTGATATTGACTTGTCTTGAGAACTCAAAACTTTGGTGCATCTGGCATGTTAGAAAATGTGATGCACAACTGACAGCATTCCTGCATTGCTCAGCAGCAAAACTGATGCTCAGAATTTCAGAAAAGTCTTGGCAGAGTTTCAGTGAAACACTTCCAGGTCAGAGCCTGGAACTTGTGGGCAAGTTTGCATGTGATTCACCAGATTATCCACCCACCTAGAATCCTACAGTCAAGTGTTAGTCAGATGGGGCTGATAATAATTGTCCATCTGTTTTATTGTGATTTTTTAAAAGCATATTACTTATATGGTTGGAGTGTAACTATTGCCATGTATTTCTGAAGCACGCAATCTAGACCCAGCAAAACCAAATGGTGATTCTTTCAGGGAGCCAGAGACCCAAAGGTCACATGAGGATGGAAAAACATTCACTGACTGTTTTGATTTCCTTTCGTGTGACAGATGCTCCTGATATTCCCCAAAACCTCAGCTGTGAAACACCCAACTTTCTGACAATAAAATGCACCTGGAAACCAGGCAGACCCAGTGGGCTATATGGAAAACGAAGAACAAAGTACAGTTTATTTGAAAGGTAAACTAATCCTCACTAAAAGGAGTAAAAGGTTACAATTGGAATACCTCTGTTGCTGCCTGTGACTTACTGCACTGTGTCTGTTTAAATATGATAGTCTTCATCGTTTAGAGCCTAAAATACTTTCCAGGAGTTTCTGGAAGTTGTAGCTAAACTAAACTTGGAAAACCCTTGTCTCACTGAGCAAAATTCCAGTGAGAATTAAGGATGAATTTTCCCAAAGGTTTGTGCTATTAGGAACTTACGGAAAAATAAAGTGTTTAGTGTGTGAAGCTGCTTCCAACATGCAGCAATGCAGCAATGCAATGCATTCCAACATTTCCAACATGAAAATAAAGGAAGGTAATAGAGGTCAATCACTACTCTTTTATTATTTTTTTTTTGTATGAAACTTGGGTGAGATCATCTGTCAGACACTTATTGAGCTTCTGCTAGGCAGGATGGCAGAAGTTTATTGAGGAGCAATTGTAAGAGCGGTCATGGGGCATTTCCCAAATGCCACTAGGAAAAATGGCAATGAGCCTACATCCGTTCTCTCTCAGCATTAAAGTTTGTATAGCATAGAGCGGACAAAGAATATGTTGCTTATCAAACACTGAAAGGGACAAACAATGGTGTCACCTACAGAGAGCAGTTGAGTGTTGCCCCACTGCATTTTCTTACATGATAGGCCATGTAAAGCCTTAAAAGCGAGAAATTGTTGTTTGGAGTAGCACTTGCAAATGGGATTCCTTGGTGGTTGTGATTAGAAGTTAGTGAAGAGTTAAAAAAATTCCCGTGGCAAGGAGGCTCCCATATAATTCCAAAGGACAGTCAGGGAAAAGAGCCAGGAGAGGCCTGAGTCACACAAACGGATGAGAAATGGGGTCTCGTGGTGACTTTGAAGCAAGTCGGAGGCAATGAGTATTGAGTTACAGTCCCAGATGTCATCTGGGTTGTTAGTGCTAAAAAAAATCATTGAATAGGGTGCAAAAAGGTGGACAAAACAGAGCAGGTTATCAAAGGAAAGGAGCTCTAGTCACTGGCTGCCCGTATTCAGCTTATAAGCAAGGATGTTGTCCAGTCTTGTTTTGCTCAGCCCAAAGCTGTGAGATTAACGTGATGATTTTCAGGGTAAATATTCTCATCCTTGTTCTCAGCCCACACTGAACTATTGAAATAGAGAGTATTGTGTGGAGAGAGCTCAGAGCTCAGCTAGAACACAACAAAAATGCCTGAAGAAGTTAATTAAATTTGTGCTACTGAATGAGAGGCTTACACAGATTGTAATTAAAGCAAGTATACATACATACATACATACATGTATACATACAGATACACATTTTAGATGTTACCACCAAAGATGTTCTGCTGGTCTTGGCTGTTACCAGACCACCTCTCCTGATTAAAAATCAGCTGGGACTAGTGGGTATGTTCCAGGTAACAAAATTTAGTTTGGATTTGACAAGGCTTATAGAAAGACAATGTGTGTAAAATCTCACTAGTTCAGAAGCAATTAAGAAAATTCTTTAAATGCAAATATATGCTGATCTGAACAAAGATATTTTAAATCAGAATCTTAGTTGTGACTTGTGAGGTGGTTTTACAGGACCTACCTGTTTTCCAGGCTTTTGAGAAGTGAGAATGGAAATGTGCTAGTAGAAGAGGAGAGTTTCATGTGAGAGCAGGGCAAGTCATGACTGATGCCACTTTAACCTGCATTGTGGTGTTGGATATGCCTCTGCAATCAAATAATTTTGTAAGCCCTCATTCTGTGAACTGAACCCATCGTTCTATACCATGTTTTCCATCCAGACTTCTAACTGTTGCTAGAAATTGACTTATTAAAAAAATAATCTTTTCCCTCTCCTTTTTACTTTGTAGAATGTCTGGTAAAAATGTTTCATGTGAAGTCAATGAAATGAACAGAGAGCGTGTCTGTGGCTTCCCAGTACTGGCAGATCAAAAAACCTATGATTTCATATTAGGTGTCTCTAATCCTATCGGACAAGCAGAGTCATCTCTTTTGGTTGATATAACCCAAAGAGGTAAGATTAATGACTTAAAAAGGCAAAAAGTTATGTTTGCGACATGCTAACCATTTGTTTGTTTTGTGTTTGAAGAACTCTGACATGGTATACTTTTCATTATTTGGTTTTATTGTCATCAGCTTTTTGCTGTATTCAATAATTTGAATTGAAAATAACTCAGGACATGTCCTGAGGCAACAATGTGTTCAGGAAGATGACGGTTCTCAACAGCAATTCTACCAGATTGCACACACTGCTGTAGATAAATGCTGATCTAATAATTAGCCAGCTGCTGTTTATCATGGAATCACAGAATGGCTTGGGTTGGAAGGGACCTTGAAGATACTTAGTTCCAACACACCACACACTCCCTGCACCCCAAGTCCTGCCATAGGCCACCCACTAGATCAGGTTGCTCAGGGACCCATTCAACCCGGCCTTGAACACCTCCAAGGATGGGGCATCCACAACTTATCTGGGCAGGTTTATGCATTGCTTCATATTCTATTACACATCAATAATTTAAGTTTAGGTGTAACTTGTTGAACTGTAAATGACCTTATATTTCAGTGTCTGCTTATAGAGCAAAATGTTACACAGTTTTACAGCAGCAGGGTTTGGAGCATAAGAAAGTAGCACAAAAAAATAAAGGCTAATATCAGGAGTATTGCATGCTGTTGGTAATAGCCATGATCATCTGCAGTCCTAGTTTAGAGAAAGAAATAACTTCTTTAATTAGACTTTCAGTTAAAAAAAAAAGAGAGATGACCAGCTTTTTAGCACTGTCTTCTCCACCCTTTTCCTTCTGTCTCCACAACCTCAGCTGAGATTTCAGATGTTCTTATTGACTACAGTATTCTGCTGTCCCTCAAAAAAATTAATTTAAACATGATGGTGCATTTTTGCTTTCCAGGTCCCAGATCAACTAGCCTGAGCTTAGAATTGTCAGAGTAAATTGGTAGAGCCAAAAAAAAAAAAAGCGTAATTTGTTTCTATTAATTATAAACTATGCTGTTTTGCATTCAGATGATATGGCTACTATTTCCTATTTGTTTCCTTTTCTTTCTTTCCCTCACTGTCTGCTTAATTCCCAACACAGAGTACCTATTTCCTTAAGGTTAGTTGGACCAATTCCAACAGCAGATAAATTTCTCTGTTATCTGTGAAGTGTAGTGCTGAATATTATTGAAAAATTCTATGAAGAGAGTTTTTGTGAGGGAGAGGTAATTTAGGAGCCCTCCTCTGTCTTGTCTGCAGATTTTAAGTCTAACTTAAAAAATTTCCCAAGTGTTGAAAAAAGTTAAGTGAATTTCATCCATCACTGTGGTCCTTTGAAATGGCTCTTGTTTCACTTTTTTGATAAAGTTAGTAAGAGGAAAAATGTTTTTATGAGTCTACAACTTTTTATCCTGTGTGCCAGTACACTCAGCCTTAAGTAGATCTCTTTCCGTGTTTGATAGCTGATGAGAGAGTCAGGAATGAGACTGCTCACAGGTGCCTTCCCAGCACCAGTTGTCACAGTTGCTGATTGGATCACTTATTCTTCTGATTCTTTTAGATATTTTAAAATCAGGTTTTTCTGATTTAAAATGAATGTGCTTTTTTTCCTTAGAACTGAAGCTTTTTTCATTATTTTTTTCAGTTCATCCAAAAACGCCAGAAAAGTTAACTGTTTCTGAGAGCAACTCTACAAGCATCCATCTGCGTTGGTTTATAAATGGCAGCTTTGCTGAGATCAGGCTTCTGTGTCAAATTGAAATTAGCAATGGTCACTCTGAGCAAAAACTGGTAAGTGTTGCTTTTATTGTATAATTTCTTGGCACAAATGTTGATCTTCTTCACCAAACTAATCACATTTCAAGTTCTTTTCGCACTAAGAGCTTCGTTCTGATCATCTAATTAGATGATTAATGTAGTAATGAGTAGAAGTTCATTTACTAAAATAAGAAATCTTGCTGCTAATCTCTGTTGTTGCCTGGTTTCTAGCTGGGTTTTTCGGGGGTGGGGGATGGGGTCTTTATTTTTGTTTGGTTGGTTTTGGTTTCTTTGAGGATTTTTTTATTTGTGTGGGTTTTGTTTGTTTTAAGCAATTTAGAGAAAAATAAAATTACATACCATGTTATTTGGTACTTTTGAGAGTGTGCATGGTGCTTTCTGCTGACCCTTTAGGTAACAGTCCTTGTGCTTTGTCGTTCCTGGTACAAACTGTATTAACACAGAGATCTTCTAGGATGCACTGCTGTCCTGCAGACTCCCACAAGGGTTGTTTCAGATCTTACAGTCTGTAGCTGGAGTTGTCTTTTTATGTTTTCCCCCTCAGAGAGTAGTTAATTTGTTTTCTGTCAGCAGTTGACACGCATGTGGCCCTTAATAAGCAGCTGCTAAATTTACTTATAGGTCAGTGATGTAGCTATAGGATAGGGAAGGGTTCTCCCACTGGACATATCAGTAGGTGATCTCCAAGGAGGACCTCTGCAGCAGGAGATAAGGCAATGTTTCTGGGTGGAGTTCAGATTTTCAACCATTCAGGCTTTTAGCTTCTACACAGTTTTGGTCCTCTGCGTCACAGGCTGGAGCTTAGAATACTGATTTGGACACCAGCACCAGATACTAAATGTAGGTGGTGGGAATATATCCTCTTTTTCCATACTGCTTAACTTAGTGTGGTGTAATCTGTGTCACTAGGGAAGCCTAATGATGATTGCATGTTTAGTTGGACTGAGGTTTACCCCCATTTTTTTGTGTATTCAGATCTCTGACCATTTTGGGTGGGCACATGCTGAATTGTCAGGTCTCGGTGCACAGAGCCTGAATTTGCAATTTGAGCATGTTAACCTCAGAAGCTGCTTTTTACAGTACTTGTTTGATTTTTAGCAGTATTCTGTTACCCTCTGCATTTAGTTGGTAGCTGGGCACAGCGGTTGAGCACAGCCTTGAATAACATAACTCAAGCCAAAGAAATGATGCATCTTAGACCGAAGGTAATAATTATGTACGGGCCTCTAAAATAACAGGGTAGTAGTTAATGCATGCTCTGTAAGAGTATTTTTAAAATACTTTCAAAGCACTTAATGACTGCATAAGCCTTAAGCTTTTATATTTTCTCTATAATGAAAAGTGTTAAGTAATACCAGAGATTAGATACTCAAAGTTACTCACAGATCTTTTTTGGAAAACGCAGCTCAAAACCTGAGGCATGCACTCGTTTGTGAACCCTGCTACTAGAGCGATTGTCGGGGCAGTGACAAATGGTCAGGTCTTACACTTGCAGAGCGGTTTGATTCCCTGCACCTGCATGAGAGCCTGCAGCTACAGATACTTTGTAATGAAGCAAATAGCTTGGCAGAAGCTTTTACAGCTTTCATACGTTGTCGCTGGTTGCTTAATAAAAAAACTCCAGGAGTACTCTGTAACAAATAAAAGTAGCTGTGAAATTGTTATGGGGTTTTGCATGGCATTTTGAAGATGTTTTCAGAAGCTTTTCCATCCGTATGAGAGATTGTTGGCTTTTCTAGTATTTTTGGAGTTGTCATTTCGTTTTAGAAATACACAATTAGTTGCATCTTAAAGTCAGTTGGAATCCAGTTTTTGGCAGCTGTGATGCACATGTGTTATAATTAGATACAGTAAAAAAATATTCCCAGGCTCAGGATTTCTTTAAGTAATCCTGAAGCTGAAATGCTCCCTATACTTGCACCATTCTAAGAATGATGGGAAAGACTAGTCCTAAGAGCTGTGAACTGAGATCACCTGGGTTAGACTTGGATACTAGCTTTTGAAGGAAAAATAAAGTAAGCATAATAAACATCTTGCTCAAACACACTGGTTTTAGTGTATTTTTGTCCATGTCCCTCAAGAAAAAAGCCTCTGTCCCCACAGTCTGGTGTACATTTGCTCAGTGGAAGTGCAGGTTCTGAATACCAGAGGTGAAATCCTGGCCTGCCTCATGTGAGCAGTTTTGCTGCATAGGGGAGAGAGGAGGGCTGGATGGGATAGATGGGAAGCAACAGCCTGCTACTGTCTGCAGAACTCATCCTATGGAAGACTCATCAGTGCTGCTTTTCCTTTTCATGTTTTACATCTCAAAGGTGCTACTTAGTTCATATTTGTATTGCTGTGCTATACATGACTTTATTTGGGAGGACCTCTGAAAATTTTTTCAGTGTTTAGGGTGACTGCATAGGAAATATTTTTTTTTTTCATTATTTTCTTCATAGCATTATTTTCTTCATGACAGCAGCTTTCACACTGTCAGTAATCTTGGAGAAAAATATCACATTTTTAGGTGTTTACTTACAGCATAATCTATTAGGAAAAAATATATATGTATCATGTAAATTTCTGTAAATTTTTAACAGTACAATGTCTCCATGCCTGGTGGGAAATTCTCAACTTACACAGTCCAGCTGAATGCACTGCACCCATATACCAAATATCAATTCAAGGTGCGCTGTTCAGCTGCTGATCACTTCTGGAGGTGGAGTGACTGGAGCAGGGTAGAGGAGCACACAACATCAGAAGCCCGTAAGTTTTTCTGATTCTTTGATGATAAAATGTTGAACTTGTGAGGCCATATATTTTAAAATTAGCCATATAAAAAACCTAGCTTTTTAACAGGTGGTAAATTGCCTACTGTGCAACTTCGGAAAATAAACTACCACTGTAATTTCTTTCTTAGCTCCTGCAAGAGGTCCAGATATCTGGAGAGAGAAAAGTCCTTCTGGAGAAACTCTAAAAGTCTTCTGGAAGGTAGATAGGACACTATTAAAATATTACGTTGTGTATCTGTATGAAAAAATATTTCCTTACATATTTATAAATTAGTTAAGTGTATAGTCAATAAATGAGAATGCTTTTCTTAACTTTTTTAGAACCATCCACTGAGACAAATATTTTTCCCCCAATGGGAATATTATTAACGTTTTCTTATTTAAACATTGCATTGAGAAGCACATAACATGAAGAATTAAACTTTTTATACATCCCAGTTGAGAACTTACTTGTTAATTCTTGAAGTCACACTAGAGTAACTTTTTTTGCCTTGTATTCTTATACAGTCACCAGACTAGATCAAGAACATTAAATTCATATAATCCTATGTCTTCTTCTGTATATTCCATTTTGGTTTTAATGCAGTCTTTGTCTATTTATAGCCTTTATCCCCTTCTGAAGCTAATGGAAAAATAGTATCCCATGAAGTGTCCTGCTACCTGCTAGAGACACCACTGGAATATAAAGTAGTCACTGAACCCTCAAACAGTACTGAGATAAAACTTGGAAAACATGACTGCATAATTAATGTTGTAGCCAAAAACCATGCAGGCTCATCTCCTCCTTCAAGGATAACAAGCGTAGAACTTCCAAGTGGTGAGTGTTCCCAGCCAAAAATTAACCACCTTAAAAGCTTGGAGAATACCTGGGCGAGTTTGTTTATTGAAAAATAATGCTTTGTTTGTTTGTGTTTATTTTCCCAACAAAATCTACTGGGTGAGGGAAAAAACGCTTTGCTTTCCATGTAATGTCTTGCCAATTAATTGTAATCTCTACATAAAAGAAGGGTGATGTTGTGCAGTCTTTGCAGTTATTTGCTGCAAAAAAGCAGAAGCTTTTTTGAAAGAATGAGGCTTCAAAGCACCGATGTGGATCCCTGATATTTAGAGAGCTCAGTTTATTTCCATATGTTCTTTTTGAGACACTGAGAAGTGTTTACATGCTAAAACGAGTCAGTAAAGTTTTGGGGGTGTTGTGTGGCTTTTTGAGGCGAGAATTTTCAGTTCAATGCCTGTGAACTCTGGCAGAAGAATATTAATTGGGCTAGTTGGTAAAGTGTTGGCATCGTTGTGCTAGGGAGCCACTGTTTGAGAAGGAGGTAGGGCTTTAGCTTCCTGATTAAAGCACTGCCACTCTTGCTGAGGGCTTTTGTGAAGGGAAATAGCTGAGACATATAATGGTTTTCTGCTTGTTAACACTGAGCTTGGGGAGAAGATAACATTGAATGTGGTTATTGAGAGTCCATGCTTCCCTGCATGCCAAGAAGAGTGTAATCTTCCACAGCCCAAACCTTTATCTCCAGTTCTGGCTGATGGTCTGCAAGTAGGACAGATTTACACATCAAGGCCTCTCTCTGCTTGTTTGCCAGGAGCCTGCATGGGTCTGCTTCTCCTTGCCCACTCAGAGAACAAGTATCACAGTTGCTTGTCTTGCAACTCACGTTCTGATAAGACAGGGCTATCTCTCACAGGAAGAAATGTGTTTTGGTGAGATGAAAAAACAAATTTGTTTCTATGTCAACGAAAACCATTGTACATAATGTTTCTTGAGCTTCTGCAAAACAGAAGAATCACAGAATGGATCGGGTTGGAAGGGATCACAGTGGGCCAGCTGTTCCAACCTCCCTGTTCGTGCAGGGTCATCCTAGAGCACAAGGCACAGGATTGTGTCCTGACAGTTCTTGAATATCTCCAGTGAGGGAGACTCCACATCCCCTCTGGGCAACGTGTTCCAGTGCACAGTCACCTACACACTAAATAAGTTCTTCCTTGTATTTGGGTGGAATTTCTTGTCCATCAGTTTCTGCCCATTGTCCCTCGTCCTATTGTTTGATTTCACTGAAAAGAGCCCGGCTCCATCCTTTTGACACTCTGCCTTCAGATACTCATAGACATTGATGATGTCCTCTCTTTCTTCTCTTCTTGAGGCTGAGCAGGCCCAGCTTTCTCAGCCTTTCCTGGTAAGAGGGATGCTCCAGTCCCTTAATCATCTTTGTTGCCCTCTACTGGCCCCAGTCTGAGAGCTCCATGTCTCTATTGTCCTGAGGGGCCCAGATCTGAACTAAGCACCAACAGCAATACCTTAAAGGATATTCTTAGTCTGTCTGTGGGAGGAGAAAGTAATTGTCTAGCTGATTGAAAGTGCTTTTGAACCTTTCCTTAGCAGTGGAAGAATGAGACTGTGGAAATCAGAGAGGTCTTTGTAATAGGTTTGCGGTGTTGGATATCTGATGGCAGCTAGAGCTTTGCATTCATTTATAGCTTTCTCTCAGATGTCTGAGGTTCCCTTTAGTGTTACCCAACTTGTACTCATTAAAGATTTGCTCCCAAGTTGGTATAGGAATTATCTGAGTCACTGACTGGAGTCATGAAAAATGACTCATTCACTGAACTGGATGACATTTTTGCCCAAACATCTTTTCTGGCTGCTTCCTGTGTACAGTCTGTAAGTGCTTTTAATGTCCATAAGAGAACAGTGGCTCTGGTGCTGGAGATCTGCTGAGGTTGCCTGAAAATACAAACAAAGGATACTCTGCCTTAATTAATCTGTCACCGTCTCTGAAAAGTGCTCTGTAGAGAGTCAGGGAATGTAATCTGGCTGTTCCAGGCTCCCTTACCACAGTAGTACTCTAGTGCTAGTAGTTATTTTCTCCAAGTCTAGGTTGCAGCTATAAATACACTAAAATGAGCAGTACTGCCCATGGTGAATTTCTAGTCATATAGCTCAGGAAATAAAATAGAGTGTGGTGTATTTAAGCATTTTTTAGAGATTATGTGCTTACTGTCAGTAAAAACTCTTTTCTGTAAATAGAAACATTTTAGCAGGCTGATTAAAAATAATTTTTTTTCAAGCATAGTAGTTTCTCCAGAAAAAGTATCAAAACACTTGTGGAGTTGACTTGCTTTTTTTAATCATGCGCCTCTTTCTTGTCATGAGCAAGCTAGAACACTTATGTATGTTGAGATAATCTAAAAATAGGCAGTACTTCAACGTTCACAGCATGTGTGTGAGAGTAAAGTTTTCATAACAACTTATTCTTAAAAACTATCCTTGCCCTTCAGCCTTCCATAGTTTATAGCTTTAATAAAATGAAATAATAGACTCAATAGGGAGCATAAATGAGAACACTGAAAAAAGAAAACTGAAACCCTGAGATTGTTTTTGCAAATCTATTGTGAGGCCACTGCCTTTGTGGTGGCCTTTGGAAACCATCCCTTAGCTCTGCAGGGTCCTGTCTGATGGGCAGCTGTGGAGGGAAGCTGCAGGAATCAGAAGTTGTTCCCAGATCTGATAACTTTAAGGGCAGCTAAACCTTTGGTAGTCAGAAACAAGAAAAACAGACTGAAGGCAAAGCTTTTCCCCTTTCCCATCCCACTCACTCCCCACCCCACCCCCCATTTAGTTTGCCACAGTTGTGATTATTGGTGCTGATTTTAGGTGGAAAATGGTCTGTGGTTGAGTGAGTGACAGCAAGACACTTTGAAAGAAACACAAAGCAAATCATTTGATGAAATGACAACAGGAATTTATAGCTGGAGGCTCCTGCCAAATTGGTGTCAATTCATATAAGAACCTGACATCTGCTGTAAATCCTTACCTCAAAAAAGTGCTTTTTTAGGCCAGTCCTGAACTACTGCATTTCTCCCCATCATACTTAAGACTGGCTGGGATTTGCTGCAGGCTACGTCTGATTTCAAGTACTCCAGAAAGCATAGATGAGTGCAACCCTTCGAATGTCACAGTTCACGTTCCTAGAAATGACTGCTGTTTGTAAAGCCATTGTGCTGTAACTGGAAAGCCTTCTTTTGTCTTGGACTAAAGATAAGTGTCTGCTCTCTGATGGATTTTTGTGTCACCTTTGTTGCAGACAATGTCATAACAGGTCAGGCCACGGCAACGGGGAATGGAATTAATATTTCTTGGGATTCTTACCCCAACATGACCTGTGGCTATGTGGTAAAATGGTGTCATTCATCTGGATCTGAACCCTGTAGTGTGGACTGGCAGAAATTTCCTTCAAACACAACAAATGCAGTGATAAAATCTGGTAAGTCAGAAATCATTTCTTATTAGTCTTTCTGGTTGAGAGCCTGAGCAGCAAGTGGAGTGAAAGCAGCACCAATGCTCTAGGTTGAAGATTGTTTCATTGCTGTGTAGTTGTGTAAATAAATGAAATCCTTCCTGGTACTATGTTTATTTTAATCTCTTACACAGTCTTGCCAAATCCAAATACCAGTCTTGACTTTTATCATCCTGTGTTTATTAACTGTTTTGAAATTACCTCTTCTAGCTATATCCAACAATTTTCTAACTCAGCCTAATGCATAATGGTTAATCTAGGGTTTGGGGTTTTATTTGGATTCTAAACATAAACAGTGCTGCTCAGGATGGGGGAAGACTAATCCGTTGTTTTTACATGAGGCAGATTTTTTTAAGTGTGACCTCCATGTGTTGGCTTGCTGTCAACAATTGAAATTTCCTGGAACAGGGCACATTCCAGGTCTCTAGATGCTGGTGGGCAGATCAGGGAAATGAAACTCAGCTGTGCTGGGACTAGTAGAAGCAGAAGAAGAAAGAGAGGACCCATAGAAGATGTAGGATTTTTTTTCTCTGCTGTATGAAAGGATATATATTTGCTTTTTAGAGGAGTTAATTTAAAGTCTCTATTTGAGAAAACAAGTTGAAGCTATTTACATAGGGAAGTTGAGGGGGAGTGAGANTGTTGTTTTCTTTTGTGCTAGCTGGAGCTTGCTTTTTGTCTGTCCAGTGATGCACTGCCCTATGCCTGAGCTTTTCCCTAAGACATCTTTTGCAGCACACTGTGGGAGTTATCAAACTGCTGAGCCTGGGCTCAAGCTGGCAAATCCATTTCTGCTCTTAGTCCTGCTGGGAGAATCTCTTAGGCTGGACCTGAACGCTTACAAAACCCACTTCAGCAAAGTTTCACAGTGGCATCTCGTTTAGAAAAAAACCTTGAAAGTAGTATACAGACCTGACTCGAGAAAATCCCACAAACTGGTTAATTATTTACACACTGTAGTATCAAACACCTATATCTCCAGCCAAAGACATACGAAGCATAAATGGTGATGACAGATGACTATCTGTTTTGCAAAGTCAGTTCAGGACTGAAGTTCGTTGTTTGAGAGCTTCACTATCACTTTTGAGAGTTTTTTGCATATCTTTTGTACTGTTGCTCTAATAAACCTGGTTATTTCAAAATGCATTTGTATTTCTGAGAAGGAGGCAGGATCTACATGGCCACTGTGGGAGGAAAGTAAGGGGATTATTTCTGGTAACTTCAGTTTGTGTTTCCCCGTGGAAAGAGCAATTTATGCAATTTGAGTAGCTTGTTTTGAATCCTCTTTGTTTAGTACTAAACTGTCTCTGGGAGCTAGAATTGGTTACTGCTTCTAAACCACATCTGATGACATAGCTTTTGTAGGAATTACAAGTAGGTATGATATTTATATCATTACAATTTATATTTTTTTAATACATATATATATGAGTCTGCATCAGGTGAAATCTGTAAGTGTCATTCTTCAGATGTGAAATATTCTTACAGCAATTTTGTCTTGCAGCTCTGTTTAAAGCTGGCGTGAGATACAACTTTTCACTGTATGGCTGCAAATCCACTGGATATCAGTTGTTGAAAAACATAACTGGGTATATGAAAGAGCTGCGTAAGTGCACTTTATCATTCAAGATTTCTACTAAGTGAATTAAAACTGTGTCTATTTTTAGCTCAGTGTTGGCAGAAGAAGATTGAGACCAGAATCACCATGCAGTACTACTGACTTCTGTTTGTTCTCTGTGTAGAACTGTAGTACATTTCTCCAGCCAGTTCTAAGGATGCAACAACCCTGTGTTCTCTGGCTTATGTGGTGGCATGGGATGTCACAGAAGTTCACTTGAATTGGAGGCACAGGCATAATTTAAAACACATGGCTAGGGTCACTTCTGCAGGAGAGGAGGCAACTTTTTTGACTTATCAAGTCAAAGGACTCTTCTGAGTTCATTTGGTACAGCTCAGCAAATACAAAAAGTGTCCATAACATTTCTATTTGAAAGTACTTCTTAGACCAGAACTAGGTCTTATATTCTTATATTCTGTCCCATACCAATCCTGTTTGAGTAACTGGTGTTTAACCCAGGGCTGAACTTTGCTGGCTTGGAGATGCATTAGTGTCTGAATGCTTTCTCTTCCCAGGTGTCTGAACATGACTTTACCCTTTAGCAGCACAGCTGTATTGTATTGTAACTACAGCACCCATTTCACTTTGAAGTTTAATGTGTTTTCTGCTAAAATAATTTGCCTGGAAAACTGAGCTGCTGAACATAATCTGAGCTCTTGGAAATACCACTGTTTATTTCATTCCTAAGGTTGAAGGTGCAGTTAAGTCAATTTTATGAGAAACTCAGCTTTCAGCCATTTGTATCTCTGTAAAAATTCTGAACATTTTTCCAAATGTGTTCGGAACAGATTGGAAGTTTTCACAGTATAAAGACTTCTGGGGACTAAAAATGTATTCATATAGAAGAAATTTATTTGGAACTGAGAAATGCATTCACGTTGCAAAAGAGCATAGATTCATTTTAAAACCTCAGATCTGACTTTGAGCAGATAACTATGAGAAAAACAAATGCACTCTTAAACATGAGTTAAGCACTGGGAGATAAAAGCCAACTATCAGACTATGTCCTGATGCACATGACCTTTCAGTAGGCTTCAGGAATACGGCTTCTTGGAATCAAGGAGTTGTAAAGACTGCTAATAGTAGTTCTTTCAAGCTGAGATAGATTTCCATTGTAGGAATGTGGAGTTTGTTTAATTTTAGGACAAGCTATGAAGTCATAGAGTTAAAGCTTTTAAAAGCAAAGCAATCTGTATCCTCTGAATGTTTATACAGTTTTCTGAGGTTTGCTACAATAAGGGAATTTACATCTATGGATATATGTAAGAAGGCTGACCAAAGAGAAATTTTTCTTTCAGCATCACTTAATAGATAATACTGCAGAAATTAATAACAATGAGACCAACATAGTTGTGCTTTTGTAGCATCTCCTACTAAGTCTTTTTGCATGTTCTTGGCAGTGAGGGCAAAAGTATTGAGGAAAAAGTTGGAAATACTAGCCCCAAAAAAACAGAAGAAACACTTACATGGTTTCAGCATTTAATGCTAAGGTGATGTCTTACTAATTTCTTCCTTTGTAATTCTCCCTACAGCTCCAAAAAGTGCACCAAATTTTACTGTTGAAGAAACTTCTTCAGATTTTATATTGGTAAAATGGGAAGACATTCCCATTGAAGAATGCCGAGGGTTTTTAAAAGGATACCTTCTTTCTTTTGCAAAAGGTGAAAAAGATGCTTTAAAGCCTAAACTTTCAGAATCAGGTAAATTAACTGTATAGATTGCAACTTTGTTGTTTATGCTGTCTTTTTTTTAATAATTTAATTTCACTTTAATTAAAAAATGCTTTAATAATAATTCAGTTGCATTACTTATTGGCATAATTGGCCCCTGATATGTGACAAAGGCATTTAAAATAATCAGCTCCTTGTGAGGTTAGCCACGGTTGTTTTTCAATATAAAGCAAAAGTTGGAGAAAACTGTGGCTCACTGAGGCCATGAAAGTATGCAGTGACTAAGCAGCAATGTGTCACACTGTCCTGTGTACAGATACCCAGGGTGGAAGAGACAGTGGGAGGTTACATGGCTATATTTAATAGGTTATATTCTTCCAGTTCCCATCTTGTAAGGACATCTTTGTGCAGAACTGAAGCTTGATTCATGTTAACTTAGGAAGACAAGCAGGAGTGTAAGAAAATGAAGTCAATCACCTGCACCACCACCACATTCCTGTGCTGTTTGGTGCTGTGTAAGCAAGGGTTTTTTATTTCAGTTTTTCTTTACATAGACTGCTCTTCAGGTTTCATATGTTGACTTCAAGAAAGTTTTGCTAAAGCAGAGGTGGTCTTTGTGTATCCTTTCTGACACAGTTATGCTTTTCTTACTTTTCTTACTTTTTGTTTCCAAACAAACAGGGAATCCAGAACTTAAAGTTAACAATATTACTAACTTAACACAGAAGTCTATGAAAATCCTTGATCTTCAAGGCAAAACAAGTTACCAGCTGGAACTACAAGCCTACACTGCTGGTGGATTGAGCCCTCCAAACAGCCTCTATGTGGTGACAAAGGAGGACTGTAAGTTGGTTCATTAATAGTTTTTATCATAGGAGCTGTACAATGTTTATAAAGCTGAGCTTATTTTGTTGGATTTTTTCTGGTCCTGCTATGTAATTTGGGCCTACAGTCTAATTCTTCCTTTACTTACTTAGTTATTTATAAATACAAAAATTGATACAGTTCAGAGTGAGGGAAAGATCCTTTTCTGTAACAGCTACTTTGTAGTTCATGGTAAAGTCTGCAAGAAAAGTAACTTCTAAACTACTACTAAATTTAATGGAGGTTGAGCTTAGTCTTCTCAAACAGCTAGTTGTTTCTGTCAGGTTTCCCATGATGAATATCTGCTAATAGATGGTGGGAAGAAAGACATTGTGGAAATATTTATCAGTTCTAGAATTGTAAACAGATGCCTTTCTGCTTTGAATTCAGTTTTATTGATCCCTAGACAGAAATAGAAACAGGAAGACATTTAGGAAAAAAAAAAGAGATTGACTTTGGGGAATTAGAGAGAAAAAAAAAATTTCTAATGAAAAACACTGGGGTGCAACTAAAATACATGAAAAATCAAACTTGAGGTGTTTAACATTAATGGTGGAAGTGTATTGGAGTATTGGAATAAAATCCTGGAGATTAGAAACCTTATAAACCATATAAAAGATAGTGCAGTTTGTGCAATGAGTTGTAGGCCTATAAGACCCCCTTACTGGAAACTTGGCCAGCTCAAGTAGTTTAAAAGTGCAATTCCAGTGCCTAGAGAGAACAGAACCACAGTAGCAATTGGTCTTGTGCTGCCCATTGCCTTTTGCAATTGAACAATCAGAGACAAGTATCTGTTGATTTCTCTGGTTACCACTGAATTAGCTCTCTTAATGGATGGAATTTTGGTTTGTCAGAAAAGGGGAAAGGTAATGGTATAGGTCACTGTTTGCAGACCACTGTTAGATGAGTTTAATGAAGTGGTCTTTAATTGGTGGAAATGTTAGAAAATGTTAGAAAAGGCATAAAACTTGCTGATAACTTCAGTTATATATTTACTGTCTTTTCCTTTTTTATCCCCCAGCTGTAGGATTAATCATTGCAATTCTCATCCCCGTGGCAGTGGTGGTGCTACTTGGAGTGGTGGCCAGTATCTTATGCTACCGAAAGAGGGAATGGTAAATGCCTGCATCCAGCACTCATCTTTTCCCAGAAGTGTTTGCTTCAGTGCTAGAGTTTTCCATTATTGTAGTTCATCTTTGTTTTTTCTAAGTACCCGAAGATGTCAGTGGGCTTTGCTCAAACTTGGGTGGCAAAAACACATTTTAGAAGGTAAAGGAGAAAGAGAGCTGGAGAGAGGTCAGAATGTAGAATGCAAAAAGGTTTTTCAGGAGCCTGTCTCCCAGTAAGCACTGTTTATAAATAGTTCCCAAATGGAAATAAAGTGGTGATATACTGTAATTTGTGTGCCATCCACAAACACTCAGGTAGACATCTCACCTTCAACTTCTAATAAATATAGCATATCAAGTTCCCTACTTAAAAAAAATTTGCTGTTTTTTTTCATTATACTCAAAGTTCAATGCACTGAATCTTTGTGGCAGATGTCGTTAGTATTCTGAGTTAAAGAGAAATGCCCTGAGTCCTTTTGTGTATTTGCAGTCTGTTGCAGGCCTTGCTGACTTACAAAACTTTTTTCTTTCTCTTTAAAGGATTAAAGAAACATTTTATCCAGAGATCCCAAATCCTGAGAACAGTAAGGCACTGCAATTTCAAAGGAATATCTGTGAGGTAACCTGCATTTAAATTCAGTATTTTAAACTTATGAAAGATATTGCAACTTAAAGAATTCTTTTGCAAACCTTGACTCATCTGTTCCAATTGTAGGAAAAAACTCTGTGGCAGGGGGATAGAAGCCAATTTACTGAATAACTTTGATCAGGTGCTATCCATAGCTTCATTGCTGGAAATGCAGTTGCTAGTGTTTGAACTGAGAAAAAGCAAATGCAGTTTGTTAGCAAACTAATGAGAAGTGTCAGTCCATGATTAAGATATGGGAGTAACGCACCTGTCTTTGTCATAGTGTTAGGAGAAGTATGGAGATGTGTATATGCCGTATCCCAACCTCCTGGTAGTTATAGTAACTGGAACTGGGCATTTAAACAGCCTTCTGGAATGGGTGATACAAATCCAAGATTTGGAGGACTTCCTGACTTACTGCAAGATCTCAAGTCTCTTTAATTTGTGTAAAACACTTTTAACATTAAAAGGAATATGTGATGAACCGAAACCCCCTTTATTTTATATATATATATATATATATATATACACACACATTGTTCTAATGGCCGTGGGATGAGTACAATCCATAAGCCAACATACTGGTGTAATTTGGACAAGTTGTTGCTTTCAGGTTTTCCAGCTCATTTTAGCTGAGTCTTTCCCCTTCCCCTTTTTCTTACTTCAGGGGAATAAGACGCTTAAAACACTGGAAATGAACCCATGCACCCCTAATAGCGTTGAAGTAGTGGAAACACAGTCTGCAGCTCCCAAGATTGAAGATACAGAGATGATGTCCCCACCAGCAGATACCACTGTGCCTGAAGATGACTCTGACTCAGAAATGGAGAACCATGTTGTTGTGTCCTACTGCCCTCCTATCATTGAAGAGGAGATCTCAAATTCCCCCATGGATGAACCTGGGGGGTCATCTCAGGTGGTTTACATTGACATACAGTCAATGTATCAACCTCAAATTAAACCAGAGGAGGAGCCAGAAATAGACTTGGTGACTACAGCAGGCTATAAGCCACAAATGCAGCTGTCTATCAGTGCAGAGAATCGTTCACCTGTGGAGGAAGAATTGGATAAAACAGCCGGCTACAGACCTCAAGCAAACGCAAATGCCTGGAATACGGACATTCCAGACTCTCCTGGATCAGTTGAAAGCAACAATGAAAATGCATCTTTTGGTAGCCCATGCTCCATTAATTCCCGACAGTTTCTGCTTCCCCCAAAAGATGATGAAGACTCTCCTAAACCCATTAACATAGGGTGGTCCTTCACACACTTTTTTCAGAACAAACCAAATGATTAACAGTGAGTCCTTGTTGCACCTGAAACTGCCTTCTAAATAAGCTTTTATTCCTGATGTTGTTAAGAAAACAAGAAGAAAAATTCAAAAGGCATGAATTATTCTTGGAGACAGTCAGCAGAAGTTCTAGCAAGCTGAATGTTACCATGTTAAGTTAGTGAAAGTGTTAATATTCCATTGTAATAGACATTGAGAGGCCAAAGTTATAGCAATTTAGTCATTAGTAAAATATATTGGAAATATGGGGTATTGAGTGTAGAGCCCCTGATAATCATAGTCAAAGAACTCTGCCTACCTTCACATAGTGCTCCAAGATTAACATGGTCTCATGCAGCTTATAACTTGGAAAGATTGCTTTGCTTTGTTGTAGTTGTTCTCAACCATGCAGTCTCAAATGATCCAGCCCCAACAGGTTTCCTTACTGAATGTTTCATTTATCACAAATCTAGCCTAACAGACAGAAACAATGTGGTTGAAAACTGTTGAAATCTTTTACCTAGTTAGTTATAAATGAAAAAAAAAAAATTAAAGTGCTATTTTTTTCCTTCTGCCATATGGAAGGTTGTTGGCACTGTTTAACACTTCTGAAGGAATGGCCATTCAAATCTGTTGCTTTTTAACTAGACACTAGTTTCTGTACCTACTGTACAATGTTTATTCAATGTTTGACTCAGGGGTACAAACTTGGGGAAAAAAAGTGTAACACTGACCGAAACCTCAACAAGACCTGCATAAAGTATACAACTTTCTTTTTTTCTAACTTGGAATGCGCTATATTTTTGCTATCCTTTGGTCAAGGAGTTAGTATTTCCTAATATATTGCACTAATGCATTTTGTATTTCATAGCTTCTGCTCCAGATGTCCTGCTTCAAAGTGGTACAGTACTCCATTCCCCCTTAGTGTTCATCAGTCATTGCACTATGCGGTAATTTAAGCCATGGTGAAATCTCTGTCTACTCGCATTAGCTGTCCAAGCAATTTGGCATGTGAAGTAAGGGGTAGTAGTACTAGCTTCTTGAGAAGAAATTGCTCTTTGAATGATCCTTATTGCATTAGCTTTGTACTACCTGCTGCCTGGCTGATCTTAAGTATCTATCCAACAGGACCTTCTATACAAATCCTACCTGGGAATATAAGGTAGGCTTTCTCTAGTGGCAGGGAGAAACCCAAGGAGGTTTTAGTGCTGCTAATTCTACCTCTCCTTTGTCAGATATGTGATGCAAAGAAAGCTTAAATGATGTACATTTGTGTGCTTAATGGAGTGTTCAGAACAATCGTCTTTTAAAATGCTTGTTTTCACATCAGGATCTCTAGAGAGCTGTAACTGTAACATTTCATTGTGTAAACTTCGGGCTGTGGCTTACATGAATTTCACTAGCTCACAGGAGAAACTTTCTAATAGCCTGTTCCTTATTGTAGAACACAGTGATGAGGCATCAGACGTTAAAGAGCTTGATCAAAAAGGGTCTCTATAAAGTCCTGACCATTTTTTATTTTTTTTTTAGATTTCCATGTCCTTAGCTACTTTTTGGGGTGTTGTTGTTTTGTTTGTTTGTTTTTTAAAATAAATAAGATGTGGGAGTGGTTTTCTAAGAAACAGATAAGGAGGATGAATTGGTTAAGCCAGTAGTTGTAAAGGTATGAGAGCGGACCAGGAGTATGGGTAGTTTGGCAGACATCAAAATAAAACTAAGAATTAGGTTAAACCTAATCGCAGCAATAGATGGTGCAGATGTTGGCATGTCTCCACTGTCTCTGTAGAATGAAAATAGGGGTAATTAAAAACTGACAAAAAGGCAAAACGCTAAATAGTATCCAAATTTTCATCAGTAAAAACTGCTTGTGTGTGCCTTCTGGAAGAGTAAACCGTGAAGAAGTGAAAAATAGCTCAGTCTTCAGACCTGGTGGAGGTGGCTAGGTATCTCTGAAGGAACAGAAAGTGCAGATAGGATTTGGGGTTTGCAGTTGAATCTTGGAATTATCAGGGCTGCAAATGAAAAGACAGGCAATGCAAAGAGCTGGTGGCCACTTGTCACCAGACATCAGTACAAGTGAAAGTTTCATGGTCTATTATTCAGAACACTAATACATGAAAGGAAGCAGTGCTCTCTGTGCTTGTTAATTGGGAGGTGGCTAAATCCTAACAGTAACAATCCTTTTTCACAATACCTCTTTTTTACAGCATTTCTTTTCATTGGTGTAGATTTGGCTTAGTATGTTTATCTCCTAAGATGAATTTTGGTTGTGCTGCCATATGCTTTAAACTGAAAGCAGAAGATGTCAAAGTCACAGTGTATGGTAGTGATTTGGTTTTTTTCATACAGCAGTTTCTCAATGCAGAGAAGCAAGCAGTTTTGTATGGTGATACAAAGGAAGAAAACTCTCTGTAGCAGAAAGAATAACTGCTTTTCATATGACCATGTATTGCAAGAAACAAAATCAAACTGAAGTTTGAGAGTACTAGCAATTTTATAATTTGGCAGACTGAAGTCTGGGCAGCTGCAGAGAGCACACTGAGCTCACAGGGAGCAGCCTGAGACCATTCATAGTGCTTCCATGGTGAATCACTTACACGCAAGCATCAGAAACTCAGGTTTCCCTGTGTGTTGCTCTTCCTATTTAGTAAAGGCAACGACATTCAAAATTTATGATTTTTTACTGATTAGGTAGAGGAAAGCTACACAATACATGGTTTGCCTTGACGTTATCAACACTCTCTCATCTAATTACTCACCTCTTTTTAAACTCCAATTATACTTCTTAAACTCTTATTATACCTTTTATTTTACTGGTGTTCTTACTTCCAGGATGCAGGGCAGAAGAATTCTGTTAACACCAATGTCTTCAGTACCAAGAATGGGGCAAATGGGGGAGAGACACAGGCTTGCGCAGTATCTGTAGCATTATTGTTGCTTAATTGTTTCGAACCAGTAAGCAGTGGTTCTAGCACTTGGGAAGTTCAGCTGTTTTACCTCTGAGGTTTCCTTTGAGCCTATTCAATGCTGCCAGCGAGGACTCCTTTTCAAATGCCTATCTTTGATCTTCAGGAGCTAATCCGAATACCAGATGGGTAGTGAGAGATTGTTTGCTAATGTTGTGATCACGTGAAGACACCTTGAGGTTCATGCAGCGGTAATGAATGGCAAGGACTGTCTGGGAATGTCTGAGCCCAAGTGCCATGCTAAACTAGTGAAACATCTTTAAGAATGTCTTTGTACCAAATTCTGTTTCAAAGCATGGTGCTCATTAGCCTCTAAATGCTTTGTTAACAGTTGTAAGCATCAGAGGGGATTAGACACCTTGTGCTAGTGCCTTTGGGCTCACCGTGAGCCTCTTCGGACAAATTTTTTTTTTCTGAAAAATATCTTAGGAAGCTCAAAGTTCTGCATTTCCTTACCATGAATTTTTGAAAGATCATATTCTTTTACTGAACGTCTCTTTTGTTTTAGTTCTTTCAGCCTCTTGCTTCTTTTTCTAGAAAAAATGTATTAGAAAACAAAAACCAACCCCCAAACAACCAAACAACAGCTTCCAGAAGGGATATGACCAGAAGGATTGTGTCCAAAACAATACAATGCCTAACTCGGTGCTTCAGTCCTCTGGTTGGATCAGTGTTCAGAGATGCAGGGTATTGATGCCTAGCAGTGGCTTTCTGAAGAAAATCATCAGTTCTGCTGCTTTTTATTTTTTGAGCCATGCCTGTCATATGTGACAATTTGGGGTTTGTAACGGATTTTTGTAATGTTCAGTGTATGCTTGGAACATCCGTCGTGGTTGATGTAATATTGTGCACTGTCCTATTTGACCCATTGGTCATTTTTGTTGTTTTGACATGCAATGAGATCTGAGATCTCTCATTTGTGTGTTAAACTTTGGGATGGTAGATCTGCATGTGATATACCTCACAGAATTATTTGTTGATAGATCAAAAATAGTAAGCTAATATTACAGGCAAGCAGTGAATGACCTCCCCTGCTATGCAGTGGCTGTATAGGCAGACTTAAAACACAATAACGGACATTTGCTGTGGTAGCTGACTTTGTTAACTCTAGTTGCTGCTTTGATGGGGAAACCATTTCCAAAGGGAACCAGTAGCCGTGTTATCCGTCATGGCACAATTGGCAAATACGCCGTGTTTCTTCATGTTTGGTTTCTGTGGGGGACCAGAACTTTCCTTTGCTAAGAATACAGCAGCAGCACACTCCTGCTGACCTCAAGTTTTAGGCTGCTCTGAAAAGGCGTATTCAAGCCTTTATTTGTTTTGTTGTTGTTGATAGGCTCAGCAGGGTAAAAGCTGTGGTGTTTCCTGTGATCCTCTCCTCCAGGACACTCAGTTGAACATGAATAGTAGCAAAAATGAAGGAAATTGTATGCATTGGAGAGGGGTTTAGATATCACTCTGAGAAGGCAATGAGAAACTGTGTGCTCTATTTTTAAATGAATGCTGCTTTCTAAATAGAATACTTGTATCCCCACAAGTACTTAGAAATATAGTGAAAGAATCTGAAATACATAAGAAAAATGTAACATTTAGAAAATCAGATTGCTGAAAGGGCTCTGTGTACCATAAATCTACGAAGAGCTTCCTATGAAAGTAGCATCCTCTGTTCCACCACAGACTTCTATGAAGACTTCAGTGCAAAAAACTTGAATGTGTTTAACACTATATCCTACCCCCTTATGCACATATGTGCTAGCAGCATTAGTACCTGGGTGCATATGGCAGAGGAATTTGGCTCGCAATTGGCAAAGTAAATTTTTTTGTAGTCCTGTTCGTGAATATATGCCTTCTAAGATACAGTTTCATCTAGAAAAAGCAGCTGCCATCTGTGCTCCTCCTGATGCACTGCAAAGTGCTTATGGTGCTGTGCCTTCAGCAGTGCCCTGTGTGGCTGATACCCAGAGATGTTGTTGGGAGTTCACAAAATTTGTTGTTGGCTTTTTCTTTGCCCTTTCCTTAGCAGCCTGGAAACATAGTCCCAGAGCTGAAATGCTAGACAAGGATTCAGAAATGTTTAGGACTGTCTTAAATTCTTAAATATCTCCTCCGAACCTTGAAAACAATTTCTTCCAAAGCAATTTTCCTTTTCTCTCCCTCATTTATATAACTTTGGATTTTCCCCATTGTTTCTAAGATAGCCAGTGTTCGTTTCCTTTTTCCATGTTATGCAAACAAACCTCAGATGATATTGGCATCAGATAATATTGGATAGGGTTTCTGTAACTTTACAAGTTGGCCCAGGGTACATGACAATACTTTCCCCCCTCAGAAAGTCTGTTAATTCCTTCTGATTTTACAATAAAAAATATCTCCAGAGAGCTTCTGCGTTTTGGAGAGCAGGGATTCAGCATCCCCATGCAGATGGTCTGGTCTGGCAGAGTGTTTCATGAGAGGATGGAATTCATCCCTCTCTAACAGCACCTTCTTCTTGTGACTTTGTGGTACAGCAGAGCAGATGAAATCCTTATTTTTTAATGTGATACCTAACAGAATCTCTAGGTAGGTTTTTGGACAGCCTCAGATCTGCATTTTGACTGTTGTTCCATAAAAGCAAGCTTCAGTGGAGGTGTACGCACAATTTCCACAAGAGGCCTCAATACCTTTGCAACTCATTTTGTCTCATGTTTTACAAAATCAGTAAAACTTACCCAGGGACAAAGCAAAAAATTAAATTCTCTCATTTTTTGGATTAAGAAAAACTTATAAATAGCTCAATCAAGACAAAGCAAAAGAGTGTGGCAAGTTCCACACTCTTTTAGTAGTAGTAAAATGAAAAAAGAATCCTTGAACATTACTTTGCCAATGTTTCCTTAATGTCATTCAAAAGTGGCTTAGGATGAACAACAATTTTATCTTTCATAGCATGTCAGAAAAGTTGGTAAAGCAGGGGATAGCAAAAAGAGAAGACAACTGAATTGACTCATATCTGAAATCCTACTTGAAGGTAACAGTAATTTGAATTTTGAGCCTGTTGTGGTGCACAAAACTGCAGAACTGGTGGAGTCATACAGATCACCTGAAAAAAACACACAACATTGTAGTATAATGCTGTAACATTAAAAATCTATACTGTGAACAGGTTCAATGGTTTTTTTAGCTCTTTTTATACCATATTTTTTACAGCATAAATAATTTGTTTAGAGATGCTTTTATGTTCTGTTTTTACAAAGATTTTAATGGACTTCTGTTTAATACTAGTGAAAATATTGTTTGCCAATTTGAAATAGTCATTTATAGAAATTAATTGAAAATATTTTGTCAGCTTGATGTATTGATTTAGTCTTCACAACGTACTAAACCTATTCAGTCATTCAATGTATTTCTGTTGCTGAATAATACTGAAGTTTTCCAGCTTCCAAATCTGCTATTGAAAAAGTACTTCTTTCACAATTTTAGCAAAATCATCACAAGGCACTTTAATGAGACTGTAGCATGCCAAGTAAAATACTGATTCAACAAAGTGTATCAATATGAGAATTAATCAGCTAAGCAGTCAAACAAATGCATGCTTGAAAAAGGAAGCATGGGATCATGTTGGGGATATAATATTTCAGTGTGGCTGTTGACATTTATGACTAACGTAACACTAAGATACAACTTTGCGTACATTTTAAACCTAGTTTGCTTGCTTGTTGTAACTCCTGTTGTATTGCTTGGGTGTCTAAAAGTACGCATGTATTTAACAATTTTGCCATAGTATTGCCATGAAATTTAATAAATATATTTTCTTACACTCCTATATTCCTTGTTTTCATGTTTATTTTATAAGTAAGAGTTAAAGTCTGCTCATGCTCCATTATAAACAGAGTTATTTTCATTTTGTGCCAGAGTAAATAACCACAGGATCTGGCAAGCAAAGCCTTGGCTTCCTGGTCGGCAGAGTGGGTAGTATAACAGATATTCCTGAACGGCTTCTCCTAAGCATGTGCATACAAGGTTCACTGAAGCCTTCCTGTTCCTGCCATATCATGCAGTCATAGGAAGAAGGCCAGTTCACTTACCTATGTCCTCCTGGACTTACGGCTGAAGGTTTGAGATGTGATTCCCCTGCATGCTTGGACTCACGGTTTGCAGAGATAAGCCACCAAAGGCACTCCATGGTGGACAGGTCTGTATGGTGGACATCTCTTTTCCAGGTGTACTGGCAGGATAAAGGGCCCATGCTGTGCACTGCGGGGTTGGTTTGGTGTCAACTTTCTCAGTGTGTTTAGTGGAATGGAGATGATCTATCCTATGGGCCTTATGTTTGAAGGCATTTATGTCTTGGCACGGGATGTCCTAGTGACAGCCAAGGAATTCTGTGGCTCATTCAAACACAGCGTCTGAACTAGAGAGAGACACTTGGGTGACACCCGGGCTTAGCAGTTTGTGTAGACAGGTGCTGTATCACTGCATGTCACATGAAGCCACCATTGCATGGTGGCACTGTGCTCCCTCCATTTCTTTGGATGCAGTCTTGAAAGCCTGAGTCAATTTCTTGGGTCACAATAGCAGACTGCTGCAGCTTATTGGTGTCGCAGAAGCTAGTCAGGATGTGAGTGCTCCACTTAGCACTGGGGAGACGTGAGGTTAAGGGTACTATGCCTTTTAGCAGGAATGAAGAGAACTGCTCTGAAAAGACTGAAACTATTAGAGCTGTGGAAACAAGGAAAGGCAGTAGCACGACCAGGCATGAGTTCCAGACCAGTCTCAACCCATCATCTGGGTTAAGGGAACCCTGTTGGGTTTGTTATTTAATACAGGTCACAGGCGGCTGGGCCTTCCATCCATCAGGATGAAGATAATCATGCTACAGCAGCACCAGAAAAACATGAAAGCAGCATGTTTCTTCTCAGGGACCATGAACTGTCTTATTTTTCGCCACTATGATGAGGGTGGGGAGAGGGATTCAAACCGTCCACATTCCCTGGCACTCTTCCATTCTGTTCCAACACACGTCCTTTTCTTCTGCTTGACTCTCCCTGTGCTGGTAGTTCCTAATGTGGCACTTGCTGTAGCATTAGTGTACAGCACTCCCCTGGATTTGTAACCACAGAAGTTTCTCTCAACACATAAATAAAGCTTACAGAGTCCCTGTGTATAAGTAATTTTTTAGTTATAAAGTTAAAACGAAAACTGCCTGAACATGATGATAAATTGGTGATTTCTTTTTTGAGTTCTGCTTTGCTGACACCAACTTTGAAAGGTGTAGCAAGGAAAAAAAAATGGAAGCAAGAGAAATGGTAAAGAAAGTATTCAATATTGCTCCTCCACTGTTTTCAAAAGACAGAAAAAATTAGGAAAATTCCACCATGTACACAAAAAGTGGTGACATGCTGTCACTACTGCCACTAAAAATATTTTAAGGGTCTCCAAAACAAAAAAATTAAGTTGGAAAGCTGGTGTTTTATGAGCCAAAACATGGGGTGCCTGTGCTGTGCAGCTCCATTTCTTCCCCACTTCCCCATACATCTGAGTAATATAAGGTGCTGGAAAGCATGACCTGTGGGGATGGTGTTGAAAGGACTGGCACTGTTGTTTTCCTAGAAAGGAAGACTGAGGGAAGATTTAAAAAGAAATTGCAGCGAGAGAGGAACAATGTCATCTTTGTCCTGTGCATAATGAACAAAGAAGTACGCTGTGACAGTGAATAGATATTAAAGAGAAGTCAGGGCAGTCGGTCACAGCGCTGCCAGGCAGTCTCATTGCAAAAAGAGCACTTAGAGATGAGTCCAGTCTTATCCATAGGGACAGGACGCCAGGAACTTGCAGAGCTGCAGTGACTACAGGTCCCAGTGCCAGGCTGTTATTCATGTATGAAATGTCCGAGTGCAGGATCAGGGACATATGATCACCTGACCCACAGTGCCCGCAGTGACTCAAACCAATGAAAAAATGGAGTGGGAGAGAGGGATGCACTTGCTGGAGCAGGCGGTGCCCCGACTCAGATATCAACAAAGCAAAGTGTTGCTTTGGAGAAGGGAAACCTCATTGTGCACGCACACACACACCACCCTAGAAATAAAATGCTGATAAAAAGATTAATCTGTCTGACAGGATATGGATGTTGGTTTCCATGAGTAAACCACAACTGCACTCTTGTCCTTTAAAGTGAGATATACCCCTTGAGAGGTGATGCTGCCACAGAGAGAGCTGAACACACAGAGCTTGAACAGTGCATTTCCCACATAGCTTATTTGTTGTATGAACAGAATAAAAACATTCTCTAAAAAGCAAAGCCTGGCTTACAAAATGGTAACTTTTAACAAGTACTTATTGCAGGCCAATGCTCCACCAGAGAATGGGCAGACTCTCAACCCTGGCAGGCCCCTCCACCTCCGCTACTTTACTTCCTGGAGCCAGGCTGGAAGGATTGGGGTGGAAATCAGCTATTGACTCCTCGTCTTTGACCACCCAGGCCACAGCAGTGCAGCAAGAATTTGCCTATCAATGACAGCATTCATAAAATCTCATCTGGCTTTAGTTCCCCTTGACTTTTCTTTTTGCTTGTTTTTTGTTTTTTTTCCTTTTTCCTTATTTTCCTTTAGGGTGGCCAGATTAAACCTTACTGCTGATTCCTGAATGGCTGGTTCCCATGGAGATGGAGTGGAGAAGGAGTGCTGGAGAGCATCAAGAGACACTTTGCCCTGGGCAAGGCGAAGGGCAGCTCTGCCCAGGAGCCAGTGCCAGCACAAAGCCTGACTGAGCCCACCAAGGCTGGCATGCAGGCAGGTGTTTAGCCACATAAAGTAGGAGGTTACATATTTGGGGATTAATGTAGAAAATCAGAACTGCTTTTTAAGGAAGGAGTTCAAATTGCAAAGAGAAGCACAAGCACCTGTGACAAAAGGGACACAGCTCTCTCAACGAGTAGGAGCTCATCCTATTCAGCACCACGGTCATGCCTAGCATCTGAGTCAGCCTCAGCAATAAATAATGTGACTAATAAACATTCTTGGAGACGGAGAGCAGCACATCCAGGCCAGTTCCTGGGAAAATGACTAATCACTCTGCCATGTACTGTCCACCTTTCCTCTCCCATTCCCTGACCCAGCATCAGGAGGAGGGTGGCTGAGGACGGAGGGGCCAGCCTCTACTTGTGATCAGATAGTTTCTGGCACCTGTCTCCTGCTCAGCCCCTGGAGTGGAAACTGCTGCCACTTGCCCCGCGCCAAGTTTCGCCAGAGAGAGAGAGGACATGTTTCTCAGATTATCTTTAAAAAGATGCAGGAGGCAGCGCATTTTTTTCTTAAATGATTCAAGCCGCTCAGCATCCCCTAACCCCCGCGCCTGGCCAGCACCACGCAGCTTCGCTGCTCATGCTCAGCCTGCACCGCTGAAGGGCGATGTCGCCATCTCCGAATTCCCGCGAGGTGATATGCATAGTTGGAAGCAGGCATCTGGGGAGCTGCCGTTTGTTGCCCTTCTTTTTCCACAACAACAGAGGTATTTCCTAACCCCGCCCCCACCCCCGCTACCCTGCATTTCAAAGGGCAGCTTTTGTTCTGGTGAAGTACTGCCTTGTACCAAAACGCCCGGTATTCTGCATTAAATTATCTTAAAATAGAGACTTCTCCCGCCAGATGTTTATCTTGGAACTGCTCTCCAAACCCTGCGACAAAAATGAAAGGATGAGAAAGGCGAGGCACGTAAAACAGAGCAGAGGGTGATGCTGTTTGTGAACCGTTGTCGTCCCCTGTAAACAGCAGCACAAGAGGTCCCCAGGATTAGGGGTATAGCCAGTCAAATTTCCCTCCTCTGTGCCGGGTCTGGACAGGTCAATAGAGTCTAGGAAAGCCCTCGAATGCATAGAATGTGAGTTTTCCCTCTCAGGCAGCTGGCGGCTGAGATGCTACTCAAGCACAGGCAGTGTCTGGCCACCACCACAGGGCTGCAGTGAGCAGTTAGAAACACCTTCAACCTCCAGAGATTTTAGCTTTCACCCTTTTTCAAATTCTGCACATTTCCCCTTCACATCTCATCAAGGCATCAAGTTTCATTACTTTCATTTTAAAGACAACAGCTTGATCTTGTACACTTTATCCTGCTTTTTTTCCAACCGTGCACAGGTTTCTCTGTCCTCGAGCCAAACAAAACTTTGCTTCTCCTGGCAGAAACATGTGCAAGCTGCCTATGCCTGTTTTTTACTGATGTGTGATTTGAACAAAGGGCAGAGCACAGGTACACATTACATGCTGGCACCACCAATATTTTTGTGTTACTTTCTAACAAGTGCTTGTGTTTGTTTTTGACCACTGCTACCATTTCTCCAAGGAAGACAAGATCTTTCACCTAAGCAATAAAGGGTGTCCCTTTCAGCGTGCAGGGCAGGAGCTGGGGTCTCCTTGGTAGGTATTTGCATGTGCCATTAGCTAGGTCAGCTGTAGGTGGGACAAGTCTAGGGAATGTGCTTTTGCTCCCAGAGAGTCAGGAGCACCCTGAGAACAGCAAAAATGCAACAGGAATTTCCATAGTTTTCATCTCATGAGGTTCTTTCAGCTCACAGGCATTCAGTTGAGCCTGAGATATTGAGGAAGTTTGTGCTTCTCCTGCTACAGGCATGTGGTAGTCTGTGGTGGGTCTCTCTTCCTTCCCCCCCACCCCCAGAAATGGCTCACTCATACACTTACAACAAAAAATTAAGGAAGAAAAATCTCCAAACTGTGAAATTCTGGACCACTTTCTTAGTGTCTTGACAGTATTCTGTTTGCCTGCTTAAATTACAGTTTGGCAATCAAGGTTGCATAAGTGTTGTTCCAGTGCCTAGAAAACATTCTTTTAGGAGGACTGTAACCTACCAAAGTATCTTGCAATCCCTTTTCTCATTTTTCTGAAAAAATAAAAAGTGATTTATAACACCACAGTAGCAAGCATTTGCTATTTTTTTCCTAATTTTTAATCTGTTTAAGACAGAAAAGCTTCATAATGTACAATTTTAAACTGTCAAAATTTACAGAACAAAAAGAGTGAGATGTAAAACTGGTCATAACTCACAAATATCCCCATTAAAACTGTATAATACAGACATTAAGCCACAGTCACTTTTCTATTTTTAGGAAAGTGTGCAAAGAGCTAATTGTATAATACACATAAATGTTAAAAGTGGTGCCATGTAAGCAGGTCTGCTGCTGCTATAAAAAATAGACAAGTATAAAATTACTTCTACAAAATTGGTTCATTGTTTTTGTTGCTTGTAATAAAAAAGTAGACATGTAAGAACTTTCCTCCTCAACAAACAACAATATTTTTAAACCAGTCATTGTAGCTGTTATCCTGTTACACAGGATGAAATACAATTTTGCTAAATCAGAGAGTGGTAAGAACTGCTTGTTCCAGGACCTACATGTGATTGCTGAAATGCACTGCCTCATGTTGTAGGTGTTGAACAGCACAGCCACTGTACCATTGCAGGGTGGGACGGCTGCAGGTGTTTCAAGACTGCTTTCTCTGATGCTAAGAAAGATAACCTAAGGACCACAACACAGTCATTGAGCTACTCGTAACATCACACTTCGCCATTTGCACTGATGCATGACCTTTAGCGTTCGCTAAACACTTAAAGGGTAGAGGGCACGGTTCATACACAAAATACTTGGTTTCATTTGGTCAGAAAAGGAGAGGAAAGGAGAGGGGAAAATGTTCTCTTTTCGGGGGGTTTTCCCTTGGCTTTGTCACCTTCCCAGATGGTGAACATGGTCCAGCTGTGTCAGCCAGCTCAAACTCAGCCACACGCACAAGCACACGATGGGTCCTCAGCACCGGGATTCCTCTCTTGTCACTTGGTCCCACATGTGTTGATGTTCTTCCCATTGGCGGCATCTTCCACCAATGAGATGTGGTAATCAGTTGACAGGGTGAGGTGGGAGATACAACCCACCAGCCCCCGCATGTACTGCCGGTTTGTGTGCAGGGCAATTTCCTTCATGCCACCTGGGGGTAAAAGCAGCCATGAGAAACTGTTCACCAACACTGATGTCTGCTCCTGCTTGGCAGACTGCACGCCCAGCAAGACCATTAGCTCTCCTAGAGCACCTCAGAAGGAAATTTTAATTTAATTTTAGGCTCTTCTCTGTGTTGTTTTAAATACAGATTTTAAGGACTTTAAAGTACAGAGGGGATAAGCAGGAGGTTATGAACTAGGATGCTAAAAATTCATTGCAGAAATTGTAGCATCAGAAAGAGCTGAATAAGCTCGTATCCTGATTCTTATTAAGGTGTGGGCTTTGCAGCTGCCACTCACTGTTTCTCTGCCAAGGCTAATGCAGTGCACCCCACAGTGCTGGTCCCTTCTCACACTAGTCACCCCATCCCACTCAGAGTGGCTCCACACAAAAACCAGGCTGTGGAGGATATGATGACTCCATCTTGAGCTGGACAGGGCTGGGATACACTGCCTTGATGCCAACCTTGCAAACACAAAAATGCATCTGGTTCTGAGTGTGAATAGTGAGCACTCACCTACATAGAGATCTCCATTGATATTTAACTGCCTCATCTTCCCAGGGGATTTACCAGTCCTGGCACCATAATCATCCACTGTTACTTTGCCAGATTGTCCATCCCTGAAATGAAAAGCAAACCACTCTCATGTGTCTAGCTTACAACCAGGCAGGAAGAAGAGCAGCAGCACCTTCCGTTTTTCTAGGAGATTAAGGGAATTCGGTGCTCAGAAGGGTTCATGGTAAAGGCTCAGGACTGACATGAAGCCCTAGAGACCCAGTGTGCTATGACAATCCAGACTCTGCAGGGTGGTTTTTTTTACTAAGAACTGAGACATCAAAGACCTGCAAAGAGTGTGAGCTACATTTTCAGAGAAGAAAGAGCTAGGAAAGAAGTAAATTGCACAGCTAGGGGAGAGGGAGGATGGACATATTGTGACCTGTTGTAAAAGTCAAATGTAATATAAAAAGTAAACCAGCAGAAGCATCAACAGAAGGGAAAAAACCAGGGAAGCTAAGGTAAAACATACTTATAGATAGTTTTGTTTCTTATTAGTGTCTTTAGGCCACTCCCATTCTACAAATGGTTACAACCAGTATTGTCAGAAAAGCCACTTGATGGGTCGCTATTCTCACGGAATTTGGTAACAAGTTACGCTAATGTTAGACTGTGATTTCCAGGGAACCAACATCTCATGAAGAGAAGGATGTGTGCTTTCCCTGCTGGGTACAGTTGCCTCCCATGAGGGAATGAGTTATAAATATGAGTTATATACACACTGAAAGGTGTCTCAACCTCCTCCAAATAGAAAAAGTAGGCTTATACTGTCCATGCTCTAGTGCTTGTGCCAGCCCGCGAAATGCTTACTAGGGAATTTCCAAATGCAGACATTAAAGAAAAATACTCTTAACCCAAATGGTATGGGTTTAATAGAATGCCTGTCACAGCCCCAGAATAGCCCTGCATGACTTTGGCAGCCTGCCTTGAGCTATGCCAAGTTGGCACTGTCACCTCTAATATAATAATCTTTGTGTACATTGTCCTGAAACAGCCAAGTTGCTAACAGTTAAACTCCAAAGCGATGTGTGAGTGTGGAGCTACAGTGATTCACACCCAACCAGCATCCAAACACAAGAGACAGTATCTTTAATGGCTGAGTGGCTCCAAAACACCTCCCAGAGTAAGCATGTCCACTTACCGAACAGCCTTGACTCTGTGCCACCGCCCGTCGCTGAAAGAGCCGTTCACTATGATGGAAGCAATGCCACTGCCCAAATTGTAGCTAAGATTAAAAAAAAAAAATTAAAATGTTTCTGTCTCACTTGTAAGGACCAGTTGTCTGCCAAGTTGCTAAGGCATTCTTATTCCCTTGTGGCTTAGATTCTGGGGCAACCAGTGGAGTCTTTTGGAATTTTGGAATTCCAGCAGCAATGCTTTTTTTTTGCAAAATTAGGCTCATGAAGGAACAGGCAAAATTCCCTTCTGCCCAAGTCAGAGTGGGTACCATCACCACCACCCCATGGGAGCAAGAAGGGGGCCTCTGCATGGCCGTTCCTCCGCAAAATAGGATATTACGAGGGTCAGTGATCTACACACCTTTGGCCTAATGGGAGACAGCAGTGGTTAGTCACAAACATGATTAATAAATAAATCATTGCAGGAGCAAGTAAGCACATATATAACAGATCTACAAATCATCCAAATTATAGAAAAGGTCAAAAGCTGTAATGCTAGAAAGGATGAAGCCTAACAAATAAACACAGAGATAATCATAAAGTTCTTTGCTTTAGATGCCACTCTATTTTTTTTTTGTGTCTGATTCTACTAAAATTATTCAGCAAAGGCAATGTTTGCACTTCGGGCACCTTGATTTCTGGGTCCCAGAAGTCTGGGTCACCCTTAACAAAGAGGAAGTAGATAATACAACACAGTGAGCTATTGGGTGCTCAGCTGCCTAATTAAGCAGGATAAAAAAGTAAGACCTAGCTGCTGCTGGACTTCAGCCTGTACAAAGCAGGAGAGATTAAAGCCACCATCACAATCTTTTCAAAAAGGCTGAACATAGAGTTAATTCATGGCCAGGGTAAGGTGCTTGAGAACAGCACATTAAGTCATGAGCTACCCAGAGCAAAATGGTGCCCTAAATTTGTTTCCTTCCCAGGGGTTTAAGTGAATGTCAAGCAAGCGTCTCCTTTTACCAAGGATGCAGATTTCAGTCTAGGTCAAAAGCTATAGAAGGATTTGGGTGTTCAGGATGATATCAAAGTGTTTACAAAAATGAGATTCATATCCCTAATGAATGGGAATCTCCTATATCAGTGATATAATCTCCTACAGGGAGCAACAGAAAGGATTTACAGCAGCAGGTACACTGTGCAGGGAATAAGGCCATAGAAGACGGGAAAGAAAAGATATATTTTGTATTTCAAACTGGACCAGAACACAGATATCCAAACTTGTGTCTGGAAAACAGCAGAATAGAGTGGGCACTTACTACAACGCATTTTGGAAAGTCAGGCTCTCCCAAAATAATTGAAAAAGTGCACAATTAGAGAGTCGTTTGTTTACAAACCAGTGAAGAAAGTTAAGAGTTTCTGTAAAGTTAACCAGTGAAAATCACATTAAAAAAAAAGCTTAAAAGAAATTACTTTAAATAATTTAAATAAAACCGCACAACTTATCTGTGCGCCCATGGTAGCAAAGAACAGCCAGGCAAGTAAAAGACTGCTCTAAATTAGCTTGAATAACAAAATCTTTGCCACAACCAACAGTGTCTCACAACAATCCATAATAATGACGACATTTGTAGTTTGCTGTTTCAGTATCTGCCTTACACAACCTAAAAGGGGACCATGAGGAAAGACAGGGCTTTCAAAAGACAGGATGCCCAAAAAAGTACCGTGCAAAAAATTAGTCTGTCTGAGTGTCTGCAAGGCAGAAGGAGATTCTGCAGCAAAAACCCATTTCCCAATAATCCTCAGTTTCAGCATTTTGACAGCAGTATTATTTCTTACATAAATGAGTCTGTAGATGGTGGCAGTAACAAGGCCAGGTGACAGCTGTTTGTGTTCCACAGAATTGAATATTTGAGATCATGTAAACCCTATTCCCACATGCACTCTCTGGCCAAGTTTGAGCTCTCAGTGAGTGCTGGCATCAGCAGTTTGTCCTCAACCCCTGATCACTCTGTCAAACTTACCCTGCTCTGCTTAACAGAGATAGTGAGTGTTTCAAGAGGCATGCTCCCCCCTAAGGTAATTTTTAGAAAATAACTAGTAAAATATTAATCTTTTAAAAACTGGCCAGGAGGAGGATTGATGCAAACCTTGCTTGTACCTCTTCAACTCTCATCCTTTCCCAGGCAGCAAATGGGAACCATCACTGAACAAAACCTTCAGGATGTGAGTGTCTCACACTATGCCAAAGGACAAGTGCAGTGGATGTGTTGTGGCAACTCCATAGAGTCCTAAGTGTACTGTGCATTACACAAATAAAGGAAAGCTTACCTGAATATTAATGCTCCTTCCTGAAGGCCTAGAGAGATGAAATCACTGTTAGGTCTCATGGGACTGTTTCCCCTCCACATCAAAAGTCCTTCCTTCATTGTGGTTTTAAACCTCATGAATACGTTTGTTCTTGTTCCTGATACCCTGTTTAATGTAGAAGGAAATAATAGTAAAATATTGAATTGGGACAATCTTCTTTCAAATAAAAAACATAAAAGAGCAAATCCTGAGAATTTGCAGTAGATATAGTGCCCTCAGAAGCCAGTGGAAGAAGCGTAAGGACAAATCAAAATGTCCCAGTAGATGACAGGTACCAAGCTGCAGCTGAGTACATTGGTGATTCCTCCTCTAGTCTGTGACTGAAATATAGGCAGAAGGAGGAATTTGTTGAAACATGGCACAATTTGCCATAATGTGGTGATCTTCTACAGTAAAGAGCAGCCCCAAAAACATAATTTTGAGGACCTAAATGTTAGGCTAAAGCAGGAGTTAAAGTTCTCTGTTTCTTCAGAGATACAGGCTCTGTATGTCCTTGCTCTTAGGAAGCATACACCAGTCCTTCTCCATTCCAGACACATCCATGCCATTTCTCTATAGGCTGCAAGATTCTCAGATATTATAACAAACTGAGCCGTAAGGATATGAATTTAAAATGTATTTATTTCCTAAAATATAGAAATATGGAAAATACAGCTTAAACCACTTAAATATATCACACCTTCTCACATGAGGTCCTAGCATTGTAACAGTTAACAAAACAGGATATTTATGTTCACAGGAGATACATTACCTTTTCAGGATGTCTGGATTATCATACGTGAGGTAACTGCGACCAATAAATTGTGGGATTTCAATTGCTTCTGTAATGGCTGAGAAGTAAGTACAAAAATGAAAGACTGTCAGTTAACTAATATGGGAACAAAAAGGAAAAAAAAAAAGGAGTCAAGACTTTATTTACTGCATCATTGGCAGGCACTTGCCAGTGCTATAGAAATGAGCTGAACTCACTCTGCTTTGCAAAAGCAGAGTGTTACCAGTTTGTACTTAAATCTTGGGGCAGTAGTTAAGGCTGTATAAACTGCTTACAGTTCCTCTACTTGCAGTCTTCCTGTCGTGGGCCTAATATATTGCTCCACTGCAAATGTTAGTGAAGATAACGTATTGGGAAAATATTGCAAATGTTATCTTTATCCTTATTTCCACAGACCTTCATTTTCCATGTGGTTCAACCCACTCTCCTGCCAAAGCTTATGCATTAACCACCCTTGTTCATAGTCTAAGAAACTCCCTCCCAGCTCCTAACAGAGCACCATATGCAGAGCACATTTGTAATATCTCACTCTGCAAAAGGAAGCCAAGAGAAAGCACGGCCTGTGAGCTCCCTGTGTTCTTCAGTGTATGTGACTGCTCAGAGTGGCTGTTGCCCACTCAGAGCTCTCCCCTGCAGTGCAGTGTTGGGGCAATCAATCTGCAAGGAGGACTTACAGGATATCCCTGATCACTTTAGGTCTATTGAAAGCAACTGAGGCTGCATGGCAGAGGCTATGAAGCCCCTCAGTGAGTGCATTCTACACTGCAGTGCTGCCTTGGAGGGTACTTTGTGTGTCCCTCACACAACATCTTCCATTTCTCTGTAGAGACCCCCATGTACCCCTATGATGTATGGCTGCCTTGCAGTAGACCTGAAGTTAGTGCACTGCTGCCCGTGGAGAACATTTTGCTCAGCCATGTGATATAAATCATTGACACCCCTGATACACTGGCATTTGGTAGGCTATGAGAACTGGCCTGAACAGACTTTCTGTTGAGTGAACATCCTACAGTTTCTGGTTGATGTTCCATAACTGACTGTTGCATTAATGTAAGCCAGTTGTATAAATTACTTAAAATAGATGCCTTCATCCTATTTTCTTCCCTAGGACTAATCCCTTCAACCCACAGCTAATCCCATCTATATAAATTTCAAGTTTTCCAGGGCAAGGATGCTTTCTTGCTTTATGCAACACCACAGCTGTCTGGACTTTCAGAGCTCACTGTAACAGAGATGTGCAACAATTGGGGTAGTCTGGCACACAGCTACAGCAATAAGAAATTTAATTCTAGGTGCCAAGATTGAGGATTTTAGATAGTGACAAATTACTGCTTTCATTCATAGTGAATCAGGAAAGATGCCTAACATGTGTAAAGAAACCACCACATGTCCAGCCTGCAGTCTGCCAACATCATCGAAAGATTGCAAAAGATGTTACACTGGCCAGACATTCCTTGCCAAGTCTGACACTTTTTGCACTGGACAGTCTCTGACCCCACTGGATGGCAACAGAACACGAAAGGAGCCCTCGTTCTCCCACCACGTCCTGCACTAGAGCCCCACTGCTCTTGCCTTCAACAGGGGAAGGTGCCTGTGCCATGCAGCAACATTTGCCCTTGCCCAAGCACTCTGATTTCCACTGTGCATCGTGACGTCCATTTATGTCTGCTTGCTCTTCTATATGCTCTTCACTTGCTGCATTGAATTTGACTACAGAAAACCAAGCAAATTTTAGCAGTACTCTTGATGCACACTGGATCTTTGACACAAGAAGGGAACTGGGCCAGTAAGGAGATGTAGCAGTAAACACCTCCATTCTCTGTTCATCACATTTCAGCAGAGAAGCACCAAAGCTCTCATGACAAGCAGGAGTCAGCTCTGAACTGTAGGGCAGCCTGAAGTAGCACCTACCCCCACAAAACCCCCAAAGTGCTGCCTGGCCCTTTGCCCTGCAAATACAGGGACCATCTCTATAGCCACTGCTCTGGGCTTGTCAGGTGCTTTGTATGCAGTTTGAAACACCATGAGGTTTAAGAAAGTACTATACGACCTTAGAAAATATTTTGGATTATTGAGAGAAACCTGCCAGGCTTAATGGAAACCCAGCATCCAGACACAGATGCACAAAGACAGAGCACTTTTCACATAATTTCAGTACTTACTGTTTAGGCAGTAACTTCCACATTCTGCAGTGAGTCAGCACAAAACAAGACAAGAACATTTTTGGTTTATTATTCCAAAGCATAAAAATCTCCCTTAGTCCAGTTTCATGCCCACTTTTCTGCAAATGTGTGATCCCCCACTTAGCATTTGCATATGTGACTACAATCACCCATGAAAGTAGCACTCTTTTATTATTATTTTGCCTCAAGTATTTATAACAGCCTGCTCAAAACACACAAAGATGCAGACAGGTGGGGCCAGCATTAAAACCCTTCTGCTAGTCCTAGTTTTCAAATCCCAGTGACTCACCAAGTTTTACCCAGGTATCAGCTCTAACCAGGGAATTGTGAATGTTTAACTAGCTTTAAACAAGTTTACCATTCTACTCTTATCTTGCAATTAAGCACAAAAATAACTGACACTCCTCACAACACGGATGATACAAAACCTAACAATACTGTCAGAAAATTTATTGAATCCTCAGCTAATGATCCATTATGATATGATTCATTATCTCATACATCTCATACCAGCATTATTTAAGTTGACTTTTTAAGTGGTGTGTATAATTTTGAAGAATGAGGTGCAGTCCCTCACAAGGACTGTTTTTGTAGAGTATGGGGTTACAGCAGCTTGCCAGAAAGAAGGATGGAGACTCCACCTCACATAGTTTCTGAGTGCACTAATCAAAACACCATTTTGAAATAGAAGTGAACACAGACATGCATCCTGCCTTGGCCATATTTGCGCTCCACCAAACAGACAAAGGTAAGGACTATTTTAAAAGATCTGCTTCAGGTTGTCCTCATCAAGGCTGTTGTGGACTGAGGTTCAAGAGGGACCTCCGTGCGCTCTGCACACCTGTCAGCAAAACCGTCCATTTTCAATGGCAGCTGAGGGTGCTTAAGCGCAGAGAGGTTGAGCTGCACTCAAACAGGAGCCACAGGGAGCAGGAACAGGAGCCAGGTGCTTTCAGACACTCTTAAAAATGAATTAAGGTTGGATTCACATATGAAGCAGCCCCCAGGGTCCAGCTGTCACAGGCACAATGTGTTTCAGACTGCCTCTGAAAGCCTGGACACTTATTCAACAGCGAGGACAACAGTGAGGACATGCCAGCCAAGCAGCAGCACTGCTGGCACCACAAGCTTGGCATACTGCTCCCAGGGCTCAGCACAGGTCAGGAGTGCTGAGGAGCTGTGGCACCAGCAATGCACAGGAACTCATCAAACAGGAAGGCAGTCACACACCCAAGCTGCAAAGCGTTCCCTTGCCTTGACTGCTCCTGGAGGTGTCAGTACAGCTGTAGATACTGTCCTGGTGTCTGGAGTCTAGCACCCTGCACATACCTTGAAAGGCAAAATTCCAATTCTCCCTACTGACCACAAAGAAGATAGGGTAAATGACGCTGCTTCAGCTATTAGTTAGACCACAGCAACGTAAGCAAAGGGTTTTCTTGCATTGTATTTTAATAAAATGCTTTTGCTCTAAGATACTGTCTGTTATGAAGAAAAGGCCAATCTATTCATCACAATTTAACCGAAACCACTACTTTTAACTTTGAAGTTTATGCCTCTGAGAAATGAATGAAGACAATAATGTCAGTCTGCTCTTTTGAACTGAGTTTACTTTTCCATTATGAAACCATCCCTCAGGAGTTTTTCAAGATCAACCCTAACACAAGGGAAATGTCTCCATCTAGTGGAATAACCCAAAGCACTTTTTTTTAACACTTCATGGAATCTTAACACTTTCTTGAATCTAAGATTTGAAACACTACAGTGGCTCTGAGGGAAGAAGAGTAATGTACATGTAGGTGAGTCTTCCTCCTTTGTGGTCTTCTTACCAAAGTAAGGCCTGTTCAGTTGGTGAAATTACCATCAGAATTGTCATTGTCTAAAACAGGACTAGACCTTTCTATGTAGGAGAATGGCATTTGCTGTTAGTCCTACAGACAAAATTAGATGGGTTATTGATTGCTCATGCTTCAGGACGTAACACAATTGTTGGCTAGAGGAAGCAAGAGTTTATCCCTTTGTAAAGTACTGCATGATTCATACACTGAATGTATGAAATGTTCAGTGTTGGCCACCACAAGCAACCAGACACCAGGCTGCTATCTATGGATCATAGCTCAGTGCTGGGATAACAGTTACCACGTTCCTAAAAACAAAACAAATTCTTCCCTGGGTACATGGAAAGTTCACAGATGCAAAGGGAGCTCTGGCCTTCAGGCTTTCTCTTTCAAGGGACATGTACCACAGCAGCTGTAGGTGCTAAATCTTTCTTATTTTTGTGATCAACACCAGCTCTCTGGGTTGAAATGCAGCCATCATTACCTTTTTGGCAATGTTGCCCATCGAAGCCCAGAGGACAGTCACATTCATAGCTGTCCTTCTTGGGAACACAGGTGCCTCCATTTGCACATGGTGAGATCACACAGGGGTGGGCAGCATTTGCTAGGTTGATTCCAAAAGTGAAATCCTGTTTCACATCAATTGTCCGGTCATTCAGGATAATCTATGTGTTTAAAAACAAAAAAACAAATCATACCAAACAAAACCAAAAACAAATAAAANCAAAAAGAAAAGGGAGAAAACCACATTGTAATACATTCCAAACTCACAGTATTGAACTGCTACTTCTCTAAAAGACTTCAGAGAAATGCAACTCTGAAAACTTGGCCCAAATCCTATTTCTTGTGATGCGTGTTTTCCAGTTCCAGAGATCCAGCTCAATTTGTTGCGCACCCTGCCCACTGAAGATGAATTTCTTTTGTATAGCATGACACAGCCTTGGGCAACCCCCATATGAGGTGAAGCTTTGTGGGATTTACCAGGCTTATGCCTGAACACTGGCACAATTCTTTGTAGCCAAGTCGTGAGCTAGGATGGTAAAATTAGATGAGCACTGCAAAAGCATTTCTGAGATCAGGAAATCCCCCAGGAGTTGAGTGTTGACAACAGAAATACTAAGCAGAACAGCTTGTTTTTCACATTTTCTATTGCTTTCTGGTGTCTCATCTTGCCTGAAAGAAGCTAGAGTTAACATGAATGAAAACATAAATAATGACTTCACAAAACTGTTTGTATATAAATGGAAGACAATTGCTAAATGTTGGGATTTTTCCAATGTGTCAGCAATATATGTTCTTCAAAATAAACCAACATTTGTATAATCCCAGCTGGTATCTTGGCAAGAGAGATCACATATGGGTACAGCTTCTCATCTCAGCTACACCAAAGTAACTCCATCTTCACAAACAATAGATTTTAAGGCCAGAAATGAGAAAGGTAATAGTTACCCTGGCTCCTGCATACCACAGACAATGCTCCTTAAGTAATCCTGCTGGGACAAAGGGTTGGATCAAGCATATATGCTCTATTTGAAACAGCACTGCACTACTCCAAGAGCAGAAAAACATCCAGTCCTGTCCTATAGATGGACCAGGGAACACTCCACTACCTTTTCAGCTTTTTTATAACTTTTGGCTACATTGTTCAGAGGTTAAAAGCCCCCACGCATGAAAATATGTTTTTTATTTCTGGATTTAAATTTATCTGCAGTTTAAAGTCATTATTTCTCATCATGTCTTTTTCTGCATAATTCCAATGCCATGTCTCCAAAGAAATCTCATCTTCATATAGGAACTAGCAGACCACAATAAAGCCACTTCTCAACCTTATTTAAGTAAGCTAAATCGATTGTGATATTAGGTTTTTCTATAAACAACATATTTTCCAGTACTTGGTCACATTTCTAGCCCTCTTTCTATACAGTTCTCCAAAATCCTACTACATGTAAACACAGCAGGAAACAGTATGTTGCCAGTACCCAAAAAGCAGGTAGTGCTCTTCCTTGACATCCCATTCTGGCCTCTGAGAATACAAATCCACCTTACTAAGTATATCATAAAAATACACTCAGTATTTCCCAATCCTTACCAGTACCTTTTCTCTGAGGTACAAACCCTCACCTTGTCAGTGTGACCTATACTAATTGCTTCTAGGCTCCCTAGTCTTGCACTCCAAAATATATTTAGTCAAGTCCACCTTCCCATCAATGTTTGTGTGACTGACCTGTTCTCATCACTATTACATGTTCCACAGTTTTTCTGAACTTCATGTTTTCTGTTAGCTGACAAAGACAGTGAAAAATGTCAGACCAAGTGATGATACCATGTACACTGGACTGCAATTCCTTTTCTGTCCCTGAGCAATTGTTAACATGATGCACTGTAGAGTTTTTTAATTCTTTAAATAAAAAAATATATTATTAAGAAGTTGGTTTTGTTATTTATTTACATTAATCTTACACAATAATTTTAAAACTGTGAGGATTCAGGGCCAACCTTCCAACTTTATCCAAATTATTTTAAATATGTGCACAGGCTGGTATTAAGAGCAGCCCTGCAGAGAAGGACTCGGAGGTGTTGGTGGACGAAAAGCTGGACAGTTAAGTTAGCAATCTGCACTTAGAGCTCAGAAAGCCAGCAATGTCCTGGGCTGCATCCAGAGCACTGTGACCAGCGGGTCAAGGGAGGAGATTCTACCCCCTCTACTCTGCCCTTGTGTGACCCCAACTGGAGCTCTGTGTCCAGCTCTGGGGTCCCCAACATTAGAAGGACATGGACCAGATGGAGAGAGTCGAGAGAAGGCAACAGATATGATCAGGGGGCTAGAACACCTCTCCTGTGAGGAAAGGCTGAAAGGGCCAGTATTGTTTAGCCTGGAGACGAGAAGGCTGCGAGGAGACCCTACAGTACCATCCAGTACCTAAAGGGGGCCCGCAGGAAAGCTGGAGAGACATGGGGAAGGAGTGATAAGACAAGAGGGAATGGCCTCAGATTGAGAAGAGTCAGTTTAGATTGGGTATCAGGAAGCCATTCATTACTGTGAGGGTGGTGAGACACTGGCACAGGTTGCCCAGAAAAGTTATGGATGTCCCATTACTGGTAGTGGTCAAGGCCAGGCTGGATGGGGCTGGTCTAGTGAAAGGTGTCCTTGCCCATGACAGGGGGGTTAGAATGCATGATTTTTTGAGGTCTTTCATAGGATTCTGTGATTCTTTTTCACTCATGACTAGATTGGTTATATGAGACATTTGGATGCCTCAGTGTCCATACACTGAAGTACTTCAGCATTTCTTCATTTCATTCAGGGAAGTCTGAGAACTCTAATCTCCACATTTGTGCATCCTTCTGAATTCATTCCCATATAGCTTCTGCTCATTTATTAGTACAGTATGAAAATAAAGAGGGAGATTGGTAGTGGTTGTAATTACTATTAAAGTTTGAATGACTTTTCACAGCACTTTGTGGTGGGCTCCTGAGGTGAAATCCTAGATTACTTTGCATTTTGACAGTCATATAAAGGCAGGTAACCACAGAAAAATGTGTACTAGATGGGATAGAAATAAGTGCTCCCAGTGTGTTTGAGAACATACCTTCTGGATGCTCCCGCTGAAGGGTCTGAGGATCCCAGAGTTCTTCTTCACATCATCATAACTAGGGACTCCACCAATAAATATTTCAGAGCTGCATTTAATCTGTGTAAAAGCCCCCTGCAAGAAACATAGAATAACAATTTATTAGAGTAGGTGGAACCATACTTGTCTCTTCAAATTAGCCTACATTGTTACAGCCTTACATTAGATGCTATAGCTTACTTCAATGCTTCTTTATTTCTATTAATAACATTGGTTAATACAATTCTCTCAAGAAAGCCACTGACAGCGCTTTATCCCAATCAGGAGTAGCTGAAAAACTTCAAGTATTTCAAAATGGCAATACTGAAGGAAGAAACGAGACTGATTCACTGTGCTTTCTGAATCCACATCTAGCTTTATTTGCAAAGACTTGAGGTACACTGGTGCAAATCTAGAACCAGAATGGTTGGATTCCAGCTGCCTTTATATGGATACCTGTTCTCAGATCAAAGACTTTGTGTACAAGTTTCCAACTTTGGGCCTAAGAAAATGTTGCCCTAACGCATATATTTTTTAAGCTTGTAAGAGCTTTGAGACTGGACTGTAAAGTTCACTATGCAGTCACTTTAGTAGTCCAATACATGCATTCAAGACAAGTCATGTCAAATGCTCACCTCTGCCATCCCTTCCACTGGCTTTTGTTTATCCACTTGTAGGATACCATTCTTTGCCGTGCGAGACACTCGCAACTCATGCCACTGACCCAGACTGACAGGTTCTTCACTCCTGTTTTAAGGGGAAGAAAACTTTCAAGTATGCAACACTTTGCCTTTCTGATATTCTGTGCTGTTAAAAAAGCCAAGTCCCCTGGGATGATTTTTCTAAATAAGAATAAATATAAACTACTGTGATTCTTTCCTTAAAAGGAGCTAAAAATTTTCTGAGCCCCATCAGCAAATACCATGTTCCTACAGCAAATAAAGAGCACTCTAGTTTTATTTTTAAATTAAATGCTTCTATCATCAGCATGTATTTTGCCACCTCAAAGCTAGTTTTTCTGCTCAGTCATTTATAATGCATAGAGATGAATATTTGTCTTAGCTGTGCATCATTTCACTAAAAGCTTCTCACTAAATGGTTGGTCTAGTCTCACACTCTTTATCCTCTCTTAGAACTACTTTGTGCTGGCTTATCAGCTATTTATGCATCCTCTTACAGTGACATCTACACACACACGTGCAGCCTGGATGCTGTACATTAAAGGGAAGTAACTAAAGTACAGTCCTAATGTGATGACGACTTGGCTAGAAACAATAATCCCCAGTTGTGCAAAGTATTCACCAGTCTCAAAGGAAGCATTTTTAAATTGTTCTTACAATCTTTACTAGTTCAGCACTAGTATGGATAGCAGCTTGTATGAAGGGCAAAACCACATTCCGCTTTATAAGTTCTACAGATCTTGGTGTCTTGTTTTCAAAAGTCATTTTATTATGTTGGTTGAAGCATTTTATGCCTCGAAGAGATCATGCAGCCGTTTCGCCAGGAGCAACGGAAACCTGTGTTTAATTCACTAGTCAATCTGGAAAAATCAGAAACTATGCAGTCGAGGACCCCTGAAGACATTCTAGCTTCCACTGAAAAAACAGAACTTTTGGCAGTGAACTAATGTTTTGTATTTTCAGGCTACTTGTATTTAAAAATTAAAAAACCTGTATATTTCAAAATTAAATATGATTTTAAATAACGAGTTAATAGTGATTCAAATGTTGATTCAAAAAAGGCATATAATTTTGAAAATACAGAAATAACAAATTTTTTTTCTTAAAAATTAACATGAGTTTTAAAATCTTTTTGTTTTATCTATTTTCATCCAATTTTCTCAAAGCCCATTTTCATCTCTTTGGACAACACTGGAAATATTACTTGCCACTTCTGAATGACACCTTGTTCAGAAAACTCCATAAAAAAAAAATTTAACTGAGCAATTCCAGTCACTTCTTATCTTCTTATGTAGAACCAATTAGAGTTTAACTACCTTGGGTAAATCAATAGGTAATGGAATTTAATCACCTTGAAGAAGTCAACGTATTCATATAAAAGAACCAGATAGGTTTGGCCACCTAGTAAGCGTCATTAAAAACATTGTCTCTGCTGATTAGATGATCATACTGCTAACCCTCCTGCTCTGATAGATTTAGTTACAAGTAGGGATGATTAAGCCTTGCAGAGTCATCACTTCAGAGCTGCAAGCTAATTCTTGGAATCACAGGCTTTCTGAAACCAACATGAGTTTGGTGAAGCTTTCTTCAGGCATTTGAACACTCGTCACTCTTCATGTGGCGTGGGGTTAGTTTTCCCCATTTCAACCAAACTTTAAAAAATACACCAAATCATTAAGAACTTGATCCTGTGGATGATCCTGTGGATGCTAGACCAAGGGAGATCCCAGGGAACAAGAATTTAGTTTAGGTTCTGCACCCATCCACCTGCTCAATATCCCTTCTCCCTGTCAACCCCGCTGTGCACACCGTGCTGCTTCCATCCCAGGACACATCACGCAAAACACAAAGCTTCACCAGCATCCACTTTGTTACTGCTGCAGCTGACATATATAAATAAGCTTGCCTCATCCTAATTGTAAAGACATTATAGTTGTGTTCTGATTATGATATCTAACATGTGGTGGTTCTATGGAAGAAGTAGTCAGGATGACCAGAGCTGTACCCCTGTTAAAGAGAAAAGGTAGGCATGAAGCAGTATGATGAAGATCAAGGCATACTTTTAAGGGGATATTGACCAATCAGGCATGAAAAACAGGGAATCTATCTTATTTAATTGCTGACAGAACTAATGACAGGTTACAGGTTGCACATGTTATCTAGAAAAAGTTGCTGAACAGGACAAACTGACAACTTTCAATGAAGTCTAATGGTCTCACAAGTCTCCCCCATTACCCAGCCATTTCACCAGTCTTTTCCCCCAGTGCATGTAGCTCAGGTACTAGCTGTCATCCAGCTTGCTCTTTAGCTTTCTAACATAAAGGGGCAGTTTCCACTCCCAGGCATGTGCTTGTGGCTCTTGCCATATTTCATGAGCCTACATCTCAGTTAAACTTTAGTCCAAGTTGTTTTAAACTGCTACACTATTCTTGGAGGAAAAAAAATGAAATAGGTCTACTTTAATGTCTTATGGTTGCCAGTAGCAGGAATTAGATGACTCTAATCAGTAAAGATTGAGAGCTGAAATAAGAAGGGCTATTCTGGGTAGGAGCAAAGGTCTCCAAAAGTAGCTATTTCTGCCACTTTTCAGCAAGAGAATAGAAAAGGGCAAGTATGGAGTGATTCTTCCCTTGATACATCCTCCTGGCTTCTGGCAACTTGTCATTTAGCAATTTCCTGAGTCAGAGGCTGCATCCGTACAATTGTGTTTGATCTCCCTCAATGGAGCTTTCTTCGAATTTGTCTAATTTTTTCTTTTTAACCTATTTATAGTTCTGGCATCTGTAACATGCTGTGACAATTAGTTTCCACAACTTATTTATGTGCTGTCTGAAAAAAAAAAAACAAAAACAAACAAGGAAGATTCTTCTAATTCTTACAAACAGAAAAAATACAGAATAATCATTCATTGTCATGTCATTCACAATTTAAAAACCTTTATCACACTTCCACCAAGCTCTTTCTTTTCCAGGTTGAAAGGTCCCACTGTATTTCTGGGATCTATTTCATTCCCTCCCCTCGTTATCAACTGTACTCTTCTTAATTTTGCTAATTTCTTCCGTAACAAAGTGACCAAAATAGCAGCAAGTTTTCAAGACAGGGTACATTGTGGGTTTTTCACAGAGGCATTGTTCCTTATTCCATTCCTAATAATTCTTTGCATTGTACTTAGTTTCTGTATATGCCTCTGAGCAGTTAGCTGTTTCTTTCACAGAGCTTTCCATGACAACTCCGGGATCTGTGTGACAACACTAACTGTTTTTCCACAGCTGTGCATTGTTAGGCTTGTGCATTATTTTGCATTTGCTCCCTTGAAATTTCATCTCTCATTTTGTCATCTGAGTGGGTTTGTTTGCTTGAGTCCTCATTCAGTGCAAAATCAGTACATTTCTCCTTAATGGCAGTATAGCCAAAATTCCTGATGTCCATCCACAGGCATCATTGGTATGCAAGACTTGCAGGCAGTGTACATATTTTGCATAAGCTTTTTATAGATTATTTCTATGTATCAGGTCAGCCAGGTCAAACTGGCAGCCTCCTGGACCACATCCAAGATAATGAGTGCCTCTGTTCAGCCCACTGCCTTTTCAGAAAGCTCAGGACCAGCTGCTCAGGGACTGGGCACTCAGTTACATAGAGAAAGAAAGAAAGAGAGTGGCCCTTTTTGAGGCATTTCATTACTTCTATCTTAGACACTAATTTTAGAGTGCAATGAATCATTCTCAGAAGGTCTGTCTTTATCTGGAAACCTGGGCAACTAGTTTAAACCATGTAGTTGTCTTTCACACAGCTTACTTTATATAAATTGGATCCCAGCCTTAGGTTCCCCAAACAACAAGACTATGAGGGACTGGGGAGACTTGGAGGTGTATCTTCTTGTGTTGCCTTCACCCTGGTACTTATGCCTGGACCTGGAAACCAGGGAGGAGGATGCTTACAGAAGTGCTAATATTGTGACATCTTGTGGCTAGAAAATATATGCATAAAATGCTTATTGATCCCCTAACTGCCTATGGTGCAATGTCATGGGAGCAAGAACGCAACTTCTGCAATATGATATGGACACAAAAGAAACATCTTCAATAAGATAGTGTCACTGATAATAAAGCTTTGAAACATAAACTGATGCAGGAAAAAAACTCCTGTCCCCTTGAACACAGTTCTAGTGCTTCTGTGCTTCCATAGAAGTAGGCATTAGAGACCAGTGGGCTCGCATACCTCATCATAGGCTGTTACTCTTTGCAGCCCACTCCAGTCCTGGATCAGCACCGTGGCACTGTTGGAAAGGAAACACAAGCAACACCATTTACCTGATAACAGCTGTTCCTGAGCCACAGTCGAACCTGAACTCCACGTAACCAGCCACCATGTTAATGGAGAGGAAGTCCTTGCTGTCTATGTCGTAGCTGTACAAAAGGACACCAGTCTCTAAATCCGGACGAAATGTCAGCTCAAACTCCATGAAGGAAAGGTAATTCTGTGGTTCCAAGGGCCAGGGTGTGCTAGCAAATGATCTTAAGGACTCGTTGAACTGAGGTATGGCCAAGGTGAGTGCTGGAAATCCAGAAATCACAAGCAGGTCACTTGAGGCTCAAATGTAAAGGATCGACTCCTACCAACCAGTGTCAGTTCCTTTTCTTAAGTACTTAAAGTTAAAGTAAAACAACCTGAAAATTTTGTCATGGAAATTAAAAATAGTATTTTATCCTAGCCAATACTGCCTAATTGCTTTCTTTTACAGGGATTTATTAGTACTATAAAGCATTGTGTTCCTTTTCTTTAGTGATTCACCATACTGTTTTTCAAAGTAGCAAGTGTACAGGGAGTGGTGTGAAGAAAAGTTCTACAGCATAGAAAACAATGCTGCATGTATTTCACTATTTGTATCTCTCTGATTTCAGTAGGAAATTGATATTTTGTCCTTAACATTCCAGAATATATAATTGACATAGGTTTTAGGAGAAAAGTGGGGATTTTTTTAGAATTAATATGCAGCTGTGGTGTGGTACATTATTTTAACTTCTGAAAAGCAAGTTTGAGATGCTTAATTCCAGTTAGTTTAAATAAGAAAAGAGGTTTGAGAATCACTGATTGTGTAGGAGCTGGACCTAGCTCCCAAGAGGTGAGGGAAGGGTTTCAGGATATGACTTTAAAAAGTTGAAGTTACAAGCACTCTCTCATTCCAGCATAACAGCAGAAGACCTCCTCAGATGTCCCTATATGCAAAACACATTGAATACTAAATAACACATGCAAAGAAATAGAAGCATCCCAGCATCCACTCACCTTCCTCGCAGTGATGACCTTTAAATCCAAGAGGACAAAGGCAAATGTAGGAATCTGCTTTGCTCGCAGTGCAGGTACCACTGTTGATGCAGGCTGCCTCATCACAGATGCCACTGCTACACTCGCCTAAACATGGAGTCAGAACACGGATTTATCAGAGAAGTTTGTCAAAGATTTATTTAGCTGTTGATCATTGCTACTAACTAACAAAATTTGCTCTCCTGCCTGGATTGTTCCCAATTTGTCAAATGGTATGCAATTTAGAGGTGGTAACTTGATTTTTAGCTCCTTTTTTTTTTTTTAATACCAGACCAGCAAGAGACCTTACAAATAAATAAAAGTATTCCTTAGTAACAAACCATGACAGATGCAGCTTTCAATCATTCCCTGGATTGCTTATCATCTGCTCCTCTTCCTATCTATTTTCTCATAAAATAAAAATTTCTCTGGATTGCTTATGAGCACCATGACTTGTTTAATTTCAATTATCTTAAGTGCTTCTTTTTTCACTGTAAATTCTTGTCATGCTGAGTATGGAAGGTGTTAATCATCTACTAATCATCAACTAATCTTCTTAGACAAAATGAGGTTGTCAACCCTCTTGTCTACACTAAAGGGATCCATGTCAACAGCATATGGGCCTTTTAAAAAAGCATTTATACTATGCTAGCACATCAAGTAAAGTAACGCAGAGGTTATTCCTTCTCACTGGAATTAAGTTGAAATTGTTGTAGAACAAATAATTTATTAATTTTCTTCTTAAAACTGATATACAGAGATTCAGATTATATAGTGGTCAAATGTACATCTTATTGAAGTTCTTGTTGATTTTATTTTCTCCTTTATTTGTTTCTGATCAAATAACTCACTTCTTATCAATATTAACAAACTGAATGTATACATTAAGAAATCCGAAGTAAGACTTCTGTGGTATGCAAGAGTAAGCACACCATTCAGGGGGTCAAACTAAGAATTACACATTTATTTTTAAGGCACATTGAAGTACCACCTCTGAGATAACAAAGGTTTCATGAGTAAGCTCTGACAATAGACACTGGGGAACAGTTTTGTTTTCTGGGATGAGAGAGAAGTCTTGCAAAACTATTGCAGAGTTTTTTGTTTTGTCTGTGTTTGTGGTTTGTGGGGGTTTTTTATCTTTATTTAATGCACCACTCTGATTGAAAGGAAGGTTTCCAGGCCAGATTTCTACCAGATTTCTACACATCTTCAAGCCACTGGTGTTAGTATGGCACCAGCTGTACAGTTTGAATTCCAATCCCCATAATCAGAAATAAAAGAACAGACAAGTATGCAGATGTCAAGGGCTGATGTGCTGGTTCATCTTGATCACTCTACTGTCCACCTTTTCTCCCTGACTCAAGACAGAGAGAATAACAACTCTTAGGTCATCTGACACGATTTCCTGCCAGACCAGACTGGTCTTGTATCGCACATTCTACAAATCTCCTGCTGGGCCCATTTTTCATTTTATGGGAGGAAGGTCTGAGTACAGTAGTCATGATACAAGGCTCCAGGGCTAATCTGAGGAGCACAAACAAAATACACAAGTCCCCTGAAGGGGAAAAAGAGTTCCTTCTCTGTGGAAGGGGACAATTATGCCTGCCCCATCCCCAGTCATGGGAGCAGGGATGCTCACAGTGCTCATTGAGCCATGTTTTCCCCTGGTCTGCACTGTAATGGCCACGAGCGAACCGAAGCAGGACAGGTAGCTTATCTCTCAGATCTCACATTCTTATCAATTATTGTGACACTGACAGAAATGATTAGCACTAGCTCTATTTTATAGACAAGGAAGCAGAGCCAAGAAGTGTGTAAACAAGGATCTCAATGTATCAAGTGTGAAGACATAAACAGAAAACTATGGCAATGTTCATTGTTGCTGCATCTGCTGCACTGTTAATCAATGTTGGCAGTATGTTCAAACAGATCAAAGTTATACAAAGTCTTTGAGATACAGAAAAGGACAAGGACGATAACAGTAATGGCACAGGTCATGGGATCACTGGTCTGAGAAACTGGAGCAGTCTTTGTATTTAAGGATAGGCTGGTATCCTAATGTCTCAGTGACTTATTACAGCCTTTTGGGCCAGCACAGGTGACTAAACTGAAGAGATAAATCACAAGTCTGATGCTGCATATGCTTGGCTGCACTGGCAGATGAAGAAGGAGAGAAGCGGCAGGAGAACTCCAGGGTCCTGCTGTACCTACTCTGAACCACAAGTGCTGCCTCCCCTACCAGCCCCTTAGCTAGTGGTCCAGTGGGACCTGCTCTAGCCAGGTAAGATGGCACAGGTGCAGGATGTATCCCTCTCCTCCTCACCTTCAGTTCTGTGATGCATATACCACTGCACCTTTGATTTATATACACTATGCCAACAGAAAAAACCCTAAAAGATTGTCTAGCTAAAATAATCCCTAAACCCTAGTAGAGTCTATTCAAAATTTTTTTTTATTTTGAGTTTAACTTATATGACCTATTGTTTGCAAGTCTCCTCTGGTACGGTTTCATATAAATCTGTGCAGTCACATAAGGACACTAAAGCTTTATCTCTCAGTTTCAAGTCATACATGGCAGAATATAGACTTATTTTCATTGATGTTGATTGTTAATGCAGTAGTATGTGGAGCATTCACGGATGGGAATGAAGCTAGCTGCAGACCAAAAGGCAACAGAGATTAGGGCTCAGCGAATTTCAGCAGGGCTTTCATCTGCCTAAATTCCATAGATTCTCACTCTGTCGTGAAATTGTGCCCTGCTTCCAAAGTCTTGCTCTTTTCACCAACTGTTTCTTGGGCCAATCTGTTCTTCCCCTATATTGCACAGGTCATGATATCTAGAGAATACAGAGCAATTGTTAGTAACTTTCTTATTAATCACTTCCTTCTTGACATGCCAAATGCACAGCTACAGAAGAGAAGAAAGATGACTTTGTGGTGGAAGCATGACACACAGAGTTCAGTGATATGGGATCTATTTCTTTCCTTTGCAACTTGCTTTCTAACTTCTGTTTACTCTTAAACTGTTTAGACTGGTAAGTCATTAAAGCAAGAATTTTTTTTGCCCTGCCTTTTTTTGTCAAGTTCTCATTACATGGATTAAATAGATGAATAAGTAAAATAGGGCTAGTAAATTAGCTTCACTAGTTCTCAATCTTTTAATCTGTGAAGGGGAGATAATGCTATAATACCACTTCATAAAGGTGTTGAAAGTATTTACTCCAAGCTATTTTTTAAATCATACCATGACTTTGTAACGTAAAATAATAGACAGTAGACAGGAGAGCCTATTTGCTTCAGAAGTGGTGGGAGTTAATGGGTAAAAGCCTTCTGTAACAGCCACAACACAACTGTGGGTCTAAGATAACCATGTATTGTTTGGGTGAGTGCAATGATATCTTCAGGCAAAACACATTTTCTTCAGTCCATATAGTTTCAAATACAAACTCAGCATACATATTATTGATTTCTGATGACACGACCATGTCAATCAGGAGCGTGAAGAGGCATCCTAAGAGATGCTGGCAGAAATACTGGTGCAGACGCAGTATCAGCAGCACAGAGCTTATTCTTTGCTTATGAGAAAAGGTTTTATTATTTAATTTGCACAATCACTGTGTCTATGAAGGGTTTATTTGCACAATGTGATGAAACCATCTTGCTACAGACATTGCAAAAACAATGTGCAAAGGCACAGAGAAAAACTAGGTGAAAAATAGAGACTGCACCATCCATCTCTCAAACCCAGACCATTTCTCAATTTGTTTCAACAGGCTGAAAAGTAATGGTCAATCACTGGTTAAAGACCCCCATACCATTACACTTACCGACATCAGCACCACTGAGAGCTTTTCCTAATGGCCAAGGTCTCATATCAATCATCTTTCCATTGATGCTCAGTGACTGGACACAGCCCTGAAACCCTCGGTTGGTGCCTGTGGCCCTGACCAGCCAGTACACACTGGGAGCTCCACCAACATAGAAGGGAGTCTGGAACGTAATTTTACTGTATTGGCCCTGAAGAGAAAACAGCATAACATATTGGATAACAGACATAACACAGGATAACTTATTAAGCCACAGTGGTTAGAATAAATTTTTTTCCTCCACGAAGACTTGTGTCAGGGAATATATGCGTTGCTCATTGGTAATTCCTTTCCACTAGTCGTTCCTCAAGTCAGCCTGCCATTTAAATGCCATTTAAAATGCACCCACATCCATCATGATAACGCAGGCTACTAGAAGCACAACAAAAAAAAGCTTTAAAATCATTATTTTTTGAGGAGAGATTGTGATGTATTTTGCTGCAAAGTCTTCCTTCACTTTTGCCAAAATTGTTTGTCTTCCAAATGCTAAGCCCTGAGGGACAGAGAACAATGCAATTGCCTTTTGGACAGAACCAAACAACTGTTTAGCATTGAATAATATTCAAGTGACAAAAAACAAGTGTAAAAAACAGATAAAAAGGCAAAAGCCAATAAAATTACCACTTCAGTAGGATTCTGCTTACTTTGCCAGTGCTAAACTTACTGGTTATCTCTTTTTTTGACATGAATAAGCCTATAGAAACATAGACATACAAGTTTACAGTGCTCAGAAAAGAATAAAAAAAGTCAAAAAACGACAGAACCTTTCTGAACCACTGAATCAAACTCTGTGCTATTGTGGGCAATGGAGTCACAATTCCTTCCACAAATTGATAAAAGTATGTCATTTGCCACCTTCTCAACAGTTCTTCCAAAACTTCATTGACCTTCAGGAGAAAACACTCAAAATTCCCAGTTATTCAGGGAAAGCTTTCACCAATGTATGCTTGTGTCAGCACTGACCTTTAATTTAAAAGCTTTATGGAATTTTTACCTGTGTCCTGCCCCCATAGTGTTTATAACAATAAATTATATCACCATAGCCTATATTTACCTGGCTAAATAAGCTGAGGTTATTGAATCTGCAAGTCACTTGCACAGTGCACTGCAGAAATTGTACACATCTCTCCTGATTCACATTTGCCCTTTGTATGGCTTCATAGCATTGGGAACAGAAAGCAATATGACATTGAAATTCTTTTCTCTGTCATTTCCAGCTGATGAGAACTCAATGTACTGCAATTTTTTTTTCACTTCAGTGCCTGCACATGAAAGTATAAAGTAATAAGATGTCTGAAGCTGCCTTTTTTTTAGGGCTAGAGATGCCATGCTAGTAGTGGCTATCAAAGGAAAAACGAAAGGCATCTAAAACAATTTGAAACTGCCTTTTTTTCCGGTGCCTTAATTTCACTTTTGTTTTCTGGCCTGGCAACAGACGAGCAAGTTAACACATCTTCCTCTATTATAATTTATCCTGTCAGCCTCATGTGGACTTGACGGTGTTAATGTAAGTCAGGACAGAATGTCTATCTCCATAACTGTGCTTAAATCTATCTCCAGGATATGCATGCAATTACACTTCTGCATACAAACCTTGTGTGGCTGTATGCACATTATACATAAATATATACTTATATACACATATGAATCTAATTTTTATGTCTGTGGAAGCAGAGCAGCTCTTTGAAGCTTGAAAAAGAAAGTAATCAAGGACAGCAGCTGTACAATCTGGTAAACTTCTAAGAGCAGCCTGTGTCTGAGACTAGGACAGGGTAGAAGAAGAGTGGTAGAGCAAGGCACGGAGGACAACAGGGAAACTGTGATGGGATTCAGCCCTGCGATATTTACCTCTGTGATTTCTAGACTACATATTTGGAGAAGTCATCTGTACACTGATCCTAGTTCACTAAATGTCCCAACATTGATAAATAAAAATGCACCTTTTAAATCTGATCAGACTTCTGGTGGCAAGAAAAAATTTGTATTCATAACTCTGAGATCAAGGTGGAGCTGCAGGGGCAGGATTACCAACCTGAGATTTTCCTGTCACTGGAGCATTGTTGTCCATCCTGAGCCAGCCATTCACCCCATCTCTGAACAATGTGACACTGTGCCAGTTCCCCAGCTTTATTTTGTTTTCACTCGTTATGACTCCAACTCCAGTGCCACAATTGAACCTGGGGCAGGAGACAGAGAGGGCAAAGTGACAATCTTACATTAATCAAATAACAAAAAGTTGGTTTTAGACTCCACATATTCCTTTTTCACTCGAGAACCTACCTGTCCCACATTGCATATTAGCACAGGAAAATCAGACAGCAGGTCTACATGTGACCTGTTCTCAGTTTCAAACTTCATCGACTGTCTTCCTACTGTGAAGGAGATTTTGTATTCTCTGGCCATACTAAGTGCATTGCAAAGCTTGCCAACAACTGAACCTGTTTCAGGATGGTGGATATTACAATCTGAGTTCCTGCTATCACAGTAATTTCTCCCGGGAATTTTTCTAGCTCCCTGGTGAAAGGCAGTGCTACATTAATAACTCTGCTGTGTATTTGAAACTCAGTACTGATAGACAGGAAGACCTCCAGGAGAGTCTCTGCGGAGTTGAATGTGCACAAATTGTGCCATTTTGCCTGTCTGCAATGCAGTGCAGGTGAACAGAAACAGCTAAGGCACATTGCCCACTTTGTTATTTCCCTGTTTCAAAGCACTCACTCTCCCCAGTAAGGAGACTCTAGAGATACTCTTTCACATGCTTCATACCTATCGAACTGCAAGAAACTCTCTCCTTCTTCATTCAAAAAACCTGCAACTGTCATCTAAATAAGGGCTACAAGATGGAGTTCCTGTCCCCTTGCTGGCATTAAATCCTTTACTTTGCTACATCATCTGCAAGTCTTTTGCTGGGAAGTAAGGGTGCTCTGGGAAACAACAGGAAGCAAAAACATTGACTACGCACAGCTCAGTGTATCATCAGCTAAGCAAATACAGTGGCTCACTGGCACTTCTGATAACACAGCAATGAGCACCAAATTAACGTCTGGAAGAAAACTGATTATTTTGCCTTTACACTGAGGTCTGAATAAAAGAGTTCAACAGGGCACAAGTTCACATACTAAAGAAGGATGAGAGGAAAAAGTATTAAAGAACTTTTACATTAAATTATATTGTCCATATTGTGCACTGCATGGGGCAGAAGTCAAAGACACTGCAGATATTTAGCTCATATCACAGTCTCAGGAGGCAGCAATGGCTCCTTCTCTTTACATCAGATTTAGGATAGAAATTTTACCTGAACTGGAGGCTACGTCGAATGATTGCCAGTGATATAAAATCACCACGACCATGTTCATTTTCTCCACAGTATAGCAGCAAACCATCTTCTGATTCAGCCTGCAATCATTGTATCAACATGAAAAATCAAAGTCTCACAGTAACAGATAAAAGTAAAAAAGGTCAGCATTTTTGAAATAGAGTTTTTAACCTGCAGAATGAGAAACTGGTTGATCAATTTTGAACTCTCCATTTGAAGAACCAAGAAAATCATTGCCTTTATGGTTAAATGGTTTAAACCATCTACTTACAGTATGATACTATCAGATCTGAAAAAAGCCTGAAAGTACTAAAGACTGTCAGATATGTCTAATGTGAGGCTAGTCTAGCAAGAACATTCTAGCAAGTCTGTTAGGTATAGACACATCAGATTTACTAAGTATGAATACATACACCCTTCTTCACAGGTTCCTTGAGTCTGACACTCTTCATGACAAACAACCTGTACTGGCAGCATTTCTCTGTGCATAACAGCTGACACAGTGGCTTTTTGCAGCCATCTTGCATTTTAAAGTGACAAATTGCCAGAGGAGTGTTAAATCACCACGTGAGGCAACAGACTGCTGCTGCTCTAGAGACAGTCTCGTGCCTAGGCTGTGAAGCTGGTGAATCTGCTTTACGTGGGAGTAGGGGAGCATCCCAGAGCTTGGCCATCCTCCCTACAGACAGCCCTACCAGTTCTGTCTCTAATAAATAGACATTTTTGTGAACTCTAATTCACAAAAATTCTGAATGTACTTCAGCCTGTAGCTCATTCATGTGACTATAATTTTGCCAATAATTGCTGCTAGTCCACAATAACTATAGTACTAGTCCTAGGGATTCTCTCATTCAGTGCATATCAATAACAGGTGCAAACATTTCAGCTCCTTAAAAAATTTTGTTACATTCATTGAGAATTAAATCAGACCTTTAGAGATAAAGATTATGTACAGGTTCCCTATCATTACATTGTAAGGTGATATATAGATGTATAGATTATATATACTGAAGCTGGTTTTGTTCCATTGTCCACTGCATAAATAAATAACATTTAAAACTCTTGTGAGTTTGGAATTGCTTAAACTTACCCTGAACTCAAGGGTAATTTGAAATGTCTGGTAGGATTTTTTCAGTGGTTCAAAGGTGATATATGAGTAGCCAGAGAACTGAGGATATTGGATATTAATGTCTGAAAAGCAAAGAGAGAAGCATGTTATTTAGCAGTTTTCTCCCATATAAAAATCAATATACACATTCAGCACTAGATAACAACAGGTGGAAATGAAAGAAAGAGCTCCTCCAGAGACAACCATTAGTCAGCAGCAGTCAACAATCAGTTAACCTATTGCCTTGTCCGCCCACCATTTTTCACAACTAATTCCTTTATTCCCAAGGACCTGGTGAACTTGGAAAGAAAAAAGGATATTGAGGGCCAAATACTGCTCAACAGTTTAATCACAGGCTTCAGAGGAAATTTCTCCGGATTTTCATCCTTGTTATAAAAGACAGAACCCACCAATTTTATATTTATCTTCTTTTAAAAATCATTTAACAAAGAGAGAACAAAGTAATTTTCTGTTTTGTACGATTAAAAAAACATATGCCGGAAATATGGCCAGACTTTAGGCTGCATTAGTCAGCCACTGCTGCTCCGTAGCTGCTGGATTGAGCATCAGGAGAATCACTGGATGTCTCCTAGCAGCTCAGCAGCTTCAAGCACTTCCCTCAAGTCAGCCCAGGGCAGAAGCTGAAGGAAGCAATGGGGATGAAGAGAGTCCCTGTAATTATCTCTCCATCCCTGGTTGCAAGTAGCTCTTCTTATTGCTCTTGTCAGCTGGCAATTACCAATCATCAGCCTTTGTTGTCTTATGTTAGATCTCAATACTGACAGAAAATGAAAATCAGACATGTCTTACTGCTACCTTTGCAGCTAATTTTCCTAAGAAGTACTGAGGACAGAAACAGTTTCAGGCCTGAATTCTTATTTTTGCAGTGGATTTAAGTCTAATGAGGAAGGAAGGATGAGAAGTTCCATTCCTGTTTGAATACTGAGTGTGTTTTTCTTGCATATTTGAATCTGGATACAGTTCTCTCAGCTTTTTTGCTTGCAAGGCACACATTTGAGGCTAAGGTGAAGAGGACCAGCGCTATAAGCCTGAATGTTCAGCAGAGAGCAATTAACTTGTGCCCAGATTACAAGCAGTAATGACCGGACCAGTGTGCCATGTGGCTGTTGATTGTAAAGAGAAGTCTGTTTCCATTCAGATTAATATTCTATTTAACAATATTGGCTGCTGAAGAGAAGTTCAGGACAAAGGAATATTGGCACATAGTGCTACCACTTACTAAGGAATAACACACTCCACTGTGAAAAATGGTGAGTTTGGACTGATGTTAACAAACCCACTCTACAAGTTTTATATGGCTATGTCAGTTCAAATAAATCCTCAACTCTTCATACTTGATCAAGGCCTAAAATTACATCTGCAGCTGTTCGATGTCACTGAGTCACAACAGATTGTTTTCAGAATGAGCTCTCTTTATTCCAGCACTCCAGATTAAAGAAGATAAAACACCCTCAGTGTCTGCATTCCCCAATGCACAGCACTGTGCATCATGAGGATCTAACATCACTCACTGATGCTCTGCTGTGTGGCAGGGTCTTCACAGATCAGATCAGCATGCAGAGGGATAGACGGATAAGCTGTTTCTTGGTTGGAGGGACAGCATCACTATAACCAACAGACACTTCCTTTGCATGAGCTCTGGCATTTACTGACCCGTTGATTGCCGAACCAGACGAAAAATTACTTCAGGGGGAGGAAAAAGTGACCTGCTTATGGCCTGGTGAGGGAGCCGAACTGGCTCATCAGATGATCTGCTCAGTGTTAACCCCACAATAGGGTGAGTTTATGTCTCCAGAGGGAAAGAACAGCAAGGCATGGAGGAAAGGAGAATTAAGACAGCCTCCTTCAGCTCAGCAAAACCTTGCCCTGGCTCAGCAGCCCTGAAAAGAGGTAAGAGGACAGGTAGCAAGTCCTGATTGAGACAAACACACCTCGTCCTACTGACTTGGGCTGCAGGTCATGCTTTCTGAACTGGGGAGGGCATTTTGTTCCTCCCTTGCCCTAGTCTTCCTGATATGAGTGCTGTGGTTACTGCTGCAGCACTTCTGCCCTGCAGGCCAGAGGGAAGAAGCCTCCCCGGGAGGTATTTTTACAACAGCTCTGTCTCACATCCCTGCTGCAGGGCCACTAACATCCTTGAGACCACACCAGAAACGGGTGTGGTTCAGAGCTCTAGCTGATGACAAAGTCAAATGTCAAAGAGGGGTTGAACGCCTCTGCTGGAAGCTGCGGATGCCAAGATGGACCTGTCGTGCCCAAGTGAATACCTGACTCCATCACTCCCTGACCTTCAGGTGGAGAAAAGAGGATTAACCTCTGCTATGCATCATTACACAGGCTCTGATTTTGGCTTTATTAAAGAGTAACTTTTTCCCACCTGAGGAAAAAAAAGCAAGGCAATGTCTGAACTGGGATGTGGCAGTTGCTGATGTCTTTAGGGATCCATTACACCCAGCCAGCTATTTCCAAAGTGCACTTTGGTTGGTGTATTGGAAAGCTGCTCCTTGCCCCGGACGAGGAGAAGCCAGCAACAGCAGGCACACAGAACCCTACCTTCCGCACACGTCTCTCCTCCTTTTCCCAAGTTGCAGTGGCAGCGTGAGCCACCCCGGTCATAGTCATTGATGCAAAAGCTGTCTGCAGAGCAGACAGCCTCGTCACAGGACAGATCAAAGAGGCGTGTGGCAGAAGTCACAATGCCCCTCCTCGTTGCCCAAGCAGTGGTTGCCCTCGATGTGGTTGAAGGTTGTGTGGTGGTGGGAGTAGAAGTAATGGGTTTTGAAGTGGTTGTAAGGACTCTTGACAGGAGCCTGGAACTAGACCCTGGCATGACCTTAGTTTCCACCAGAAATTTTCTGTTACCTCCTTTAATAGCAGGAAGTGGTCTGAGCTGAAAGGAAATAAAGAAACATCAGTTCAGGAGAACCAAAAAGGCTATGGGAAAATGAAATAAATACCTTTCAAGACACAGACCTGAGGCAACGAACTCACCCTCAAGAAGCAACCACATTACTGTATCTGTACTGTACTGTATCTGAGCATATATTAGATACTAAATTTCCTGACAGGACTGGACACTTCAAAATATCAAGACAATAAAGAAAACAGGAATACCAAAATGAAATCTTGAAATTTACCTCTTCTATATAAATGTCGTAGTCTGAATCATCAATATCAAATCCATCACCATCACCAGTCACTGTGTCTGTGATGTACCGATGCCCATAGCTTCCACTTCCTAACTCCTCAGAGCCTAAAAAGACACAACTGGCATATTCAGTTCATATATGTTTTTCTATTTACACACAGCAATATCAATCTTACTATCCCCGATTCATAACACTTAAATCTGAAGTTATTGTTCATCCTGTACAGACAATGCAAGTGTCAACCTGAAGATGAGAGATACTGTCCAAGCGATGTACATACAACTTAAAACAAAAGGAAGGACTTCATTTAGCCACTTGTTAACAAACAAAGGAGGCAAAGCTCACTTCTCCCTCTGCAAACTGACTTTTATTTATCATTCTTCCACTACAAAGTTTCTGAAATTTTTTGGCATGGACAGCATTTTAATGACTGAATTGTTTTTAAGTCAAGCTTATCCTTTTTGTAAATAAGACCTGTATCTATCATACTGACAACCAAACAAACTGGAACTGCAAAGGAGATGCACGCAGGTAGGGCACACTCTGCTTAGGACTTAATCTGCCTCCACTGACTCCAAGCTCCTGAAATCTGCAGTGTGTCCTAAGTGTATTCTTAGACTATTTTTAAAAATGGAATATAGCACCTCGGAAAAAGAAACATGCAAAAACATCTTAACTCAGAGAGTAGTTGGGTACTGGAACAGACTCGACAGGGAAATGGTCAGAACACCAAGCCTGTGTGATTTCAAGAAGCATTTGGACAACACTCACAGGCACACAATGTGATTCTTGCGATTGTCCCGTGCAGAGCCAGGAGTTGGACTCAGTGGTATTTTTTCATCCCTTCCAAGTCAGGATATTCTATGATTCTATGACCATGTGTTTTTCATGTACATAATCTGCTTCTGTATCTCCCTGGAGCACTGAACTGTGCTGTGAAGCTCTCTGGACTGGGAATGGACAATTTAAAGAGTAAGACTATCCCCATAGAAAGTACCTGTAGTTTTCTGCACTTTTCATAGCAAATTCTTCTTAAACACTGGTTTGTACTTTTTAGCTAATAAAATTTATGGTAAATCACGAAGAAAGATAGTAAAAGCAACTACATCACTGCAGTTACTTGTCATTTCAGCAAGATTAAAAATAGACAGACATTTGTTAACCATTACAATAACAGATTCATGTATCTGCCTTTTCTATGCAATATTTTGCCATCATTGAAAAACAGCTTAAGTAACCCTTGCTTCGCAAAGCCTCCATACTGAGCTGCTTGTTTATTTTAGCAGCCACAAGATGTCCATGTTTTCTGGCAGTTAGCAGGTCCTTTGCATTGCAACATGCAAAGATGAAAAATCTTGCTAGGCAGTGACTGTCTGCAGAAATGAGACTCAGAAAGTGCCATTTGATGGTAATGAGAGATCCACTAACAGTAATTAACAGCTCAATGGAGCCAGCAAAAGTTAACGAGGCTCAGCAGACTTTCAGAAGGAGCATTGTGCACTCAGTGCTATTAGCTGTTTGAGTGAGCCTGACTGGGGTAAGCCATCTCTCACCTCAGTGGACAGTAAAGTAAAAGTATTTCGCTGATCTGATACAGGCAGTTATCTAAATATTTTTGTACTCTTTTCTCCTGTGCTGTGACTGCAACCTAGAAATCCTGGCAGACAGTTATGAAGTCAAGCATATGGGCACCAGATATGGACATGTGCCCCGCCTGACTAACTGGCCACACTCCATATGCTCTATGGGTGTTACTTATCAATGGGCTTTACACGTTACACCAGCACACATCAAAATTAGAGGCAAGTGAGCAGAAATAACAAGGCATACACTCTTGCAACGAAAACGGTGTGGTATACTGGGACAGAATATGTATAAATATGTATAAACTCTAACATGTCTATCTAGTAGTCATCTGTAAATAATACAATTTAGTTGTACATTAAACAAAGTACTCAGTGCTGAGTCCTATCAAATGAGCTAATCAGAGGCTTTATGACTAGTAATGACATGAGGCAAACTGGACAAACTACACTCAGATTACTTCTGCTAATGACTGGGAAAGCACAGGCAAAGTATTACTGTTAGAGAATCAGACTGCACATTTATGAACTGGTCTCAATCCTGCAACCCCTGAACTGAATTCTGCAATACTCAAAACAACAGATATTATCAAAATCTGAAGAAACCTCCTTACTCTTAGTATTCACTTTTATAGTCACTCAATATTTTGGACAATTTTAGTCCAGGTAGCAAGACTACAGTAGAGTAGACTAGAGTAGAAAATGATTCTGTTGGAAGGGATATACAATGATCACCTAATCCAGCTGCATCTTCTACCCATAACTGCATTAGAATCTCTTTCTTTTGTAACAGTAATTATGTAAGAATGCATTTCTACAGAAAAATTTCCATGTGTAAAACCTTGAATATAAGCATTAAAAATACGATTTACAGTTTAAAAAAAACTACACGAAAGAAGCAGAGCTCAGCACAAACTCAACTCCCAAAAGATTTTGGGAGCAGCAATTTTCAGCTCACTGGAATACTTGCTTTTAAGTCAGATCTGTACTATTACTTATTGTCTTTATAGTAAGCATTTGAAAGTATTTCAGAGCTAATTTAGTTCTTCTAATGGATAAAACAATAATTTACATAAGAGCAACAGAGGTCATAAAGACAATTCAAGAAAAAGAAAAGGCAAAATCACATTTGTGTCAGGGGAAAAAACCTAATCTGTATTCAAATAAGCTGTGATACACAAACTCCATTTTCTAACTTTGAAGTCACAAGCTACAAAATAAACATCTGTTATAGTCCAAATGCTGTCATATTTTTTCTCATTTTAATCAAACTTTCTATTGTCTTAATGGGATGGAGTTTCAATAAGCGTGCAGAAATAATACAGAGGACAAAGGACCTTTATATTCATCCACAGGAAAATGTTCGGTCTCAAATTCATATTCAGATACACACTTACTTACATGTGTGGACATGATTTTAATGCCATGCTAGTTTTAGAGTTTTATTCCTGATTTGAATGGAGTTATCACTAAAGTACATTAATAGCCACAAGCATGCAACGAGACATGGTTACTTATGAGAGACTAGCAGTTCCCCAGGCAGCAGGTGTGTCTCTTTCATCTAGAAGATCAAAATACTCCATGCTTTTTCAACAGAATACCTTGGGAGACAAAATGTACCCACTATTTTAATCCAGACAATTATTCTTTCACATTATTGAACTGGTACAACATTTAGAGCTGAGAGAGCAAAGAAGATGATTTATTGTGTCTTGCAAAAACACCACTCTGACGCTGTTCTTCAAAGACCTACAGAATGTAAGTTTGGCATCACGAGAAGAAACTTCAGAAGGTGTCCTAATATCCACAGGTCTCTAGCACTGCCCCAAATCTCCAATTTTGCCCCCTTCTGACCCTAGGTGAGTTTCAGCCAGCACACTACTGGCTGATCTGTGAGCAGTCTGGGTAACTTGTATCACATCCAAGAGGGATACAGTCACGGGATGCACTCACTTCTGACTGTGTCTGAATTTATGCAGGTGAGTACACACAGGGATGATGAGGTATCAGACCACTGGCTTCTCTGTTGTTTTGCTCTTTTCTAAATTTGGCCTTTGCTCACTGGACGTGACATGATAGTCACTTGTGATGTGATAAAACTACCGAACAATCAAAATGAAGAGAAACTTTTTATAGAGAAACCCCCACATCAGCCCATTTCCTATGAGCACTGTGTTGCTTTGGTAGAGAGCTCATCTCGTAATGGGTGGCAAATCAGGGACAATTAAGCAAAGTGGTACTCTACAAATACCACAGCAATGACTGCAGAGATTATAAGCGTGCTATAATTAATTAAATCAGTGTTCCAGCGTACAAGGAGATGACGTCTAATTAAGACCCTCTACTAGGTCCTATAATCCTGTTTTATAATTAATTGAAAAACTTGTGGGGTTCATGAACCTTAGAGAACCTCTTTTCAAATAACCAGGGTTTAAATCACACCAAAGAAATCTTTCTCAAAACAAATAAAAAGCCACACAAATTTTTATTTTGCTGATTAGGCTGACAGCAGAATACACAAGAGAGTGTAGGAGGTAGAGCAGGAGGCACTGCAATATGGGCCGATTGAACGGAAGTGTTAACAGACTCACTGCCTTCACGCAGAACGCCTCACGAGTCTAAATCCAATACACATCAGAAGCATTTTAATCTGACTTTCACGCTTTTCAGTGACTCACAGTAAGATACTGCATATTGCTTGGCCTGTCACTTGCTTTTTTGTTCTCTGTCCCTGTAACTACCAAATTGCTTTTGTAAAGCCTTTGGAAATCAGCGGGAACCAGTTCTGTGGAAGTTCTCACCTTCTATAGGACACATCTGGATCATTTAAATCAAGTTTGGGCCCCAGAGACTGCCCTTTTCCTGTGCCTGAGCCCCAGGTGACACATTCAAGCTTTGGGCAGAATATTTAAGCTCCTGTGCCAATGCCTTGCTCAGTGTGACACAGTCAGTGAAGGCCAGGGCCAGAGGAAGGGATGTACCCCGATTAAGACACTTCCATGTTTGCTGTGGAGACAAGCAGGAGGGTATTTTTAACAGAAGACACTTCCTCTGCTGGTCTGGCAAAGCCCAAGGCTGGTGACCTTCAGGGCACAGTGCAAACTCCATCTGTTTCCCGAGGAGGTGAAGGGGTTTTAAGAGATGCAGGTGATGACACTTCGTTTGTTTGATTCTTTGGGACAGTTTATTTTGTTGTTTCTAAACTGAATATGTGCAATCTTTAAATTTCCAGTGAATTGTCCATGACACCTTGAAAGATTTGCTGTAATAAAACCCCAACAACCATGTAAGTGAAATACTCAAAACCTCTAAATGTAATTAAGAAAGGCGACAAAAAATTGATTTATTGCATCATTTCCCTCGAGAAAAATGAGAAATAAATGAAAGCCCTTGGGGAAACTCGCCCTCTCTTTCCTCCCTGAAAATGGAGCAATAAAAAGTAAACCAAAGTACGCATTTTTTACTAGGAAAGGGGGTAACTGCTTATAATCAAGGCCACACATTCTGCTTTCAAGGACCTTGGGAGGTCTGTCACATTAGGTGATACTGTCAGCATCCCTTTAAAGGAGCAAATAAAGAGTGTTTTCCTGTGCTGACTTGAAACAATGCAGTCAAGAGTACTGCAAAGCCACTCACATTTTAAAAACAAAATGTGAGAATTACCCGTGAGAATGGGATAAATCCCAGGAGAAAACATCCCGGAACAGGGTGAACTCACTTCTCCCTCAGCCTGCCTGGAAGAGCTCCAAAGCCATACAGACCCTGAAGGTCTGCCGCATTTGAGGTATTGCCGGGAATTTTTATTCAGTCGAAATAAGCATGAGAAAAGCACTAATTATTTCAAGTCAGGCATAAAAATTCAGCATATGCAAGCATAAAGCTACAAATTCTTGAAATCCAAATACCCTAAGGACCTTAGTGTCAGCACTAAGTGTAGTGCAAAGGAGACAGATATTGTACAAACTTCTGCCAGCTTCCTAAGATATTTCAGGTATTTCTGAAGAATACACAGGCAGTCAGAAAATAGCATCAAAAAGTCTGTGGCATGTATCACTGCTCAGATTGGAGGAGGGACTGTGGCAATAATGCAGATGGCAATTCACAAGATATGTACTCTGAAGGATAAAGACGCTTCAGTTTCAGGGATGTCAACAGTCTGACTACTTTTCAGCAACAATAAGTGACTTAGAGGTAGGTGCCTGCAGCCACTTTGAGACTTGTCAAGCAACTGGTGCCACCTGAGATGCAAATAACTGAGACATTCCAAGAGAAGCATCAGATGCCTGGAGACACATGCCCTCCTGCAGTGACTGCTGAAAACCACAAAACCCAGAGAAGCTCAGATCTGCTGAACACTTATGTATGCTTAACTGGGCCAAAAATCTGGGCTCTCTGGCTAAAAGAAGCGGCAAGGTACTCTCAGATACTTAATGTGAATTAGGAATGAGTTTAAAGTGCTTCTCCTTGAGTTTAGCATGTGCCTCTTTTTTTTTTTTTCCTTCTATAAAACTTATCAGTGGTTTAAATCACTCTTCAAGGTTTTTTAGTGTTTTTGGAAGAAATAAATTTTCAGGCTATGCACAGCTTTAATCAAGAACATTTTTTCACAACAAAAGTTTAGCTTTTCTACTAATGCACAATGTACTTGTGTATCTGGTTAACATCAAACTAGTCTCCTACAGAGAGACATCACAACTAAAGACAAGTGAGAGCTGCTAACAGGTACACTATCATCTTAGCTACACTCCTGCTTTCAGAAAGCCACAGAATTTATTTCTAAAGGCAGGCATCCTCCTTTTAAACACTTTTAAACTTTTAAAACACTTTTAAACACCCCTCCTTGCTCTGTGAAAAGCTGTTACAAGGACAGGTAGCCACAAGGTAACACAGGCTTTCGTGCATAGTGACTAGATGGACCGTTTTTAAGCCTGATTTCAAAATCCACCCTGTAAAACTAGAGCAGACTGATGAAGGAATGACTTTTGCATTTGCTGAACAGCCCAGAGTTTGCCAGAGTAAACCGAAGAACAAGTGGACTGGTCTAGGGCTGAGCACATCACAGACATGACACGGTCCTGGGCTGCGGAAGATCTGCCCATTCATGAGGGTCTCTGCCCAAGCACCATCAGCCTCTTAGTGCAGGGAGTCAAACCTTCCAGCCACTGCAGCACTCATATGCCTACCTTGGGCCAGCAGAGTTTTAAGGCCCATTCAGAGTGCAGTGCAACATGCATAATACATTGACTTTTCAGATCTGATACAGGCACAGAGAACCAAGCTCATGTGCCCTGTGAGCCTCTCCAAATATCAGTACTTATGCATACTGGATGTGATTTAGATTCCAAGCTCAAAAACTCATGTTTTAGGAACATCTTGGCATGTCTCTGCAGAACAGGCAGTTTCCAAAAGCAAAGTGCCTTCCCTGGAATACCGAAGTAATTAGCACAGCATGAAGACGACTCCACGCTTATTAACAGAGATAAACATTTTCTCTTTTCTGACCAAAGAATGCAATCACTCACATCCAAAGATAAACAAGATATTGAGGATGACACACTTGTGCCTGAGGCAGCAGGAGCTGACCCTGGAGGATCCACGGTCTGAGGAACCCCAGAATACACTGCACCTTTGCTGTTTTCACAAATATTTACTTCAGAATTTAAACTTATGAGCTCAGCAGCCATAGCAAACTACACACAAATGGTTACACACAGAATTAACAAAGTTGGAAAAGACTGTAGAGATCATCAAATCCAACCTATTACCTAACTTATCAACCTACCCAACAGCATCTCATCATCTAAACAATGTCACTAAGTATGCTATCCAACCTTTTCTTAAACACATCCCGGGACGGTGACTCCACAACCTCCCCGGGAAGCCCATTCCAATGGGAAATCACTCTCTCTGTGAAAAAGTATTTCCTAACATCCAGCCTAAACCGCCCCCGTCACAGCCTAAGACTGTGCCCTCTCATCCTGTCACTGGGAGCCTGAGAGAAGAGACCGACCCCCGCCTGACTACAGCCTCCCTTAAGGCAGTTGTAGAGAGGAACAAGGTCTCCCCTGAGCCTCCTCTTCTCCAGGCTGAACAACCCCAGCTCCCTCAGCCGTTCCTCACAGGGCTTGTGCTCCAGCCCCTTCACCATCTTCATTGCTCTTCTCTGAACACATTCCAGCAACTCAACATCTTTCTTAAATTGAGGGGCCCAGAACTGGACAAGTACTCAAGGTGGAGCCTAAGCAATGCCAAATATAGGGGATGAATAACTTCCCTGGTCCTACTGGCAACACTATTCCTGATACAGGCCAGGATGTCATTTGCCTTCTTGGCCACCTGGGCACTCTGCTGGCTCATATTCAGTTTCCTATCAACCAGCACCCCCAAGTCCCTCTCCACCTGACCTCTCTCCAGCCACTCCATCCCAAGCCTATAGCTCTGCATGGGGTTATTGTGACCAAAGTGTAAAATCCAGCACTTAGATTTATTAAACCTCAAGTTCAAGTGACTAAATTTATGACAGAGGAATCAGAAGAATGGAAACCACCATGTAAGAATCAATATAAAGAGGGATCCCAAGATAGGAAGGTAATTTAGAAATAAATCCTCAGTGTGTTAAATTGGTGGATCACTAGGCATGTTGTCCACATTTCTGCAATATGCAAAATCTTCTTGCAGAACACACAGTCCTACCTACAAATGAGCTGTTCATTTTCTGTTAGTTAATTAAAGATGATTTGCAATCAAGGGGGTGAGAAAAGAAAAAAAAGTCAGTCTTTGTGCTCTTTTTCGTAGTTCAGTAATCTGCTAAAATTTTATTGAGGCATTTTTTTGCACAGTATTCTGCTCTTACAAATACCTTCAAAACAAGAAGCTAAAAGTACTGATATACTGTTTAATAGAAAAAGTTTGGAACATTAAAATATAGCTGTTAGTCCCCATACCTTACCAGCTTTGGCTCCATTTCCCCCACTGTTTCTCTTTGTGACATTAGGGTTTTTGCTGTGATTTGTACGATTCCCAACATGCTCTGTGATGTCTTTGCTGGGATTCTTGCATACAAGCTAAGATTTTTGGGTGTGATGAGAAGCAACAGCCCCTCAAACTCACAGAGACACCATCAGAGGCCCCACAGAGATACCAGCAGTGGCAGAGAATTGCATCCCAAGGGAGGTCAGCAGCAGCTGGACCTGGACTTACCGCAACGTTCATGGCCTACATTGCTACACAAATGTAAATATAATAGTTGACAAGTTAGCATGTTGGTATGTTCAAATGCATTTTCACCTAATATTTTGTCTATATACATGCAGCTTCTGATCAGAAAGAAATGTTTACTTCTTTATATATTTTTACAAAAAGGTGGTTCTACTCACTGAATGTTCGGATGACGTCACTTGGTGCGCTGGCAGGACTTGATCCATAGGAGTTTGCTGCTCGAACAGCAAACTGGTACTTTGTGTTTGGGAGAAGTCCCTTGAGAACCATGGACTCCATCTGGATCTGCTCTCTTATTACCGTCCAATTGCTGTCAAGGTCTGGCCTTGAGGATCAAACAAAGACCAAATAATAAATAATTAAAGCTGGCTGTATAAATTAATTGCCTTTAAATTTTCCTGGGAAATACACAAATAAATGACATAGAAGTCTACTAAATCATCGTTGAAACTTTTCACTCTTAAAGGACCAGACTGTGCAACCAGCTGTGAAGCCTGTGATATTAAAACTCTACGATCATACAAGTTCAATATTCAGATTTTGCTTATAAAGCCAAGGAGGTTATTTAGAGGACTTATTGACAAATCCAGGTCTGTTTATTAGTTTCATGGATTTGGGGATTTTGAAGAAAGATAATGCATAGGTACCCCCCAGAATTGCAGGAAGTGAAAGGATTTAGGAAAATGTGCTTCCAAAAGCAACACTAAAATTTAAAGAAGACTAATTTTAACAGTGCTAAACGCAAGGCCTGGAGAAAATACATGCCCCTGTTCTTGTGGGGGCTTTTATTGCTTCTCCTGGCTCCCCTACTGTGGGGGTCTTCAGAAAAGTCAGCTGAACTTAACTTCTTCCCATGGCAGAGAGCCAAACCCTGTGGAATGCAGGAGGAGAGAAAACACACACAAAGGCATTCCTGGGAAACATGGCTCCCTCTCATGTGGGACAATAATATAAGAAATATAAGCTCTCATCTCCTCAAAGTAAGTCTTCCAAAACATCTTTCTGCACCTACAGGCTTCATAGTTTTCAAGTGGAGGTCTATTACCTGCAGCTTCCAATCGACTTTGTGGCTGGATAAAGTAATAATTTCCAATAGAAGGCAAGATCCCGATTTATTTCTGAGAGTTTGTGCTCTAATGCCACTAAGTCCCCTCAAACATATACAAGAATTAGCAAGACAAGAATCTAACATTTGATCTTCCAGTTATTCTAAGCACACAGGGAAATCTGGATTGAAAGTCTTCTCTTCAGAAAAAAAAAAAACAAAACCCGACAAAAAAAGACCCCTACTAAACAAACAAAAAATCCCCCCCCCAAAACTCCCACAGAAACACCACACAAACAACCTAAACCCCAAGAACAGTCATACAGAGAAGATGGCCTATATACGTGTTTGCCTGCTTAACTTCTGATTCATACTGGAAGCCAGATGCCAATAAATGTTTCTCTAGGTGCCATTATAACCCATCTCAAACCAGTATAACCATTCACATGGCAGTTTGGTATCTAAAGCTCTAAGTTCATATGCAGAGGGACATACAAAAGAGGTGGGCTACTTTGTGAGAGCATTCTGATGGTTTTGCACCATTTTTACTCTCTCTAAAAGTGGCCTCTTATCAAAGAGAGAACAGAATAAGAAGCTAAACAAATACAAACAAAACAAAAATGTAAACATTCACTCTAGAGCACCCAAAATATTCAAATTAAATTTTATGAAAGTAAAATAGGGACAGAAATGACTTTGAGAGAAAATTGTTCCAGTGTCCTTGTGATATTTATTACAGGAAATAACCTTCAAGTGCTCCCTGAATCTACCAGTGTTTACACAGGAATAGCTGCAATGTCTCCAACAGTCTTTCAGTGAAAATTATAGCACAAGGCAGACATTTTGTATTTGTTTATTTTCAGCTGGAAGGAAATGTCACAATAAATGTATGCTTCCTTTTACTGGTCAATACAAGATTTATTGACCACTGAGGTTCCATTGCTTTGTGCCAGCTTACAAATGCAGTGGCAAAGCAGCAGCTCCCAGCTGCCTGGCTCCTGTGGGCAGTGATACACAGGACATAAGTATTTCATTGTCTTGCTGAAAATAAAAATTAAATCAGACAAATGTGCAAGATGTAATGACGGCTAAACAGACCATCTTAAGTCATCCTCCACCACCATTTCCTGGTTGACAGGAGAACATTTATTTTGGCTACTCTTCCATTGTTTCCCTCCTCTGAGCTTTTGATGCCTGGGCCAAAATGAAAATATATAGTGTTTTCCAAATGAAAACTGTTAACATCGCTTCCTTCCACAGGCTCGCTTAGTAGTGTTTTCAATTTTCCTGTACGCATCCTATTTTGGCTCTAATTCCTGTCCAAGGAATTTCTGCTAGCTCAAGACCTGCCTCATGGCCTCTTTGCAACAGACCTTGCTGATGTCTGTGCCTGAAAGAAAACACACTCTTCTGACTGAAGGGGCTCAAAGGAGGCATTGCACCCTCCAAAGATTTAAGAGATAACACATACTGTAGGCTAACCTTCAAATATGCTGTCTCTTGCAGCATTTCCTCCTGCACAAGTTTATTACAAAGGCAGTTCCTGCAAACATGTAAGCATCTGCAACTGAAAGAGAGTGAAAGAGGGAAATTTATCACTTGACCTTTGATTCTTCTCCAGAAATTCCCTGTGTGAACAAAGTGGTACAAGATGAAAACATGGCAAACAGATGGGGAAAGGAACACAACAAACTCCAGAGCCAGCCAGCTCTCGGGTCCCCTAACATGGGAACACTCCATTGAAAACTGTCCCTTTTTTGTTTTTTCCCGTGTCAAATTTCAGTTTGTTGTCAACTTTTACACCTGGAAGGGTTCATTTTCCCATCTTCCTGCAGTGCTACGCTGCCCTGCACAAAGCTTCTCTTCTTCTGGCCCAGACCTTGCAGGGTGGCTCCAGATGTTGTAACTCTGCATGGGGAAATCAGACAACTTCCATGGATATTGTCTGCTCTTGAAGCTACAGCTGTGCATCTCCAACACATAAATACCATAAAGGAAGAGTCTTGCCAGAAACCAAGCCACAGTGTTTTTGAGATAATAAATATGTGGCTCAAGACAATAGGACTTCAGGGATATAAACCAAGGAGCAGAATTCCATACCAGAGGCATACAAAGTATTTTGATTATTGCTTTGTGTTGTAACCTGGAGACTGACTCAGCCTAAGAAAGGAAATCTTTCTGATGTGGAGAATGGCAATTTTATGCTCACTTGAACTTCCTTTTAAAATCACCTGGAAATGATTTAGGAGTGATGCACCTGCTAGCAATCCAATCTTTATAGAGTTTTTGATTATTCTTCTGTGCTGTGTTTGTACTAATCTCAAGTGGCAAATTCATCTCTACAAACACTCCTAAAAAATATTCCTACAAATAATAAATACAATGACAAGTACAATACATTCTTATTTGCTATGGAAAAATTTCTTGTAGAATATAACACACTATAGGATATTATTTTCAGTAAATATTATTATTTAGCATTATTGAAACTTTCTAGAAAACATATGAACCCATATGCCAAGTCAACTCTGAGGAAAGGAAGAGAGGACAAATTTGTAATCTCTTTCTCTTTTTAGATATTCCTCTGATGCTGTGTAATGTAATTAAGAACTTCCTGCCTAATTTTTACCTCTTTCTCTCATCTTTCTTCATTAATTACCTTTCCAAGGATTTAACCCTCACAAGTAGTGAGGTAATATTGAGATGTGTCTATTTCATGCATTAATCAGGAAAAAAGTATTAAAGGTATTAAAAAAGTACTAAATTCCTTGGATATTGGGGGGTGTCTCCCTGGTCAGATCTGTTTTTTCAGGTTCTATGCAAACAAAAGCAAACAATGACTGCTTGGTTCAATGCAGTGCCGGGGACAGATATTTCAACAGGAAATGGATTCAAGGATAGGTTTTTCTTGCAGGGGAAGAGAGAGGGAAGACTTCAAGAAATATGTGTGCTACCCTAGCATCTGAATACTGATAAATCTCACAGTTTTATGAGCAAAACCTGCCTAGTTCACTGCAATGGAAGTTTCCTGTCACTATCAAGATACTGAAAAATTTCACCTGCATGCCAAGATTATGCGAGCATAAAAATTGTGTAAGTTAGTCATTAAGTTTAAAAGACTAGGTAGGCATTCAACAGATTAAAAATTTGTGTATTTGGAATATTTGAGTGAAAATATCCAAGACATGTTTGAGGATTAATTTTTTATAGCATCTTTAGGAAAAACACCCAAACTCCTCTATGTAAGTCTAGGCATCACTTTAGAGGCTTTCACAAAAATGACATTTGTCATAAATTATTTCTCACCATTAACCAACAGAATATTTACACTGATCCCACAAACTTTTACTGATGCTATTAGATACTTTGGGTTTAATACATTCTATGACACATTTCTTAGGAACCACGCAGTGAGCACTGAGTCCTACATTCTCCCTCCTGATTTTCAGTATTTAGACAAGCTGGGATTATGATCTCCTAGCATCCTCTTAAAGTCAGCAGAAAAACAGAGCTCGAGTTAGTCCAGTTTATCCTATGTGTAAAAATGCCTGCAACCCTTCTCTGCTTCTAGAGAGCCTGAACCAAAGGGTCCCAAGGGAAAATCATGCAAAGCGACTAAATAAAGCACCAAATTTAGACCCTGAATGGAGACAGGATGCAGGTCAGCTCTGGTTCTGATTAGATTCTGGTATCTGAAAACAATTAATACATTGAATTTTCATGAGGTTTTAATACCCAATGTTGCAGTTGAGCAACTGAAGAAACTCTTTTCTCCTAACCTGTTTTTTTCTAAGGTTAAAGTCATAAAGTTTGTTCTAAGGAGGCAGAAATTATTTCAGTAAAGTCATACTTTCAGGTATTTTTGCTGCACTCAAGAGAAATTACAGATTTGCATGGTAAAGTCATTCATTTTGCAAAAGCAGAGGATAATGTTGTATTTCTTTGGCATAAGAGGATTTAATTCTATATCTACTTGAACCGAGTTGTTTTAGTTTTACATTGGTTTAATTTAACAGCTTTAACACATAGTAGTACATTTTACAGTAATTAAACTATATGCAGCAAAAGACAATGAAGCTTAAAGTTAAATGTTTACCTCTAACTGCTATTAGGGCCTATGGCTCATTGAACTTTTCCAAATATATAATCAAGCTTCCAAGTCTAAGAGAGCATAATCCCAAAATTAACAAACGCACTTCCAGCTGAGCTCTAAACCTCAAACTAAACAGTGTAATCAAAACATTGTGCTGTTAGCAAATTCTTTCCCAAAGTCTAAAACCAATGAAACACTGAAATTTCAATCACTCACATCTTTAGACCTAAACAGTGAAGGCAGCTTTCCATTCCCTAGCTGAACAAAAACATTCAAGGGTGTACTTTCAATACGTCAGATGGATGGTGCCCACTTCTTCTTCCATTAGCAGATTCCTAGTGCTATGGAGAAGTGTACATAAACCTCCAACCTCCACTTTCTGGTAAGAGCACAGAGCCTATAGAAGTGGAGTCAATCAGAACTCAATAAAACCCCTTCCTCATCCACTCAGCAAATGAAAGAGAAGGAGAGAGAGTGAAAGGCTCAGACAAAAATTGTGTCCAAAAAAGAGGTACTGGAGAAATTTCATGGTAATTCTACAGCAGACATTACATGAGGGAGATAAGCATCTTCAGCCCTGACATCCTGCCTCACAGTGCTTCACACTAAATAATGGGGCATTTTGATCCAAACACAAAGTACACATTCAGAAGCAGGTTTTCAGCCTGGAAATTCTTTTTGTTATATCAATATCTTGTACAGTACAACCATACTTCAACCAGTTTGAAAATCAATAGCTCTTCCTGTCTCTTCCAACAACAACAATTCTTTTAAAAAAAAGTCTCTATTTTCCTTAAGAATGACTTTTCTTTTGTCCTGTACAGATCAGTGTAGTTAAAGAAGCAATTCTCTCTTCTTATTCAGGAACCTTAACTAAAACCTGTCATCAGGTATGCATCCAAAGGATTAAACTTTCAAAGGCTGAATTTTGTATTCACTGTAAAGGGTAAACATAGGGGCAAGCAAATGAAAATAAATAGCTTTGTAGGCAGATATTAGCTCACACAAGTGCATGGGCAGTCAAGAACAAATATTTGTTTGTGCTTGCAGATACAATCACATCCTTCTGACCCTTCTTATGCAGCTTATAAAAGCAACTTGATTGGCAAATTTTCACAGTTCAGTTTTATTGCTTTAAATTTTACAGAGTTCAACATAAAAGCTTATCAAAAAAGCCCTACACCCCCACCTTCTCCCCAAATCTAAACAGAGAGAACAATATTTCATGTAATTTGATTAGCATTAGCATAACAAAGCAAGTATAAATCCTGCAAGCTCAAGGCCTAAATGACTTTGTGTTCAAGAGCTGTCTGTATCTGGCACTGGATGACATGGTCTAGTGGTTTAGGGGCTACAATGGCAGTGCTGGGTTGACAATAGGACTGGATGAATTTGAAGGTCTCTTACAACCTTGATAATTCTATGACTCTATAACTTTTGTCGGTAAAACTACTTAATATACTGAATTTTTAATCCTCTGATTATTTCCTATAGCAGCCCAGGGAACTCCTGGCCCAGAGGAACTGCGCTGCCACTCACTCTTTTCTCAGCGCAGTTTGACACCATTTGATGACAGGAGAAGCTCAAAACTTCACTCACCCAAGCTATTATTAGAGGGAAAAGATCAAATTAGAACTTATTTTTCTTCAATCAGAAAGTGCAACTTATTGGTGATTTTATAATAAATTGGATTATTTCTGGTTTTGTCTTATAAATAAATTATGAAAAGAATCCATATGCAGCTTAATAGTGCAGTTTAGTTAAAAAAAAAAACAAACACCACTGTAGTGTAAAAACATGGAAATTCAGACTCTACTGGCAAACTTGCCTGATAAACTCCACCATGTAGTACTTGATGGGAGAACTTCCTTCACTCACTCCTGGCTTCCAGGACAATGCAACTTCTGAATCAGAAACTACCACGATCTGGGGCTGATAGGGTGGTGCAGGGGGCATGCATTTATCTAAGCCAGAAGAAAGGAATAGCATTAGAGAAGTAGCTGGGCTACTGCACACAACTCCCAAACACTTGGGAAACAAATTTATGGACTTCTCCTCTCACCTGTTGTCCTTTTAAAACCCCACATTTTTTTGTGTAAAAATAATAGTAAAATATTACAATATCACAACAGAGATTTAGGTTTGAGGGCTACAGACATGTGTCCTGCCAGTTTACAACAGAGCCTTGTCTTCAGTGTTACCTTGGGATAAGGTTGTCACCTCTCTGGGCATGCTGGGTCGTCCTTTCCCTGCCCAACCATATGCTCCAACGCTAACGCGGTGTGGAGTGCCTGGCTTCAGATCACCAATAACAACATCCTGCCAGAGTCAAGAGGAGACAAGCACAATGTGAAAGGTCTTCTGGGGATGGTGCTGTGAGCTGGAATTTGAGGACCTTACATGGCATTTTCCATGTACTCTCCTAGGAAGATTGTCCTCAGCCCAGAACAGCTCAGAAACAACAAAACAAATAGCACCATGTGTTTCCTGTCAAGCTGCAGCTGCACCCCAGGGGAGTTCATAGAGATGACCTGGACCCATTTCCCAGCATAACTCATAAGGCTGCAGAACATTTGCATTCACTATCCAGTTTTTGCACTGGTAAAGTCAAAGGCACATAATATACTGTCCCTTGAGTCAGTTGCTGGTATTTTGTACCAGTCTGGTGGATTTACTCTGTTTTTCTTCTTTTTTTTTTCTTGGTTGTTTTTATTTTTCTTTTAAATTTGTAGGCAATAAAATCCCCTGAGATTGAAGCAATTTGATGCAGTGTGAACTAATGATCTTTAATTTCTTATGGAACAGAACCACAACCCACTGCCTCTCACAATTTTATGAGCTCAGCTATCAGCCTTGACCTAAAGTGAGCATTTCCCTTATTTGTCCTTCTGCTGTAAATACAGAAAGATTAACCCATATACAACTATTGTAAGGGAGGCAATGTTCAATGCCATGTCAAGACCTTGTGCTGCTGAATACTGCTCAAGTCTCTCAGAAATTATATAATGTCACCAAAATATCACATTCCATACTGGCTACTGAACATATCATGGATCAGCCTCAGATGTTTAGATCTGATCTTTAATGGAGTGCGTGAACGTGTGTACAGAAATGCAGTATTCTTTACCTGCAGTCTATCTGTAGTCTCTTATGTTAATTCCAGATTTACGAATTTTGACAGCGTATAAAAGTAAGCAGAAATGCCAGCTTCTACACCACAGACTGTTCTCATGTGAAAAAAGCACTCTTACAAAAAGCTTTTACAGAGATTTTTCTTCTGTTTTTCATTCTTTGATATTAAACACGTTAGCCACAGTACATGCTGGAACAGACTTTAAATCTGCATTTCAAGTTGTAGTAAAATAGTAAACAACCCCAAATTGTTATTAACTGCTAAATTTCCTTATGATGCTCTACCGGAAAAAAACTCTCCCTTTCTACTCTTTAGGGAACTTATGTTATTACTACAACATTGTTTGGCAACACCCTGTCAACTGTCATTTCTCTGGCTGCAGTTTTGGAACTCCAGCACTGATTTCCTTTTAACATGGACCACCTGACCATTATCCTGTTTTTCCATCATTCACCCTTGATATGTTTGAATGATCTGGATGAATCCGAGACAGAACAGCAATGCTGGGAAAGTAACTGGCCAATGAAAGGCAGCGAGGGCACTCTGAAATTCTAATCTGAGTCTTTCAGTCTCATAGCTGAAGTGACTGAGATCTTTGAAAACATGATCCGAGAAGTCAGTTGCACATCCTCCTGGTAGAAATACCAGTAACTCTGGTCCTGCCTTTCTATCCTCCATGCCATACATACTGGCTGTCTGCATTTAAACTGTGTGCATTTGTTCCTGCTAGTATTTCTCTTTATTGCATTCATTCTTCTGAGATAAAACCCTTCATTATTTGTCTTATTGCTTTCACAGAGCCTGGCCCTTGCAGAGAGTTGGATATTCATGTACTTGCCTCATATTATTGCCTCCAGACTTAAGGCTACAGTAACTAAATAGAAGGAATCTCATTGAATGCATGGTCAATGAAGATCAGAGTCCTACTTAGGTCTTTAGGTTCAGCATGTCTTCTCTCAAAACCTCAGAAATGTGCAGTCATGCCTTACATACATGGCTCCCTGCCTCCTTCTGGCAACGTGCTCTCCATGAACACAGCTGTGTGATATACAAGACCAAGTATTTTCTAATCTTCATAGATCAGGATGTCAGTGAATGAATAAAGATTTGGGACACAAGCTACCCTGAACTTCAGCTATCTCAGGGAATACCCACCTCACACCATAATTCTCTCAAATCAGATCCTGGAGAAGAAACACATTTCCTTGTACCTCACTGTCCAGCACCCTGTGAGTATGTATTTTTTGCTTGTATTTAGAAGACAGGTCTCACACCCAAGTTTTCTCCCTCCCAGAAGGGACAGAGTGGCCTCACAGATAATGAATTTAGGTATTATCTGGAAGAGTTAACTTCTCATTGTTTTTGTAGTCCTTCCTCCATGCAGATTGCCTCTACATTTCAAAGCATGAGACTCCAAACTCAACATTACATTGCTAATGAGGCTTCACTAGTCACCAATCTCACATCATTGAATGAAGTTAGGCAACCTGATGCTTCTTCTGTTGTAGGGAAGTCAACTGCACATAGAGTAATCCATATATCCCTCCCTGCCCTGACACTCAGTTTGCCCTCCCTCCAAGTGTGTTGAAGCTGTGAGGCTGTGCAGCAAGCTGCCTCATAGAAACCAAGATTGCAAATTATTTTTCAACAAAAGTCTGTTTTCTGTTTTGTTTTAATCTAAAATAACTTCAGATCCTGAACTACAGCACAGCTGTAGGAACTGAACTGGGTTTAATGACACTCTGTTCCCTGATGATAATTCCTTCTCTGCATTACTGGTCTCAACTGGTCACTTCCCATTTTGTACTGGTGTGTTTTGGCTTGATAGGGAGCACTGTTGCTATCTAGGGCTCTGTGCCCAACCTAAAACCTCACACCTTTAAAGTCTACTACTTTTTATTGATTTTTCTTTTTTTTTTAGCTATTTGTCCTCAAGTTCATGAATATCATGCCAAATTAAAACATTTGCCTTACTAAATTGTACTGCAGCTGCACTTCTCCTGGTTGCTGTCACTTACAAATTCTCTATTTTATGATGCTATAATAAACCTATAATACATTATCCACTTTGCTAACTTAGAGGCACATGCACACATGCATGCACAGAAAAAAGCAATGCAGATCAGCCCTTGCTATGACAGTCCCACATGGTGAAGAGAAGCCTCTAAAAAAGCAGCTGGGTCATACCCAGTACCAGGAGATGAGGCTTAGTGATGGAAACATGAACTATGCAGACTTTATCAAAACACTATTGCAGATTTCTGTTGAGTTTGGTATGAATATAACAGAAAGCATTTCAGTGAGAACACCACTTCCTGAGGATTAATGACAGCTGAGAGCTGATTAATCCCAGCCAGTCATACTTCTCCACAAGTATCCCTCAGAAGTGTTATTTTTATCAAGCATAAAAAAGGGCCCAGCATGGAACTTCAGCTCTGAAATGCCACAATCCAGACTCAGCTCAGCTAGGATTGAACCAGATAGTCCTGGATCAAGTGCATCGCAAGGTCTCATCCTGACATAGTCAAACCAAACTTCCCTTAATTCAGACCATGAAAGCTGTGCAAGATACGCCAACTTTGTGAGATTTCTCCATTCCTACAACAGCTCTCAGAAAACAAGTTTCTAAGAGGCTGTTGATGTTAGGGATTTCGGTTAAACAGAGAAACTGCTACCCTTATCCTACCCAAACCCGAGCACCTCTTGCTTCCCTCTCACAATAAACCCAACCTGTTTACTGCTCACAGGAATTGGACTGGACTAAGTGCAGGACTGGAAATAATCTGATTAATTCACCAGCTGCAAAGCCATTAAGAGAGTTAGTATTTATTTCAAACGAGTTTTATACTAGCAGCTACTCTCCCACTCCTTCCTCCTGGGCGCTGCATGGGTGGCCTCTTCCAGCACTCCTCCTTCTCAGCTCTTGCTGGACTGGCTCAGGTTTTTTCCCTCTCCATCTCCTCTCCAAGTGCCAGATTTTGTTCTTCCAATTTATTATGTGTCTGACTACTCAACTGTCCCTATTACCTCTAAGTCCTCACTGTCTATATGAATCTCATTCTTTACAAATTCACTCCAGCAAAACGAGATATTCATAAATAGCTATGACGACTGAGGAAAAGGTTTATCCATAATTAAAAAGTGAGCTACTTTGCCTCTGGATTTTGAGCTTTATCTACTCTTTGCTGTATTTTGTCCACAGAAGATCCAAGCGTTAACTAAAATCAACAAAAAATTGATTTGAGATCAATTTTTGTGTGTGAATCTGTGCAAAACCAGGTCAGGAACATTCAATTTCATTTTAAATCACAGCTGTGATCAAATCTCATGTGAAGGTATACTTACAAAAACTGCTTGTCCTTCAAGTTGACCCTGGAAAAAAGCAAAATAGGACTTGTTAATGAACTAACATACTAATAAGGGAAGGCAAAACCATATAAATAATGCATCAAGGAATTAAAAGAAGGCCAATGCTGCAGCATACAGTAGTCTATGTGGCTGTTAATCATTCACGTGAGTAGTGGAATACAGACTCTCTTCTCCCAGTGAGTAAGAATTACTGCTGTCAGGATCAAGATAAAAAAAACAATGTGTTGTTTGATCTTTCTTGGCACTACTAGCAAGAATGTTTTTTAGGAATAAAAAAGGCAGGAGAGGAATACAGAGATAAGGATAAGAAGGGAAAAAAATAATGCATAAATAAAGAAAAAATATATCCTAGGAACAATATTTTTTCATTCACTGTGATCCCAGAAACCTACAGAAGTCAGAAATGACAACCAGAGTGACGGAAAACTGCAGGAAGTCTGAGCATCCCTCTCACTCATACTTCTCATGGGGAAGGTTTCTGAGCACTGCACAGAATGGATCAAGACATATCAGTGGATGCATTTTCTTGAATATCAGGCTGAAGGAAAAGAGATGAGGAAATGAAGGAAAATGAAGGTGCTCAGAAAAGAAGGAGGAAAAAAATTGTGAAGAAGGATCTCCTAATAAAGATTAGAATGCCTGCGATGCTCCCCTGTGAGCACATGAAAGCCTTTGTTCATTGTACTGGTAACACTGCTGTCATGTGGACAGGCTGGCCTTTGCAGAGCATGGCATGGAAGTGTTCCCCTCACAGCATCCCACCGGCAACACTGTCACTCTCTGCTCAAGCAGAGGCCAGAAAACCTCTGTTCCTAACTTGCTGATATCAAAAAGCAGCTTCTCTGCACTGAGGAAGCACTAGCACGTTTTGAGAATATGCTTTAAATGAAGACAGTATTAAAACCATCCAGAAGCAGGAAAGAATTGCTTTCATTTTGGCACTAACTGCTCAGCCATGCAACAGTAGAGAATGGCAGTGTTCCTTCACAAATGGAAAAGGAAGGAAGTGGGACAAAAAAGAAGAGAAGGAGGAAAGAGAAGGGGAAAACAAACAAAAAAAACCCCAAACCAAAGAACAAACAACCAAAAACCCAAGGTAAGTATGCAAAAGAGAGATATAAGGAACAACATAACTAAAAAAAAGAGAAAGCAATGTGAAAAAGGGAAATCTTCCAGGAGATGAAACTTGGAGAAGTGCAAATAAAGCAGCCACATTTCAGGAGGCCACAGTTTCACACAGAGAAAAAAACACTCTGAAAAGTATGTGCGTTAATTCATGCACCTGGATGAAAACACTAAAATATCCACTGATATTGCAAATCTAACTGTGCACAGACTCATGCAATTCTGTGTGTGAAAGTGCATACAAAATGTATATTCAAAATTAAAAATTCTGTTTAAGAAGATGTCAAAAGTCAGTACTAGGAAAATGCAAGCAAGTCCCAATAGTTTTACATGATAAAATAGTCAGACAAGAAGACATTTGTAAGTTCCCACTTGTATGTTCTGCTCTAGTGCTGTGACTGTTGATAAAAAGAAATACTCACCGCACTAATCATATCCAAACTCAAGGGAACATCATGTGAGAGCTGTTTAACTGCTTTGTCACCTTCAACTTCGGAGTAAAAGACCTTGGGAAGAAGATATAATCAAACCAGTTAAAGCAGTGTTTCAGAGTGACTTAAAAATAAGTGCTTTGTCATCATATTGTGGACAGCATTTGAGGTCACAATCCCCTCCCTTTTCCAATGAAAAAAAGAGTTGAAATCCTTTCCTTTAGCTTTTCAAAAAAAAGCCAAAGTCCTTTAACATCCCCTTCATATTGTCTATCAGCTGTCAATATGACCAAAGGGTTGCTGAACCAATGTGAAGCACAGCTTAGATTTTAGGGCAGACTTGAAGTGACTTTTAACTGTGCATCATTTGTCTGTAGTCAGCACAGACAGGTAAAGAGTTCTGGGACTAGTCTACACAAGCTAGAAACCTTACTTCATACAAGGATTACACGATTGTAACACTATCACAATTGCTCTATCATACAATGTCTCTCCATGTCTGTTGCCATGTACTGAAGACTAATGAGAGTCTGCTTTCCTGTTCAGAGAGACCCTGAGATGTCAGAGGGTCAGATGATAATACAGTGAAGTTGGTTTGGGTACAGCACTATCGATGCTGTTTGTCTCTGGTTTTGCTATCAGCCCACACGCAAGCTGAAGACTAAGAAGTCGTCAGTGGTCAGATGTTTGATTTACTGTACACACAGTGAAAACTGTTTGTGACATAAGCCACTTACTTACCAGACATCTGTTTTCACACAGAAGGATGGACCCAACTACAAGGAGAGCCCAGGTGAGACAGTGCTTCTTGAATTCTAGACTACAACCACTTACATAACCACATAAACAACCCTGCAGCTGGGATGCACTGATGTCATTTACAAGACCATGGGATGAAAGAGCATATATACCAGGAATATGTATTATAGGGAATTTTCTCACTCCTTTAGTACACATTAATAATCAAGGTAGCCAGGAGTATTCTACTTCCCACCTCTCTATATAAAACTGATTTTTGGGCATTTTTTTCCCTGGAAATTTCAAATCCCTCCACAGAAAATGCTAATAAAAAACAACTGCTGATTTTTTTGTTTTTGATGAAGGAGAAAACAACACATTCTAGTCAACACCATACATCTTTGGTACTAGTTTCCCACTGACTAACTTCCATTTTGGACAGAATTTCACTGCCATGGAATACTTGGGTTAAAGTAATATCTAACAGAAAAGACTGAATGGCATATTAGTCCTTGTTGCTCTTCTGCTAGCACACTAGAACACAGTAACCAGTTGCCAGCCATTCTGTTTTGCTCTCTAGGCAGAAGGGCAACATGGTGGCTTGGTGGGGGTCAGAGAACTCCCCTATAAAAAACAGGAAAATCACTCAGCTTCTTTAACAGAAATTCACCTCTGAGGTGGGGGGGAATAAAACAAAATCCCTTATGATATCTAAGGCTGTAGGTTCCTAGGGATGCTGTGCAGTGCAGTACAGCACCTATCAGTGGAGCAAGGACCATGAAACACTGCTTTTCATGTACCTGCTGCCCTTTTGGGAAGTTTTAGAGGCTCAGTTTGAAAACAATATTCCTGCTAAAGCAATCCTCAGGCTGGAAGTACAAGTCAAAGGATCTGAATGGCCTTTACTTGCATAGTGTAATATTGACCTGCTTTGCTCTACTTTACTGTTTTATCAGCTGCAGAGAGCACTGAGACCCTTGTAGGAAAACCACAACAGAAAAGCAATCAATATACACTGCAAGCCCTTGGCATCCAACCCAAATTCCCATCATAGCTTGTTTCTAAAATATGAACTGCTTGTTTCTTAAAGTTACAGTCCAGCTCGTTCAAGCCCACTCTCCTCTGACCCTTCTCTGGGCAACAGCAGTATTTGTTACGAGAACAGGCTCTCCCACTCACTTGACCACGCCACATGTGTAGTCTGAGGCCATGGAGCAGAAGGATCACTTACTGTGTACCCCGTGATGGTGCTCGCATGCTGCTTTGGCATCTTCCATTGCACACTGAACGCTGTGCAGTTCAGTGAGTCCAGCAGTATATCAAGAGGAGGTCCCAGCCTATCTGCTGAAAACAAAATGGCATTGTATAAGAAGCCAGAGGACAAAAAGACCTCTCCTTTAGCTACCTGTCTGGTATGGCTTTGAAGAATAGACCTATGCTGCCCTTGTCCCGCTCTATAAAATGTAGCCCACAACTCATTTTGACTTGGACGCCCCTTTTCCCTTTCCACCTCTGCCTTCCAAGGAAAAATGGAGCAAAGGGGGACATCTCCTCTTCTCAGTGGAAAAGCTGTAGATCAGCTCATGAGCACCCAGTGCTTCAAGCAACACTTCCAAGCAACTTGTAGGCATCTAAATGTGTTCCCAAGATGCTGGGTACTACCCAGGACTCAGAGACAGGGATATTCACACACCCATACTGCTTGTATAGTCTGTGGCAGACATTCAACCTACTGGGAAAGTCTGCTATGAATGGTCTGGAGGATAGCACAACTCACAAGCCACATCAGTATGGACATCTTTGGGAAAGGAAAGGAGTTCAACTCCATGGATAACAGCCAAACCATGCCATGTTTCCTGGGCCCCCACCCATTTTTTTCATTAGCACAGACTTAGTCCCATGGATTCCTGTTTGGTCCAGGGGCTCTGAGTTCAGCAGAGTGTCAATTTTCGTGCTCATCTGCCCTGGACTCAGCAGTAGCTGGAACCATACACCACTATGTACCACCTGTTACCGAAAGGAGTGTCAGGACAAGCAGCCAGGGCTGCGGTATCACTGTCCACTTAAGAAGCATTTCACATTCAGAAAACACCTTTCCAATCTTCACAATACCCAGTGAGACAGATTAGCATTACAGCTCATCATTAACATTCACTCTTAACATATTCATGACATCCTTGTATTACATTCTATAGAAGCTCTATGAGACAAGTTTGCTGAAAGGTTTAGTTGCTGAAATAAAAAATTTTTAACAGCAATGACAAATAGTCATGTAAGGCAGGCTTCAAATTCTTATTCTGAATGCACTTTAGGCCAATAAAATTATTTACTGAAAGTATTTAGAGAATAATTTGAAGCAACAAATAAATTTGAACAAAATTAAATCCATTTGCAGACTATCTGCAAACAGAGAGGCAACATCTGTTTAGTAAGAAGCCACATCATGAATTATTCACTCAGCCCTAGAAAACACTATCTCCGGGTTGCAGATGATGAAAGAGACAGAGATCCAAATACTGACTTCAGTTACACTGGCCTATAAATTGTTATTGAAGGAATAAATACAAAGCCCTGGTCTAAGCCAGGGAAAATAAGAGCAAGAAGCTAGAAAGGCCTGTATTTCTATCCTTGTTTAATTCTTCATAGAAGTTAGGGGATTCCCTTAACACAACAGGGACAGTGGTAGGATGGATGCTTGGGAAACAGGTTTAAGCATAATCGGAACCTATCAGTGCCTTTGCAAGCAGGCTCAGACGAAGTTCAGCACTCACTGCACTGGTTACCCCTGTCCTCTCGGTGACAAAACTCTGCGACAAGCAGGCATGTGGCACTCACCCTGCTGGCGACAGGGCCGACTCATGCCTAAGCCTGGAGCCAGGAGGAAAAGGAAACCTTGTAGCAGCCCTGAGCCACACACCAAGTTATTTCCTAGGGAGAACGGGCAAGGCAGAGAGGAGTATTTCATGCAGTGTGGCAGTCTCATAGTCGTTTGCTGTCAACACTCCTGACCTGACAGCTCAGCGATGTGCACCTGGGGATTCAGAGTCACTTCTGATTGTCAGAGTCTGAATTTCACATAAGCCAGCAGAAAGTAAAAAATGTTCATTTTTTGGACTGAACTTTCCCTTTGCATCCATGGCAAAGTGACTGCAGGATCTGACAGGAGCAATGTTTATGGCACTAAGCTGCAGGAGATGTCATGGCTTTTGAACAACTGTGCTGCAACACCATATCAAAGCTGTTTGTCAGCTGATCACAACTGCTGCAACACATACAGCTGCTTTACTGACAAATTGTTTTGAGATAAATGTGAGCTTGATGTATTTTGCACAATTTTACAGAGCATCATGTATTAGGCACACTAAAAACAGATACTAAAACTGGTCTAAATATTTATGTCTTTATGTCAAATGCAATGTTTAGACTACTAAACATTAAAAAGTAAAAACAGTTCTCAAGGGCAAAACTCTTTGTGTATTTGTAGTTTTGCCTACAATTCAGGTCAGAAATACTTCCTCTCAAAACTCAGTACAAAATCTCTGTAAATCTGGTAGCACCACGCACAGTGTAAAACCACAACAGAGCCTACTCGCCTCTGTAGCCCATGGAAGTGGGAATCTGCAGAAAAAGGAGGTACAGTGTATCTGTTACTTTTACATACTCTAAAGATATGCCTCAGTGATGATCCCCCTTGTCAATGTTCTCTGCAGGACAGTGAATACCTTAAGAGACATGGAGATTTCCTCTGATTGTAAAGAACACGAAACCGATTTATATAAAAAAAATTTAATTATAAAAATTTTGCACAAACAACAGTCATTCTCCATTCTGGCCCATCAGGCACAGAAAGTTCACTATTGTCCAAAATGCCTTGATAGTAATGGAAACAATGACTCCAGTCCCATGCAAAGAAGCCATTAATCAAGGGGGAGGACTCTCACACATACTAGGACTATACGTTGTGAAAAGTATAACAAATACAAGAAGTTTATGAGGTTGTAGATAAATAATGTTGAGCTGAAAATTTTGTGTTTACTTTTTTACAGCCATTTTCTTTCTTGCTTATAAGTGTCTTTGGCTCTATACTTCTTAAAATATGCAAAAACTGCTAAACCCATAAAGAAGTCACCAAACAAGCACTCCAAGGGAGCTGAAAAATACATGAGCCTTCTCCCTGAGGTAAATTTTGCCTATGATGGAGTAGATTTTGCCATTTCAATATAATGAACAGTGTTTAAATTTTTGCTTCACAAAGGCAACTCAAAAGATGGTAAAAACGCTTATTCTATCTCAATACAAGGGTTGCTTCCATTGTGGCTCCCTCTGCTACATACAATATTTTCTGCCCATATATTAAATAAACATCAGCTGCCATCAGGGTGGACCTCCATATGGTCCCAATACTGGGCCAGTCAATGATGCTATTCTTCACTCTGATGAAATTATTAAATTCTTTACTGTGAGAGTGGTGAAAAACTGGAACAAGCTACCCAGGGAAGCTGTGCATGCCCCAACTTTGGTAGTGTTCAAGGGAAGGCTGGATAAGGTCTTGAGCAAACTGGTCTAGTGAGAAATGTCCCTATGGCAGAAGGGGTTGGGATTAGACGATCCTTAAGGTCCCTTCCAATCCATTAATATTGTAACGTTCTATGATTATATTGTAGCATTCTGTGATTCTATTGTAGCATTCTGTGATTCTATGTCACCTCCATGCCAAACTTTGTGATTTTATGCAAAGTTACCTTGGGTACATAACAGGAACACTTCAAAATATCCACCCTCTGTTCCCTGGATAAAGATGCTGGCCTTATGCAGGGCTCAGAAGCAACCACTTAATCTCGACCTTTTCCTTCAACTACTGCAAGAAAACTGCTCATGCAGACACAGGCTCTCCTTCCTTCCAGTCACAGACTGACCCCAAAGTCTTACTAAAGAGATGAACAATTATAAGAAAACACATCCAACTTGCAATAAAATATATTTCTAATGTTTACAAGCTTCACATCTGAAGTGCTTTGGATGAGTTAGATAAAGTTTATCATACTGCTTTACAGTGTACTACTAGTACTATTATTTTACAGTAAGCTTCAAAACTGATTGAAGCCTTAGATTAAAATAATAGTGACTGGAAATAGTTTTTTTCAAAAAAAAAATATTGATGAATGGAGTATCTGAAAGGATTGGTCTTAGAATGTTTTCTTTTAGAATTTGAATTATATTTTGCATTGCATCTTTTCTTTTTAGATCTATTTGTTGTTTCAAGGCCTACAGGTACTTACACATCATGAAATAATATGCAAATAAATCACTGATACAATCCATATGCTATAATATGGTAATACATTTAAGGGAAAACAGATGGTTCATTTCATCTGTACTAGTTTGTAGTTTGGAAAATCAAAATCTTTATACTACATTTTCTGTACTGCTATTAATGACAGGGCACAGGCTAATTAAAGGACTTAAGTATTTCACTATTTTACTTTTAAATCTGTGTGGGAAATAGCTAAGATATACTGACTGAAGTACTCCTTACTTTCCAGGTTGATGTGTCTCCCATTTATGTTCCACAAAACAAGAAATTTGTTGATGAAATACCAGCTATCACTGCTAACATGTCAGAATGTGAATAAAAATAATTCAAATCAATTTAAATTGAAGTTTTCAGAACAACACATTTTCCAGTAATACCTTTGAATTTCTTCTGTTTGAAACACTATTTAAGTGTGTTCACCAATTCATAAAGTCTGCTGAGTTTATTGAGATAGCATTCTGTAATTGTAACAGCTGTTTTCAAGGAAAAAAGTTTGTCCATTCCTAGAAGTGAAACAAAGCGTATTATGGTCCATTCCACTCTCTCACTACAATGTTGGTGACATTCTTATTTATAAACCAATAAACAGTGATAAGGCTCTTTCTTGTTTCATTTATTTTTACAGACAGAACAAGGTTATGCAACACCAGAGTGGAAGAAAGACAGTATGACAACTCAAAAAGTCAGGAAATTCTAAATGAAAAAATGTGCCAACTTTAAATTTCTTTGAAAACTTTTCCAGCTCCCACTGCCCAGCAGCTGTCTGCAAGAGAGAAAAAAATCTTACAGCTGCAACAACTACAAATGACAATAACTTGAAACTGAAAAATCTCAGCCAGTTTTTACTGGTTCTGCACCCGGAGTACCAAAATCAACACAGAAAAAAACAAACAAACAAACAAACAAACAAACAAAAAAAAAGGAGAGAAATCTTGATGTTGCTCTGAATGAGTCACCTACCACTGCATCAGATCCTGACAGAAGGTAATCTGCTGTATGACCTGCATGCTGCCACACTGACTACCACTGCAGAGATAGCAGGTAACACGGCACCATAGTTTTTGAGAGACCATGGTGCACAACTCTCTGGAGAGACCAATGTGACCTTTGTTAGCCTTTAAAAAAAAAACTGCAAAAGAAAACAGAACCAAAAAAATCCCCCTCAACATTATAACAACAGGCTTGGACCCACGTGATGTTTTTCTGATGCATATATAGCATCTGTTATCTGCCTCAGGTACATCTGAGGTGACGGTCACCAGAGGTTTTATAGGTTAAGGAAGGGGAATAAAGGAGACAAAGCTCAAAACCTAAGCTACAGTGAAACACAGCGAATCCCATTAACAACCGACAGACACAATGTCACTGGTGACTTTGTTGCAGCTTCTCCTGCTTTGTCTTGGCCCTGCAGATGACAGAACAGAAAGCCATCAATGAGAAGCCCAAATTCCCTCCTTACACTCCTCCCTGGAACAAAGCTCTGCTCCTAGGAAGGCTCCAACTTTGCAGAGAAAGGAAGAAGAGAGGAGGGGAACTCTGCACAGTGTACAGAGACTTCCCAGAGTGAGAAGGAAAAGCAGAAACTCCTTTTTTTTTTTTAAAAAAAAAAAAAAGAGAGAGAGAGAGATAGAAAAAGTTTCTAGCTGTGGATGGTTATGCACTGGAATCAATTTTGGAGAATTCCTGGTGCTGAAGGTTATAAAAAGCAGGGGGCATCATACCTCTGAGCAAAGGTCTAGTTTATATCTGTCCTACCTTGTCAGGAGGAACACATGGGGCAATCTGTGGCCAAATCTTATAGGCATGTGTTTTTAGTAGTTACCAACCAGAGGCCAGTTTGATTAACACAAGTGCATACCTGCATACACTGTACCTGCATCTGAGATAACTTGGTGAAATATTTCACCTAACAGAGGCATTTTCTACTTCCAGAGCCAATAAAGTACAGATGTGTGTAAAATGCCCCACCAAGACACTTTGCCTGTATAACCTCAGGTACCTTTCTGGAAGACTGAGTCAAAACCTAGTGCTTGCTCCTCTACAACCAGGCTTGTGTTTTGGCTGTCAAAACACAGAGTTCAGGCACAGCAGCCCTAATTCCTGACATCTCTGCAGCACCTTGGATGGCAGAGAAAAACGGTCACCAAGTTCCTATTCCTGGAGAAAGAGTGGCACTCAGGCTTATTTCTCCCTACTCCAGCCTACAGATTGCTCAACATTTTTCATAGCTTGGGATTTCTTGCCTGGGCTGTGGCCTGCCTTGTCCCTGAAGATGTGTGTAATAACTGGTAGACTACAGTTAGCACTGCCTGCTGCCAGCACCCTGCCTGCCCTGCCACTGCCTGCCTTCTTATCAGCTGCCTCACCGGTTTTCAAATAACTTTTTAAAAAAAATGTCTCAGAGGTTTAACTGAAGTGCCAGAAGGCAGCTGAAATCAAGCAACAGTATGTCATTGTGTCTGTGCAATAGTCTTCAATAATAAGTAGGACAGGCTGCTTAAGAACTAGTATGCCAACAGTACATCCTGGCATCCCCTTCAACCTCACTTCTTTCCACTGTTTTCTATACCTACACTACACTATTAGCATCCGTCACTTAAAAAGCCACTCAGCAGAAATCAGCAGCTTTCCAGCAGATGGCCTGATGGGTTTGCACAGGCTGCCAGGCTGAGGCAAACACAGTGAGCTCTGCACTCAAAGAAAACTGTGTCATCCCAGTGTGCAGTTTCATCCTACCATGGTGCAAAAACTGCTCACCGCCAATGGCAAGGGCAAAGTCTCATGCTTTCCACTTGCCACCTCCCCACTCCTCCATCTCTTATTCTCCAGGCATTTCCCTTCACTAGTCCTATCCCGGACCTTCTTCTTTCCCTTCTGCACAGATTTGAATCATCTAATAAAATCCAACCAATTTCCAGCAGGAAAAAATGGCTGTTCTCTTTTCTCTCATGGGTTATGCATTTGAGCTGCTGGAACGCACTAATCCTGGAGGAGCTCCAGAAAATATGGCTCTCCAAAAATGACTGGAAGCAGAAACAGGAAAACGCTAACAAAGTTGATCATGCAGTGCCTAAAGTTCATGACTTTAGTCTTAGCCATTTTTGAGAAAAATACTCAAACACTCCACCAAGCAGGCTATTACAGTTCTAAAATGGAATTATAAAATTCCATTATAAAAAAGTCAGTCTGCTGCATTTTCTGAGTATTTATGAGTGCAATACATAAAAGAATGACATACGAAAGACTTTGTATTTATTATTAAAAAATGCAGTTTCATTATACAGATAAACATATATAAATAAAAATGACAGTTAAACTGTAAAAATTCCAAGTAAGTAGCTTGAAAATTTCTTTTCCCATCAATCAATATCACTTAAGGGTGTATTTTTCAGGTGTTTGCTATCCAAAGCTTATCTTCAATGGAAAAAAATGGCAAAATTGTTCATGATATTTGAAAAATATTCTCCTTGATGTCCCTTAATCTGTTTGCTTTATCCACTATGTATTTCTCTCTTGATCCAACTCAGAACAAAACAGCTCTTGAAGAAATAGCTTACTTGGTACAAGAAACAAAATTCAAGATGAGCTTCCTGAAAAGCAGCCAAATAGAAAAAAATTACAATCACACATGCATAACCGACACATGTGAAAAGATTAAAGAAGGTAAAGCTGACTATGTGGCAAGTAACAAATATACAGGGTGAGGACAGGACATGCAGCATCTTGGATTCCCACAATCCCTCCAAGTCCTGAGTGATTGTTTTGAGCCTCATTATTCATGGACACAAACAATCTGGTCACACCCCAGAAAGTATTATAAAAATAAATATGTGGGTTGATTATCCCTCAGGCTCTGGCACAGGGCTCATACAGCTACAGAATTCAAAGAGTATCAACCTCCCACCAAACATCTTTGTACTGATCACAACTTCAGCAAACACTCAGTTCCCTGTAGAAAGCAGAGCAGTTGGTCCATTTGGTGTTTTCAGTTCATGACAGGATGGAGGACAGCTCAAAGGAAGCTAAACATGAGACATGAAAGAGACAGTTTCAAGAGATCCTTGAGACATCCTACAAAATCACAGAGGGGATGAGGCTGGAAGGTACTTCTGGAGATCACCTAGTCAAAAACCTGCACTAAGCAGGCTCGACTATGGTAGGTTGCCCAAGACTTTGCCTAATGGGGTTTGAGTATCTCCAAGGACAGAGGCTCCACAACAACTTAGGGTAAATGCTCAGTTACCATCAGTAAAAAAAATATTTTCTTATGTTTAAATTGAATTTCCTGCTCCTAGTTTGTGCCCATTTCTTCCAGTCCTGTCACAGGACACCACTGAGAAAAGCCTGCCTCCATCTTCATTACTCCTCCCATCATTTATATACATTTGTAAGAACCCATCAAGTATTTTACTCCCAAAGCTGAACTGTTTATCTCAGCTTCTCTGCATTTGTTCATCTTTATGGCCCTTTGCTGGACTTGTTCCAGTATGTCCATGTCTCCTCTTTCACTGGGGAGCCCAGAGTTGGACCCAGTACTGCAGATGTGTCTCCTCCATAGAGAGGAAGGATCACCTCCTTCAACCTCCTCCTAATGGAATCTGGGATTTTGCAAGAGCACATCCACCAGGGATGCCTCTGCACAGTGATCCTAACCTGACAGGAGAAACCTGGTCAATTGCAACTTCGATTTTATGAAAGGTGAGGAAGGAAAACTGGTGTCTTCTCAAGGATCAGGAAGTTCTTCTCCAATTCAATTCCTCCATAAGAAATGGGATAATTTCAGTACCTTCTGCAGTCAGCATGTCTCTCCATTTACCAGGACTATCAGTAAAAACCAGAGGAAACTCTTTGTCTCTACTAAGTGACTGAAATAGATGTGGGGTTTTTTAAACTGAATCCCTGTGCTAATTTAGTGTGGGGCATGGCTGTGTATCCAAAGAACCAGTAAAAAGCAGCAGTATGTGAAAGCTGGGAGAATGTCAGGGAAGGACAAAACCTTCTTTTCAGCAAGAGACAGTGAGAAATGGAAATACACCACAGCATAACGACCAAATACATAAGGAAAATAAAACAGCTCAAGGCCCAGGCACAGTAATGGTGTCTACAAAGCTAGTGTCTAGTACTCCTTAATCCTCTCAAAGCATTCCCTGCTCCACTAACACATTGTATTCTGCAGCCTGCATAGTCCAAGCCTCTGGCCCAACCTCTACCAGGGTTACCTCACGCAAGCCGTGCCCTTCTCTTGGCATCAGCTGGTTCAAAAAATCACTTTTTTTCCCATTAAAACCATTTTAGGTGCTGCCTAGTCCTTTGTCCAGAACTGGCTGAAAGGAACTGTCTATATTCTGCAGATTTCTTTTTCCATCCTATGATCTTACAACACTAGAAGTATAAATGACTGGAAGGCATCCATCTCATGCTACTGAGTGAGTCATTTAGTACATACATAGACAGAGTCACAGCTCTTGGCTGCATAGGTCAACAGAGCACAGCACTGCCATTATGACTGTTCATTAAGATGAGAACAGTAGCAACCCGTACACAATGGGTTCAGGTGGAAACAGGAATGGGAACTAAAAATGCCAGCAGGATGCTGGTCTCCATGCATGATTGGAGTATCAGCTGCAATGTCATCATCTCTGTAAATAGTCATCTTCATAAAATGCCTGCTTATTTTTAGAAACGTTACCTTCTCCTGTAATTGTCTAGAAAGTAGAACATGAAAGAGAGCTCACATTTCTGTTCCAAGTCACAAAATTCGGGCTTCTGCTATCTCTAATTAAACCACAAAACTTTTGCGCCTAGACACCTACTTTCCATCATTTGCAGTTTGAGAGGTTTTGTTCAAGGTTTTTTTCTGAAAATTATATTCTAGTTGAAATTTTTCATGCATGAAAGCATTAAACTTGAGTGAAATAGTTTCATTTTTACCCTTATGATTTTTTGCAGAAGATTTATGAGCCCAGCAACACAAATCCAGTCTTGATTTAAAATTTTATATGTGTAACAATGCCTCTGATACATCAGAAGGATCAGAATGATTTCTGTATTTGAAAGCAGCATGGTCAACATTCACAAGATGCTCATTTCCCTCATTTTAGAAAGACAATTCAAATTAAAAGTTCAAAATGTACACAGGTATTTATATTTAACTCTACCATCATTTTCATGGGTGCCATCAATTTTAAATTACTTTTAAAATTATGAGAGATGTGGAGAATAACCTGGCTTGGGATTCTTCCAGCTTCAGAGACCTTTCTGTATGAGTTAAACTAGACTAACAACCCCCCAAGGACACTGGCAAACTCAGAACCACCCAGTGCCTTCTCAGAAGAACTGTTCTTAACATGATTTCTATTTCCATTGCTATTTAAAAAGTGTTTATTAACTATAAAGTTAATATATATAAGTGGAAACATAGACTATCATTACTTGGTGATACACTCAGAAAATCACATTCAGAATATGTTAGCACCTGCATATCATTTATATCTTCTAGCCCTAAAAATTATCAAGGATAATTTTGGAAATGCTTGAATAAGAGAGATCTTTTTAAGAAAACGAAGACAATGCATTTTGACTATCCAGCTACAGGGCCAGCAAGCCTCCAACAGAACAAAGGGTGTCTCCTACAGTCCCATAGCTGTCCTCTTCTTTGGAACAAATGGCTCCTTGTGTCAATGTTGTGTGGATTCCTCTTTCATTAAAAGAAATATCCTGAGGGACTTGTCTTCAACAGTAGTCTTTACTCCTGGGTGTAGTGACACTGTGGTCAATAGAAGAGCTGGCATGAACTTGGTGTATTTCACATTACACACCTCTCACCTGAAGAGTTTCATGGATCATCACACAGCATACCATTATCTAGGTTAGTTAGGTACCTGCTTGTGATATTTTCCTCCAATTTTCAGTGGCTTATGCCCTCCTGATGAAGTTACTTTCAAAGATGAACTCGGCTGTGCCTGTTCTCAGCTCAGCAACTCTAGAAAGCCTGAAAAAATAATGTTCACCTTTTCCTGTGGTTTGGATGTTCATGTTTTATGAAATACCTAATTTGGTTTTCATGTGTAAGCATCTTCACTAAAAATAAAAAATAAAAGGAAATCCAATCTTACCCAGTAGTATTTCCTTTCAGTTGGAATTAAGTACGAAGAACAGATTTTGGGGTTTGTTAGGTTTTTTAGATAGATCATTTGTTTGCACAAAAAAACACTAGGAAACTATATTCAAGAACCCACAGCTAACATAGTCTTCTGTATGCCTGTGGTTTAGAAAGTCTTTTGCTATGTGATCACAGACCATCAGTGCACATTCACTGATAAGTATGACCAAACTGTATATACCATAACGAAATAATTATCTCTGCAAAGACCTCTTCGTGGCAATTTACTTAGATTACAGGCATTGTAACATCCTTTAATAGCATTTTAATATGAAAAATTATCTATGGCTATTTTATGGTTTCACTTCCTTGTGATGCAAAAATTGTGAAAAGGTCCTATTAGTCCTGTTTTTAAGACATGAAGCAACACCTTTAGTCACTTTTTTAAAATTATTTTTATTTTCAGTGAGATCACATTAAAGGGTTGTAAACAATCAGGCACAATTTTGAGTCCCAATGTAAGCAAGACCTGAGGAATGGGTAACTTCCAAGTACACTCTCAACTAACCAGTGAGTTTGAGGGGCACTGGTGGAAACTCTTTTACTGAAATTTTGTGTTTTAAGACAACAAGGTACCCTTCTGCTCCTCAGGATGTCTTTTGGGTGACTGGCAGTCAGAACCCCTGACCTTAAGTTTAAAAAAGTAAGTCTGGTTGTTAGATACACTCACTCTAAATGAGCTCTATGTGGTACGTAGTGATGTGCCCCGTCTAATCCAGTGTCACTATACATATGCCAGAGAAGAAGAGGATGTGTTTTTTTGCAATGCATGCTGGAAGATATAGAAGCATTCATCTACGTATTACCATATGTTAAAGCCTAGTAACGTTGACTAAAATTGGGGCAAAGCTATACTGAGCACCCTACAGAAGTCTTATCACTGTATAATGTGTCATGGCTGGAAAAGGATGAAAGCATAAAACCACAATAATCCCATTTTTTAAAATTAAAGTCTGGCCTCAGGAGGAATGGCAAACCCTTAAAGACAGTCTGTGACAGCCTCAGGGAAGAAAGATTTCCCAAGGATCATTCTAGTGCCTTAACTCCAAAAAAACCCACCTCCTTTCCAAAGCATTACAAGGAACCCCAGTATCTGGTACAGATATAATTCCACCAATATTTAAAATATTGGCTAACTTAATCTTTCTGAACACTGGTGCAAGTCTGAATAGTTATTTTAAATGTGGCATTGGCAAAATGGTGCCCAAGAAAAACATTTACCAAAAGCTTCCATTTACAGGGGAAGATGGTGAGTTCAGGACTCAAGGACACAAGGTACTTTTCTGTGAGTGGACTAACCAAAGTCAGAAACTATACCTCAAAATGAGTGATTAACAGTGACAGACAAAGTAATATGCTCAAGTGAACCTCATTCCCACTGTTGCCTCAGAGAGTGTTATGGGAATGCGCATATCTGCATGAGGTGGTGATGCGACTGATCAGCTGGTAGGATTTATCAGGGTATGGACCCCAGAGATACAAGAACAAGTCCAATCAAAGTGAGAATGACACATAACATTGTGATGCAACTTAGACTCGAGTGTGACAAACAACAAATACATATATAATTAGCGTTTGATTGATTTTAGTTGTGTTGAAGACATCAGACATTTCTGAAAACAATAAAAGATTGGTATTAAACTTCCTCCAAATAAATTATTCACATCTTTTTTATTAGTTTTAGCTCAGAGATATGCACCATCTCTGACAGCTCTGCAGCCCTCACTTTAGGAATCATTCAGCTTTAGACTCATTCCTCTTCTCAGACACTTCAAATTCAGCAGCAAATCAACTTTACCCTTGCACGGTTTACATGTGGGATTTATTATGACAGTGAATTACAATTCATCCTACTGTTGTTCCAAAAAACTGTGATATTTAAAAACTCAAGTAAGTACCTTCTTTCTCAAAGATTGTTGCATTTTTCATATCTGTAGATCTGATTTCAAGGCAGTTTGACCTGTTTGGATACCTAAATATGGCTAGGCTTTCAAGTGTTCTATATCCAATGGCTCTTATTATAGTCAGATTTTCTAAAGAATTCAAGTATCCCAGTGCCAAGTTCTTTGGGGAAAAAAAATCATTTACTGACAAAAGATCTGTGCTCTTTTCAAAATCTGGCCCTGATATTGAGTTCTACTCTCTTGTAAAGTCTTTAGACTTTAACTGGTCTGATTCCTCCTGCATTTACACACAAAGCCAGTAATGTCTACTGCTACGGACATCTGGGAACTAGATACAAGCCAAGTTCTTTGTTTATATTACCTGGCAAGCATAACATATATATATATATATATATATATAAAACAAGAAGTATTCTTAAGCATCATATATGATTATTTTCATTCTCTATGCAGACCAACTTAACAGCTTTATTACTCTACAGTGTTGAAACTTTACACTCTGTTATTAAAAAAAGCATAAATTCAATATAGTGCCACAACTTTATGTTATGAACATCCACAGCAAATCAGCTAATTGGTCAGCTCTTTCCCCTATAATTCTCCAAAATCATAGAATTACTAAAATTCAATATTATTGTGTCTGTATTAGCAGCAGTGTAACACACTGGGGGTTAGTTTTAGGCTCTCTAATCTTCAACCACTTGAAACAGAAATAGCAAAAACCTCTGTCTTTGCAGAAGGCAAAAGCAAGAAAACAGTATGAAAGCAGCAGTAAGAGTGCCAGCCTCTGGGAATACAAGATACAGAGAATCCCAGGCTAATCTGTTCCCAACTATACTTTTCACCACATGGTGTCTAAGGATTTGTTTTAAGCCCATCCCAAGGAGTCTGTCATCCTGTTTCTTTGTCTCCAGCAAATGTATTATGTAACTGTAAATAAACGTTCAAATGAGTTTAGCAGTCATCAGGATGTTTCAGATTTGAGCAAGGCAGCCTTTTCCTCCGAAGATTAATTTAAGAAGTTGCATTTATGGCCATTTTACTATATATTTTTAACTTCACAAACAGATTTTTCACTCTGCTGCTTTCTTGGGATTACAAAATTGATCTCTGTAAACTAAGCTCTGAACTAAAACAGAAAAAATGAAGACTTACTTTACTTTCTTTTTTTCTTTCAACCCACAGGACTTCATAGTCAGCTCCTGTTATTGAAGATGAACTGGTTTTATGATTTCTCTCTTGATATAACCTTTTGTTTTCACTTCACTTACAATTCCTGTACAAGTCTCACTTCTATTGTTTTTACAAGGCCAAAGTGAAAGAAAAAGAAGCTCTTAAAGAACTTTTTACTATCTTATTCTTAACCACCTAGCATATGATATGCTGCAGAACAAGAAAGAGATGTGAGTTACCTGGAACTACACCTGTTCTCAGGGTTTTGACTGTAACATTTCACAGTAAGGACTCAGTCATAGGATTCCCAGAAGCCTATAATTCCAATAGCCCTTGGCAGAATGCAGATGGGATTTAAATCATATACTGCTGCACACAAATTGTCTGGAGGATTTCCCCTTCAAGTCTTGCTAATAGTAGATATTCAAATGTTTGCACAAATTTTGAAAAAATTATTCCAAATAAAATTCATTCTTTCTTATACAACAAAAGAAGTGTAAAAGGAATGACTGAATCAGTCAATGAACCTGATGCATGTCATAAAAAATGAACATAAAATATGTAGTAACAAAAGTAAACACAGTATTAGCATATTAATTCATCTCTTCCACAACACTACAATTAGTTTCCAAGCTTTAAACTGTTTTAATTTAATACACAGATATACATTTTCCCCAGGCCTGCCATTCCACTGTGACTAGGGGAAACAAGTATACAAGCATATTTACAAGAATATTTAAAAATATTTATACATTTCCATCTCCAGCGTCACATATCCAGTATTTTTAACGCAAGTTACTAATCATCTCATTCGCAATGACCGTCTGCCTAATTAATGGTAGTTATTATGACAACAAGGATCATGGGACTAGATCCCTACAAGACAAGGTCAGACCAGTAAAATTAGCCATCTGTCCAGTAAGGGTTTTAAGCTCAGGCTGTATTTAAGTATTAAGTTTCCAATTGTACAAGCATTTGTGTTTTTTCACACACGAACAAGAGAATATACAATAGGGACCGGAAAAACCAGCAATATAAACTTTTAACACTGTGGAATACAGACAAAAAAGATCTGAAGCTAAAAGCACTTGTGAGCTGAGGCAGAATTTACTAAACTTGTTATATTTTCAATAGAACTGATCCCAATGTACTCAGCGATAAAAATCGCAGTTGGCCTCAAAGACTCCAGGACAGTCCCAGTGTTTGAGATAACCTCTGGCACAGTTATCTTCTAGCATTACAATTTTTAAAGTATGCAGAATGTCAGACTTCACCACGCACCGTGTTCGATCTCACTGTTTACATTCTACCTTGCTGTTTCATACACTGCAGACTGCAAAAGGGCTGTAAAAGCTGCTTAGACTCCAAATTTTAACTTTCGACCATTATGGACGGTGAATGATCTCCTTTATCAATCTGCAATCCTGCCTCCTCCTCATCCTCGACACCCGTGGGAACTCTCTTGCGGCCCACAGGTAACGCTCAGCCAAAAGCAGCACCAGGACCACAACATGCTTGGTACAGAATAACTACATTGTTTGACAAAATCATTGCTTCTCTAGGAATTTTTCTTTCAGATTTACTACTCTATGTCTTACGTTGTTTGCTATCAGATATATATAAATGTCACAGCCACAGCACAGCCTTGCCAACAGGTCACCTCTGACCGAAAAACGGATAAAATCTTTGCCACTTCCTTCCGCAGTAGCTGCAGTCTGGTCCTGGTCTGTAACTCGAGCGAACTCACCGGCACTACGTTAAAGGTGCCGGAGGAAACGGATCGTACACCGACTCCGCAACTTCGCGGCTCCCAGTCACACACTCCCTGCCGCTGTCTAAGCTTCCTCTCTTCCCCGTGAGAAGACGCGGCAGGGGCTCGCAGAGGAGGGCGAGGAGCGGTGGATGCCCCGCCGGGCATCCGCTCACGGACGCGCTCACTCAGAGGGAGCCCGACCCCGGGCACTGTCCCGCCACCGCGGCCCGCTCGCTCTCGCTGGAGCCTGTCCCCGGCACGGAGCAGCCCCAGCACTAAAGGGACGCGGAACTTCGCCGGTCCAAACGCGGCGCTGGGCGGGCACCCCCCGTCTGGCGCTGCCGCCCGCCCTACCTTGCCGGCGCGGGATGTTCCTGCGCGGCGCCGCGGCGCACCCGATGCACGAAGCCAGGAGCAGCAGCAAGGCGAGGCAGCGGCGGTGACAGCCACCCGGCACCTCCATGTGCGCCGCGTCCCCCCTCCCGAGCGGGGCGCTGGGGGCGGCGGCCGCGGGCGAGGGGCGCCGCCGCCGCGCGTCCCCTCTGGGCGGCAACCGGGTAGAGAGCGGAGCCGAGGCCGGCGCGGAGCGGAGCGGAGCGGATCGGATAGCGGGGCTGGTACCCGCGCCGGGGAGGGACGGGGAGGGACGGAGGGAAGGGACGGAAAGGGAAGGGGGAAGGAGGCTGGGTCCAGCCCTTTGATGGGATTACCGTCGCCCGGCGCGGGGCACGGCTCAGCACCTCCCCCGCGGGGCGCCACCGCCCCGGCTCGCCCGGCTCAGCCCAGATGGAAGGGTCGAGGCGTCCCCTGCAGAGACACCGCCGTGCCGGCGGAGCCCCCCCGGCAGGCCGGCCCTACCCACCGGCCGCACACTCAGGACCCACCCCCGGGTACCGTGGGGGCGGTTTGTCACCCCTTCCTCAGCGGGGATGCCTGCCCATCCCTGCCCTCCCCCGCCCCGACCAGGGGAATTCCTCGGCCCCGTCCTGCCCTGCGGGACCCCAGGCCGTCTGCTCCCCTCCCCAGGGAACACTGGCATTGACAGAGGTTTCTTGCTTTTTTCCCTGAAGGTACGGGGCTGAAGTACTAGCCAAGTTCTGGGGCGAAGGCGAAGCTAGAAGAGGATTTAGTGAGGAAGTTGTTGCTGTATTAAGAGGATAAATTAAGTTTAATCCCCCCAGATGGAGGCTGAGACCTATCTAGCTACTCAGACTAATATAGAAACCCCTGTGGAGATTAGAGGGGATGGGGAGGGCGGGGGGAAAAAGGCATGGGGAAGCTCTGGAATCTGAAGATCCCCCCAAAAAACACCCCTTCAGAACAATATACTATTGGCGAGACAAAGGACCAAATCTATATCACATCTTTGAAATCTAAAAGACAGAGGCAAGTACAAGAAACTTCATATTAGCAGACATGAGATTATCTGCCCTCTGCTTCGGGCCTCACCCTAAGCTTGGCTAGTTGGAGATCAGCATAAACCCTAAAACACCAGAGTTTTTATTCTTGAGGGTTTGTGTGGATTTGGGTTGAAAATCAGCTTTATTTGTTTATTTTGCTGTTTACTTTGATAACTTTCAGTTTTTGATGTCCATATAAATTATGTATGTTTATACAGTCTCTTTTAGAATTCACAATACTGATACTCTGTTCAGTGAGTTCCAGGCTGTAATTTTATGGCATGTGGAATAAAACCAGGAAGAGATCCGAAGAAAAGCTGCCTCTCTGTGGGAACAATGCTGATATAAAAATAAGGAAATCTGTATGCTTTCAGGGTGTAAGAGGAGAAAAGGAAGTGATGATGAAGTCCTTTTGGACAGAAGATCAGGGGAAGGGAGTTAGAGCCCCAAACCTGTAAAAGCACTACAAGGATCTCATAAAGAAGTGGGAGAGGGGAATCAAAGTCCTCACAGGAAACAGTGGAGAAGATAGCCCTTGCTTACTTCAGGGACAAGGAAAAGAGATAAACACCTGGTCACCTTAGAAACAGCAGCATGTGGGTTTCAGAATGACCACTGTCAGGAGAGTATGCTGAGGAATTAAAAATGAGGAGTGTTTTTTTTATCGTAATTGTAATGCCAGTGGTGTGTCTCTCTCACACCCTTACCACCCTGAATTTGTGGAGATGGAGGAATTGCAGTACATCTGGGAGAATTGCAGGACTCATGGCAGGAATTCCTGGTGGGGTCAGAAATTGTGATGCGGCGTGAAACAACAATTCACAGGACAGAGAGCAAACTCTGGACTACATATTTTCCCACGAGTCATGTGGGACTGCTCACATGTCAGTAAAAATGGCAGGCAGATCACAGCAAAGGTTGGAGAAAAGCAGAGCCTCTCCTTTATATGCACTCCAAGCAACTGTTATTTGTACAGTGTGCTGTCATCAAATATATGATTATTTCTGCTTTTCTCATTGCTTTTTCTCTTCCTTCCCTCTTTCACGGCTCTAGCTCCATCTTCTTTTCTGGCAGTACTGATATTGGTCACTGTAGTTTGTCTTCTCATGCATGCCTATCTACCAGAAGTAATCTGTGATAGTTGTAGCTGGAGCCAAACTGATTGGATCACTAAAGTTGACACCACTGAATTTCAAGCCGTTATAAGATTTCAGACAGATTTTGTGTTTTTAATTCCAATCTGGGGATATTATCTCTGCAGCCATGCAAGCTGGAAGCTTGCCTTCTGCTGTGATGGAGAGGGATATTCAGTTCTGGGTATATGGAGAGGTGCTCTCCTTGAAAATCCTACCAACAATGGCAATCCACCACAAGTCTATTCAATTGCCTGTAAATAACAGCATGAATCCCAGTGTCTTTCTCACTGATAAGATTTTTACACTCTCCTCATTGATATAGTGCCTATTGTCTTCCGGTAGTATACTGATTAAAATTAATAATGCTTGGCACACATTTGTTACTGCAACCTCTCTGCAGAGGCAGAAGCATTTTAGTGGAGGATCTAGACTTAAAACTTAGAATAAGGTTTAAAATATAAATACATGCCTTACTGTTCATTGTTCTGGGAGGTGGAAAGATGTGTGAAGTTTGCTATGTACTTCTGACATGCTGAGTTTTGGGAGGGATTCCTGTGCCAGTCTCAGATAAGCTTGTGTGATATATGAAAAAATAATCTCCTTCATGGGGGACTCTGCTAAGCCAGAGAAGTACAGTTACTAATGACACACCATGGCTGCGTATTCATCCAGTTGCTTCACCTTGCCCTCACCTGAAACCTTTTTCGTCTCGATTTGGCTTTAGGCCGTGTCTCTGATTGAAGCCTGGAAGCCATCTCTATGCTAATGATGAAATATTTTTTCTGGCATTGAGAATATGTAGATCTGTAAACTATCCATCAGGTGCCTGGTTCACCAGTGGTTGTTAATAGTTGTTGATAAGGACTGAGACACAATTTTTTGAAAGTCCATAAATCAAGGTCTTAGTGGTGGTGGAGTCATTTTTACATCATTGTCTGCTGAATGTGCTCCATCAGGGAAGATGCTAACTAAACCATAATATGAATTTGGATATACTACATCTGTATTTGGGTCAAATATTCCATTCTTTCTCTTATTCTGTAGCAATAGGAGGGAATTAGACTCCAGTTCACATAGTTTCTTACCCTTGGAAGCAAAAGGATGCAATACAGAGCGCAGAATTTTTCCCTCATATCTCTTCTCTAAGAGGCAACACACGCATACTGTGGTAGGAAAACAAGGAATGATGTCTCCTGAGAAGGCAGGAGAAACACTGTCTTGCACATCTGTGTACCCAGTCTCCTCTAAAAGCTCTACATCCATAACGGTTGACTTGATACATCTTGCAATTACATTACCCTGGTATATTGCATATGATTTGCAAGTAATGAAATCAAGAGCCACCCCTTTTCTTTAAAAAGGTACAAATAGATGCCCAGGGATGTAGCGCAGTCACTGTCCCTGGGAAGTGTTTAAAAGGAGACTGGATGAGGCACTTAGTGCCATGGTTTAGTTGATGAGGTGGTGTGGGTAATAGGTTGGACTTGATCTTAAAGGTCTTTTCCAACGTAGTTAGTTCTGTGATTCTGTGATAAATGTAAAGCAGCAAATGTTCAAGCACGGTCACAGCCTTTCTTTCAGGTTTTGGAAGTCCAGCATCACAGGACTTAATTTCTGGAGTAAATTTCAAAGCTGGAACACCAGAACTCACTCTCAAAGACACAAGGCAGATATCTAGACTGTTACTCATTCCTAGTTAGAAATAGATCCCTACACTTATTTTCAACACTCAATTTTACAATAAATTACTGAGGAAGCAGTTTGCTGTGGAAGGACCTAAAATAGGATGTTTACCCCAAAACTATTTGGTAACAGCAAGGAAACCTTTCTCTGTGAGCAGTTAAGTGAGCAGATGGAGAGCCTGGAGAGCGTAGGAGTCTGGCCACTTGAGGTTAGCAGGCTTTTCCACTGTGATTCATGAGGGTAAAAAAGCCATGTCTTTGCCTTGGGGCTTGTCTTCACTTGAAAGAGGCATGTAAATTTATAACATTTTCCAGAGTTGCTCCAAATGTGGACACATTTAGTTCAGAACAGGATTAAAAGAAAATCAGTGAAGAAATCTTTTGAGGTAGAAGTATAAAAATGAAGACATCTATGTTGAAATGGAATACTTTACACCTTTATAGTTCTTTTTATGATGACAGTGTAGGGGGCAATTTAAGACATTATGAATATGTATGTTTTCATAATTATGAAGAATGTACTTTTTTCTCATAAACTAAAGCCTCAAAAATGTTGTTTTTCTTCCTAGTTTGTTTGTTTTTCATTATCTACCATTCTTCAAAAGACAAATTCTGAATTTATAGCTTTATGTCAATTTGTCCATGATCCACTATAAATTTTTATTGGGAACTTTTTAATAGGTTCCTCTTGAAGGAAGAGCACAAACTCTTGGCCTCCTAGGGTCCATTTAGTATGCCAAGGTCATTCTGCCTATTTTACCATCATGTTATTAATTCCAACATGAGATACTGACTATGAGTTATCTTGATCTATACATGTGATAGATAGAATTATATTGAAGTGAGGATCTTTTTATTGACTTTAGTAACTTCATAAATTTATGGAAAATAGAAGGATGATGACTCACTAGCTTTCCAATGCCAACCTCACAAATGTAATATCACTCAAAATCAGCAAACTTTGGTTTAGCAGGTTAGGTTTAATTTTATAGCAATAATAAACAAATCATGGTTGTTTGTATCTTATTATGATTTAGAGAACAATGATGTTTCATAAATGTATATATTTGTTGCTTCTATTAATAGTTATACTAAATAATTTGCTAACTGGTAAAAAAATAAAGCAAATAATTAATTACCTTGCAATATAATAGCTGTTTACATTTAGTATTTCATTTATCACTTACAGAATGCCATAGATTACAGAATGTCATAAGCATAGAGTGCTTATGACAATGTGTCACCTAAAGCCATAACACTTCTGCATACACTGTTTTCCTCTGGATTAAATGAGTGTCTTGGAGAGAGCTGTTTCTCATACCTTAGTGTCAGCATACATCCGAACAGGTTAGGAAGTACAGGTTGCCCAACAAACTCAAAGAGCAGGAGTCATGGAAACTCTAGGACAACACATAAAGGTGAGTGTAAATTTAAACTACATTGAAATAGTGAAGAGATGAGTTTATCCTATTAGGTCCTTAACTTCTGACATCATCTACTTATTTTAGATCTGGGTCTGAACCCTTCAAGGCTCTTGCCATCTCTCTGTTTTCCATCAAACATGGAGCCTTGATTTAATTCTTTTGAGGGAAGAAAACCAAAACTATCTGCCTGTCATATACTCATATTTTAATACAGAAACAACTATGCATCAGAGATATACTACATATCTACATACATTAAATTCTGAAAAAACACCAAATATAAACAAAGCATCCATTTTTTCTTGTCACATTAATAAATATTGTACATATATTTATTCCCCAAACTGACAGATTTAATTCCATTACACTTTCCAAGGTTTCAGATTCTTTCTGTCTACCATTGTCTCTCATGTGGATTGGCTGTAGCATATCCTGAAAAGCCACACACAGGAGCATCTGCAGGCAATAGCTGTGCTACAAAGGGCCTCTGCTGATCACAACTGCACTAGAGTCTTTACAACCTTCATTCTTTATGCTGTGTCAGCTCTGCCTACTAACCTCCTTGCTTCTTACTATTCCAGGCTATGTTTTGGTCCCTCCATCTCTTTGCTTCCTACCGTATTTCAGGCTAGTTGTATCAATTACATGTTGTTGGTTATTTGTACTCTATCAGAAACCCCCATCAAGACCAGTTCTACGCACAGAGACAAATAGATAATTTTTGAGTGTGCAACAAGTAAATGCTGAGAACAAAGGTGGGAATGGGAAGATGATGACTAACCAGAAAAATAGTGGTCATAGCTCTGCAGTCACCTGGCTAGTATAAACCATTACATTCCTCATTATTGTCTCATTCTTTTGTCCTCAGTCATTGTCACTTCTTTTTTTTTATGCCACCTTGGTATTTATCATGCTATAGAATGGTTTTTCCTAACATCTTGCATATTTTTATTAGTAAAAGAATACTTTGCAGTATATTTATGATTAAGAATTAGTATGAAGAACTAGTGTAATGTTAAAACAATAGGATCGTACTGACTCAACATTTGGTGTTCTGTTTTTAGGCCAACTTTATTACTTTGTTTAAAATTTAAAATAAATTTAATTAGCAGCGAGCAAAATCATTCATTTGTGCAAACACTCCAAAATGGATGTTGTAGTCTAAGTGTTCAAAGTTTAATCCCGCAAGCTTCTTTTTTGTAAATAGTACTTTTTCTTACTTGTATAGCATATAATTTGACAGCTTTTTGGTCATAGATTAGGATGCCAGTGTGCTACATATGTCCAAGATAAGCTCCAAAGACTACTCAATCTGAGTAAATTTAACATCAAGACTGGAAGATTCATAATCACAAGGACCCAGTTGGAAATAGGCCTAGCAACATGAGTGTTAGCTTTTAAGAGCTAAACCCTTGTTCATGAGGAAGTTATTGAGTTATTCTTCCTATCAGAGTTCTTTGTGGATTTGCAGGTTCCAGTTTTAATAACATTGTTTTCCTTCTCCTCTTATCTTCTTTGTGTTTTGGTAAGGTGGAAAAAGCATCATTTTGAGCTCGGAGTTATTTATTTTGTCCATTATTCAGCTCACAAAGAAACAGCAGATGCATAAAGACCAACATTCAAAATAATTCTCACCTAAGCATTTAAGTATATTGCTCTACATCTCTCTCACTACTTCAGCTCAGATAGGTCAGTAATTTCCACTTTTATTCCTGGTGATTTAACAGACTTTGCTCTTCTCCTGTCAGGTCAATCCTTGCCAGACTTTGGACCTATGGTAAATGTAATGAAAAGCAGCAGAAGGAAAAGAGGTCTTTTAAAAAATTAAGCATTGCTTTGAACACTCATAGAGTTTACTTACACCAAATATTACGTATTTATGTGGGAGGTGTTGCGAAAACGACGTACAGGTTTATTTTCTTCTGTCTTTGCTGTTTATTATGATGAAAAGAAAAATGAATGATCCACAATGCTCTGAGAAGTTCAGGGCACCATCTTCATATTTATTTTCCCATTTTAGTCCTTCTGTTGTTCTCAAAAAAATTTTACTTCAAAGATTGTCTTGCAATGTTTTTCTGTTTAATATAATAGGTATCATCTTCCCACACTTTCATCTGTTAATTTTGCAGACTGGTACAGGGTAACAGGTTATTATGGTATAATTTCCTGGGGTACTTCCCACACATTCCTGGTCAGGGTTTCAGAATCACCAAATGGATCATGTTGGAAAGGACAACGGTGGGTCATTTGGTCCAACCTTCCTGCTCAAGCATGGCCATCCTAGAACACATTGCACAGAATTATATCCAGATGGTTCTTGAATATCTCTGCTGAGAGAGATTCCACAACCTCTCTGGGCAATCTGTTCCAGTGCTCAGTCACCCATACAATAATTAAGTTCGTCCTCATGTTCAGATGGAATTTCCTCTGCATCAGTTTCTGCCCTTTCCCTCTTGACTTATTGCTTGGCACCACCAAGAAGAGCCTCCATCCTCTTGTCACTCCTTCTTCAGATACCTTATATACATTAATGAGGCCTGCTCTCAGTTGTCTCTTTTTGAGGCTGAACAAGCACGGCTCCCTCAGCTTTTCCTCTCAAGAGTGATACTGTAATTCCTTAATGATCTTTCTTGCTGTCTGCTGGACCTGCTCCAGGAGCTCCATGTCTCTTGATCTGAGGCGACCAGAGCTGGACAGACTCCAGATGTGGCCTTACCAGGGCCGAGGCCAGGGCAGCAGCGGCTCCTCGCCCCGGGCTCCTGGGAGCACGGGGGCCGATCACCAGCCGTCGGCACACATGGCCCCGGGGCCGTCTTGTGCAGTGCGTGGTCCCTTGGTCCCAGAGCTGAGACGGCCTCTCTTCCTGCCTGCCGCCCCCCTCCCTGCAGGGGGCGCGGTGGCCTCCCGGGGCGGACAGCGGCCTGGGGGCACGGCCGCGGGGAAGGCCCAGCGTGCTCACGGGCGGTGGCTGGGGCGGTGCCGTGGCGCGGCAGCCCCGGGCCGGCCCTGGCCGGGAACCTGGGCACGGCTGGCACTTTTGGACAGCAACGGAGGGCCGGCCCTGGCACCGTGTTGGCGCTGGGGTGTCTCTAAGGTGCTGCAGCCATGAAAACAAAGATGGCGGGTGGGACTGAAAACTTGTGATTCTTCGATGGGAAAACACCGGAAACAAGGCAGGGCCCGGCTGGCTGGACCAATGGAAAGACGGCTTGGCCGGGAAGAGGGCAACAAGATCCACGTGAGAAGGAGAAGGTTTACAAGTCGACACAAGGGCCCGCCCCGGGTCTCTTCTTCGGCTGCTTCGAGAGGATGGGTACAGTTCCGGTCCCCAGCGCCCGCAGACCCCCCCACGGCATGATTCCACCCATTTCTCTCAGCATGAGAGCCATTTCCAGCTTGCAAGCAAGTAACCCCTCTCAAGAGAGGTAGTGGGAGGGAATCGTTTTCGCCTCTTTTTGTGTTTTTCAGGGAACTTCAAAAGCCGGGGATTCCCCCCCCAGCAGAGGAACAGATAGAGACAGATTTTCCTACCCTTCCCCCTGTTCTTTCTGCCAGCCATCAGGCTGAAAGAGAAGTTCCCTTTCTTTTTTTTTTGTTTTTTCCCTTTTGTGTTTTTTTTTCCCCCTCTGCGTGTTGGGTGTTTCTCTGTGCAACTCTGGGATCCCTGTGGGTTATCCCTACTTCCCTAATTTAAACCCTTTGTAATAAACTGTTCACCTGCTGCAAACTCCATTCATTTTTCCACCACCTTTATTGAACCTGCCCCCTAGATGACAAAAGTGGTCCTAAACTACCACAGAGCCCAGTCATGTTCTTGAATTCTGGCTTTTTGAACATAAGACCCTGGATACAATATCATATTCCAATTCACCTCAGGGACTGTACATTAAAAAACCCGTTGGTAGGTATCACATGGTGTCACAATTTGCATGAATGTGAAAGGTAGGAGATCTCCCAACTAATTTTGTGCTTTGATTCATCTATGATATTTGTCTTCTCTTTCTTCTTGTGTAGTATTAGTGACTCCAGAAATCTCCTGTGGAAACCCCAATAACCCATCAAATTTACCTTCTAGTAAAAAGTTAAGAAGCAACAAATTATGCCTTCACTTATCAATACAAGACAGAGGAAGCTATTGATTCAGCCCTCTAGAGACTGCCCTAGTTCTTCAGGTGCACATGCTAATAGGATTCCCTATATAGTCTTAGTATCTGCACAGATATGTTGTAACAAGGATACTAAAGCTAAGGCTGAACTAAATCACTTGCAATATCGAAAAGAAAGACCTTTATGGATAAATTATATATTGAGTTTACTTTTTTTAAAAAGCTTTATATTCTAAAATTGAGAACTTCACATTTTTAAAAGACCTCCTTACTATATGACATACCTTTTTAAAATTGTTTTGAATTACACTACTTGGTAATATTATAATTTCATTAGTATTGCTGTGGGTATGTCCAGGTTTTCCTTTCAGAAAGATATCTGTGTGTGTACGGTGTAGTGCCTGCTCTGATATTATAAAAGGCATGTGTACAAGATGGGATGTGATACTTAATAAGTGTCATCAGATCTTCAGTGTTTCATTAGGCCTGATACCCAGAGATCCTAAAATATGTGCAAAAGTTATTAAATTCTGTCCAGACAAAATTTCTAGACAGAACAAGAAAACTCAGAATAATGGTTATTCTCAATACGTTGAATAGCAGTCTATTTCATGCTTATGTTTTAGTAAGCAGTGAATTCTATCAAAAATATATTACCTTCCTTGTAGAAGGAAATAGATACTGACCTTTACACAGTTTGAAAGTAAAAATATAACAGCTTATACTCACAGTAATCTATCCATTTCTACACATATCAGCAGAGCTATTCTGGATTTATACTACCATTTTTCAGCTCAGAATCAGTAACCAAAATATAGAAAAATAGCTGAGTTCGTTTCACTTAATCTATAGTTATTTATCACTGCTCTGTCTCGAGACTGATTCTGAGCTGAAAAACATGACAGCATTAAATTTTTATATTTTTTTCACTAGAAGACCTTCCATATAAAAGAATCAAATCTCATAGCCACAGAGTGCAGGAAATTCAAGGATGTTATTAAGAGGAGATACTGGAGTATTTTTTGCTATATAACTCTAAGCTCATGCCATCGTCTGGAACTGCCATAGCAACAAATGCCACCAATGTCTTTGCTTTGCAGTCACGTTTCCTGAGGTCAACATTGCTGCTGCCAAACAGACAGATGGCCAATAAGGATATAAATGTATGCCCTCTTTACATCAACCATATTACCTTTTGTAATATGTTAGGTCAGATCCTCTGTAAGTTTAAGTCAGGACACCTCTTAGGAGACTTCATCAGCTTCAGAAAAACCCTGCCTCCTACAGTGACTAAGAGTCTGGACCCAGCCCATTACTTTATAGTAGTATGGGGATAGGGAAAGTCTATTCATGAAATAGGACTCCAGTGTTGATGTAGCTTGTGTTTTCCAAACCCTTCCTCAAAATCTTCAAAGCTCTATTTTTCTCTCCCATCTAGGAGGAAGACAATGATGGTTGAGTCTTCCTATTAATTAAAAATACTCCAACATTATATTTAACACGACAAACTATTTTTATTTTTTATTTTACACAATGAAGATATATGTGTGTTTGTTTTCCCTTTGACTACCTTCAGGAAAAAAAAAATCAAAAGAAAGAAATAAAAAGCAAACTTATGCCCATAAAAACTTCTCATATCTTTAGGGACTTCCAGATGAACTTTGTTAACAGAAATAATAGAAGCTTGGATCCATTGTATCATATCTGAGAGACTTCATGCTGCTTCTTGGATTAAGCCAATTTAAAATATACTGAGTGCTGCTCTGCTTGTGTCATATTTAGGTCTCTTTCTTCAAAAATATTGTTCTGTATCTTTCCAGGGAAATTTTTCTTTGATTTATTCCTATTCCTGTGCCAATTCCAGAAGTAAGCCATGCTATGTTCAGTTAAGAGAGCCACTTGGACCTATCTAATGCTATCTTCTTTACATTCAGTAAAATGGTAGCTATTCCAGGCTCACTCTTTCAATTTCCCTGGCAAATAAACTCTGTACATTTCTGTTTTCTGTAGCCCATCAGTTCGTCAAGATCATGATTAACTAAATCCATTTTGTGATGACCATGTGTGACATAATTAAGAGCGTAAATTGATTCCATCTTAATTTTGAAAGTTTTTACATTAACATGTACTGCTGAAAACCAAAACTATAACCTTTCTCCTCACTATTAATCTAACGCTAACTTTATGCAAGCTTCGGTTCTTAAATAACTACTATTTTCTCTCTCCAGCACTGCGAAAAAGGCAGAGCAGAAAGAGGTTATCTGCAGTGGCCTGCCTCTGATATTTCCAGGATGTTCTGGCTTTCAGGCTGTGGCTCACAGATGGTCTGCAGCAACACTCAATACTAGAGACAAGAACTCACACCGAAAAAGCCACAGCTTGCACACAAACACACCTTTGATGTAGTAAACTGTTCTGCAATTGGCACCTAACTTTGGAGGTGTTGCAGCAACACAGATGCCTGAACCTAACTGGTATATCTGTCACCTTTGAGTGCAATAGCCTTTGTGTCACTATGGCTATGCCAAACCATCCAGACATGCTCGGATGCTGGTTATAATCACATGCTGTAACCACTTCTTCTGCAGTTTGCAAACCCATTGGTCATGAACTCCAGAAAACAAAACGAAAAATTGTTTTAGGTGGTAAAAATTTGCCTAATTTTCTTGATGTGAATAAAAAGACTTTAAAAAAAAAAAAAGGAGACTTACAAATGCAACCATGCAATGGGGATTTGGGCCCAGGGACTTTATTGCTCTTTAAACCTGTATGACTACCTAGATTTTAAATTCCCTGCCTCTTTTGTATACACACAAGATCGTTTTAACATCATACAGAGCTCTTAGAAAGAAAAAGTAAACAGACCTTTTCAATTAGCTACAGTGGGAGTCTCAGAAATCAAATGCTAGAGTGCAACACTATGAAAGTTGCAGGGGATCATTGGGATTTGTTTATTTATTTATTTGCTGGTGTGACATGCTCTCTGAGAAACAAATTGGCACTGCTCCAGAAAAAGTGGGTGAAGGAAATGAAAAGACCTTCATTATCCTCATACCACGAGAAGCAAAGTGGTGACTTACTCAAAAAATGGGCAGCAGTAGAATGGAGAAAAATGAATGCCTCCCATTCCTGTGGAAGCCAGCTACTGTCAGGGGCTGATGGTGAAAGGGCAGGGGAGGGGTTAGGGCAATTATGTAGACTAGAGATATGAGCTTTTCCAGAACAAAAAAGGGGGCAGAAAGTAAGGCTAAGGTCTACACTTTCACCTCCCTCTGAGATGCTGCTGCTCCTCCTATTCATGCTAGCTTAAATTGTAAATTCATAATCCAGCCCCAAGGGCCTTCTCTCTTGTGTTTGTTTTGATAGGTCAGTTGGGATGTGGACAGGCTTGGTCAATCTGCCAAGGCCAATTGTATTAGATTCAATAAGACAAAGTGCCAAATCCTGCACTTGGGTCACATCAACCCCAAGCAACATTACAGACTGGGAGCAGAGTGGCTGGAAAGCTGCCCCCAGGTGGACCTGGGGATTCTGGTCAACAGCTGTCTTAACATGAGCCAGCAATGTGCCCAGGTGAGCAAGAAGGCCAAAGACATCCTGGTTTGTATCAGAAACAGTGTAGCCAGCAGGACCAAGACAGTGATTTTCTCTCTGCAGTGGGCATTGGTGAGGCCACACCTTGATTCCTGTGTCCAGTTCTGAACCTCTCAGTACAAGAAAAACCTTGAGAAGCTGAAGCATGTCCAGAGAATGCCAGTGGAGCTGGTGAAGGGTATGGAGCATGAGTCTTACAAGAAGCAGCTGAGGGAGCTGAGGGTGTTTAACCTGGAAAAAGGAAGGTTCATAGGGAGGCTTTATCCCTCTCTGTAAAGAAAGGAGGATGTAACCTGGTGAAGGTTGACCTCTTCTCCTAGACAACTAGTGACAGGACAAGAGAGCATGATCTCAAGCTGTACCAGGGTACATTCAGGTTGGATGTCATGAAAAATTTCTTCACTGAAAGGATGATTAAGCGTTGGTATGGACTGCTCAGAGAGGTGGTGGAGTCACCATCCCTAGAAGTCTTCAAGAAACATGGATGAGCACTTGAGGACATGGCTAATGGTGAACATGGTGATGGTACTAGACCAGTGGTTGGACTTGATGATTTTAAAGGTCTTTTTTTAACAATTCTATGATTCTAGGAGTGAAGCTGTACCTTGGAAAAAGGAAGAAAGGACCCAAAAGCTGCAAAACTGAGGAAATACACATGAGAAAATGGCTAGCACAAAAAGGGAAAACACCTATGGATAATCAGCAAAATTGAAGGACAGCTGCAGACAACTGAGTCATTTTTTTTCAAGAGCCATTCTTGTAAACAAAGGGTCTGAAACCTTCCATTCACTCCTATCTGTATAAATAAACTGAAGAGGAGGGTACAGTTCTCCCCCTCCATTCTAACTTGGCACTATGTGGTAGGTGCAGCTGGTGCTTTCCTGATCTCCACTGCAGCTCAGTGACCAGTCTGTAGTACAAAACTACTTCTGTGATGGTTCCTACTCCTCCCATGCAAGTGGGCAGAAAAAAGATGGGTAGAGATGGGATAAACCGAAGCACATCAAAAAGAGATAGTGAGTGCCAGAGAGCAGGACCAGTGAAGAGCAAACCCCAGGGGGAAAAGAATAAAAGCAGCTATGTAAGCCTGCAGGATATATAAGGTCAGAGACATGAACCAAGTCTAGGTGCTAAATATAGGAAGTCAAAGATGAAGGTAAAGGAAACAGCTCAGAACTATAGTTCTATTGCAAAGCTATAGGAGCTCTGAATCCATCAATTTTTAGAGGAAACATTTGGGATCACAATTTGTGCACTGTAAAATTTCAGCTCCTAGAGTTACATGATCTTGTGAAGAATTAAGGATTTAATTTTAAAACATAGTTACGGTAGTTTAAACTGGAGAGAAAAAGTGTTCTGCATAAATTCTAAAAAAATCCAATTGCAAAAGACAATCAGTGGGAAGGAGATCTATTAATCTGGGTATTTTTTGTATAATTTTAAAGCAAATAATATTATTTCTGAACATTCACAGTCCTCCTTCCTCCTTAGTCCCACTTTAAGGAGAGCAATTCAGAGGAGTCAAAAGAAATGTCTCCAGTCCTGTTTATACCTCCTCGTAGCCCAGTTATGACTGTGATAGTCTCACCTGATATTATATAGATAAGTGTTATGGAGTTTTACATTGGATCCAAAAAAATACATATTCTAAAAGAATTGTTCTGATAAAAATCATAGAATCACAGAATGGTTTGGGTTGGAAGGGACCTTTAAAGTCATCTGGTCCAACCTCCCTCTATGAGGGAGGTCAACTATATCAATTTGCTCAGAGTGCCATCCAACCTGACAGTGACTGTTTCCAGGGATGGGGCATCCACAGCCTCTCTGGGCAACATGTTCCAGCGTTTCACCACCCACATCATACAAAATTTCCTTCTTATATCGAGTCTGAATCAACCCTCTTTCAGTTTAAAACCACTGCTCCTTATTCTATCTCTACAGATAGGCTCTACTTCAAAAAAACTTTCTTTGAACAGACATTTATGTACAAACTTACATTCCTGGGGTTACCCCACCTTTCAGTTTGAGGAGAGAACACGCCGTAACAGAATACACCCACCCCCCTTTGGACTGGAGGGGAGCAGGAAGTGAGGGTTTGTGCAAGAGCTGGAATCTCCCTCATCCAGTATAACATAGTGCTTAACAGTATAAGGCCTTATGGCTTCACAAGATGTTTATTTTATCAATAAACCACCAAAAGATAATGAGTGATGAAGAAACAGGATGTCCTAGTGCTGTACTGAGCTCATCCAAGGTGGCTCTGTGAGCTGGAGCGCTCTGTCTGGAACCTGTACAGACAGATGTTGCTGCATTGACTTTGTTTTAGTTCACAGGGCTAGATGACAGCAAAGTCCTGAAAAACAAATCCTGTTCCATTCTCTGAAAACATGAGAAGTTAACTTGGGATATCTGCAGCAGCTGGCAATTCCATTTGCTTTTCACTGTATTCCAAGTTAAGAGTCTTATTTTCTACTTGGCCACCAACTTCAAACAGCTACTAATAAAAATCAAAATAAGGTCCAGATTTGTGACTTTGTGCTGTAACAGTGCAAAGCTTGTGAACTAATGTCTGAAGGGAACTGACATGTTGTGCCAGGGGAAATCTGGTTTCTCCCATGCACCAGAGAATCAGTACTTCTTGACTACAGCAGACAGTAAAGCGCATCAGGATGTAACATATTGAGATGGACTGTAATTTCCTATCAGCAAGTTCAGTTTCAGAGGGCAGGGAGCTAAAGAGCAGGGGAATGAGCAAGAGCACATGTTTGTGCTGTGGGATAAGCCTAGTGCAGATCATGACACAGTATGGTGAGGAGAACACTGAAGCAGGCTAGAAAGCCAAGTGTGATGTCTACCTGCATCTCTTTGCCAGAACAAAACTAGGAAAAGGTAAGACACGGAACAGTGTAGTTTGTGAAGGGCTAAGTTAGCCATTTATTTATGTATACACACATATATATATCAGCCCTTGTGCAGTCCTTACCACACAGTCATTACTGACTTTGTCTTGCTGTGTTTGGTCATCTTCAGGCATGACCTTACTGTACCCAGCTGAAAGAAGTGGCTCCTCCGGATGAAAACCATCATCTAAGGTTAAATTCCAAATCTTTAGCTATGAAGCTGGAACAGGATGAGACTGACTTACCATATGGGACATTAGAGCTGAACTTCTAAGCTTAGCAAGATTAGTGTCAGCTCTGTATCCAGCACAAGGGGACCAAGTTTGTCTGGAGCATGAGTTCTTTTCACCTCAGGAAAATCTGCAGAAAATCAGACTCAGTGAAGGGAAGCGATGGTCTGTCTTGAAGTAAGAAAGAGCTGAAATGTGTTAGACATCAGTATTGTGAGATATATGAGTGATGCACTATAACTGCAGCAGTCTAGAACATCATTAGAGCAGCAGAAGCTCCTAGTACTTTCTTGAGAAGTATTTAAAGAAAAAAGGTAGGCTAGAGTGAGTATTTTAAGCTACTTCCTCTGGATATATGAAAGCCCAATACATTGGCTTATTAATCATTACAGTGAACTGGAAAAACCCTTTCTGATTCTTGTTTGCACTACAGCAGAAATCAGGATATCTTTGTGCTTAACACTGCATAGATGTATAGTCTGCTTCCTTTCCTGCTTTGCAAAACACAGAAAATGTATGATAGGAAATAATATTGTGCATATGAAAGAGATACTGGAATTTATTCTTTATAGACACTCAGTTTTCATTCAAAGAACTGCCTCACCTTCATTCTCAAATTCCAAGGTCAAGTAGATGAATTAGTGTAGGACAGAAGTTCCTTGGATTTTATAATTTAGAGAGTCCCGCCCTCCTCTGGGAAAACATCAGTTTTGAGAAGATATTTCTATTTTCCAAAACAATTTGAAAGTAACCAAAGTGCTTATTTCAAAATGTCAATGCTTAGTTTCAAATTTCTATTTTAACTCAGACTTAATTTTCTCTAATGAAACAAGGAAATTGCCAGAGAGAAAATATAAATCTTTTCTTGATTTTTGGTTTTAGAGAAATATGCAGAAGGGTGAGCTCCGAGGATAATATACAGTTCAAGAACATAATTTACCTTTTTTGTAACATGTAATGATTAGTTTTCATGTTAAAGTTTGTGTCCTTGTAATTTCTTTTTTCCTTTTTAACATTTCTATTTCATAGCATTAAGACAATAATAATAAGTTACCCAAACTCATTGACAAACATAGATTTGGATTAAAGCCAGTGGGAAGTTTGCCATCAGCAATCATTGATAAGGACAAGATTCAGCCTCAGGTTCATTGCCTCTGTAATTTTACCTTTCCAATGTGTTTCAGCCGAGTGCACATCACTTGATTCAAAAGCTGATGATGCAGGATATTCAGATTCCATCATTTTCTTAAATTCAGGCCACCAGAAATTCATCAGTGGAAAAAACCTCATGTTATGATTGAATTTAAACCACTAGAAAAACTTGAGTATGTATTAGGAATATGATCTATTTCTGTATCTTGCTAGAGCATTTATACTATTGTTCTCTGTTTCTCTATTTTCTTTTGGCAGAAATGAACTCTTTTCCTTTTAGCTCTTATATGATATGTCAGATATGTCTAATTTTTTTCATAGTATCAACTGTTATTTCTTTTGTTATTGCACTGTAATTTTTTTATTCTCTGATTATCATGGACTGTAGGTAAAACAGAGACAAAATAGTGAATCCTATCCACAGAAAATTTTTCATGGAGTGCAAAGGATCGCAATGCTGCGGGTGGTGTGGGGGTAAAACTAATTTAAAAAGCAAAGAAAATAGATGTGCAATGCAGTTGCTGAACATACACTTGCTGACAGGTATTTAATATTTTTTGTCAAGGGAATGAAGTTAGGTTCATTCCACACCTGAGCTGTTAAAAATACAAACACACATACACACACACAAACACACACACAAACACACATAACAGCATGATAGCAATAAAAGATGAAAGTACTTTCCTGCATTACTTCTACTAGCTCCAGATGACTCACCCTGTCTTTGGTCAGTGTTTTTGTCAGTGTATCATTGTTGCGTTTTTGAATTTCTACTCATTTGAGTACACTAATCCAACAGGTAATGTTACTACTGCAAAAATGAATGAAAAGCATTGGGGAAAAATCTGCTGTTTCTTCTCTCTCAGCTGCTCTCCTAAAGACACAGGGCCTGAGCCTGGGGCTGAGTCCCTGCGTTGCAGCAGAAGGTTCTTGCCCTCCTGTACACAAATGCTGGGAGACTAAATGTGTTGCTGTGTGCAGCTGTTTCTGTGCTGTTAATGATGAGCAAGTAAAAAAATCTGAGTGTAAAGCCCAGCACAAGGAAATGGAAGTTTCTTTCACAGATCAGGAGTGCAAGTGGGGCGTTAGACACACGGAAGGTGCTGTTCTTTTCTGTTCTGCCTAGAGGAGCCCTGCTGCTACAAATGAGCAAACCCTGCATGGCCACAGTGCCCAGACTTGTCCACAGTCTGATCCTTTTCAGGCAAGTTGAGCAAAATTCTCTAGGGACACTTGCAGCCCAGGATAGGCTTATCTGACGCAGGCTGTGAAGAAGGCTTGTCTGTCCAAGAGGATCACTGAGCAGGGTGGGAATTGCAGTATCTTGGTTATCTCACTGTGGGTGCTTGTCTAATTTATTCCCAGAGGAGGAGCTAGAACATATTGATGGATAATCACCTTATTGCTGCAATGCAAACTCGAAGGGCAGAGAACCCCTGCAGCATGCAGCTGGATGCTCTGATATCACAAGGAGTACATCTCACAACCACTCTGCATGTCATCTCCAACTTTTGGCCTTTGGATAATTAGTCCAGCTTCGGCAGAAACAACAGAAGCATGGGATCTGCTAGACTGATTCCCATGTGGAAAGTAACTGTTGAATAATAATAGTAATTTAGTAGCATTTGTTATGAAGTTTTGTGACTCCAAACTCTTCAGTCTCAGATTTCTGCCCAGATTTACAAGGAAAAAAAACCAAGGAGACTGCCAAATACATTTCCTTTCTCACACAGTTTCCATAGCATTTGTATAGAGACAAAAGAGATTTCTGTATTGAAACCTGTTTTTATTAGATATGGACATTATATTCTACTCCAGCACATGTCATACAACCATCATCTTGGCTGAGAAAGGTATTATGAGCAGTTCTATAACCTTCCATCACTCACAGAGTTAAGATTTCTCAGAAATCTCTGCACAGACATTACTTGATGATTCTTTCTATTATAGCACAGGGCCTCTCTGCCGCAGAAGGATTGAAAGTTATGCTGTATCCAATTTACCATGTGGTAAATAAGACAGACACATATTCTTTCTGTGTCAGAACACTTGCAGTAACGCGTTTGTGGTGAGGGGGGACTGATCTCACTGAATGGGTCTTTGCATGACAAGCTCAGCTGTTATGACATTTGGTGTCTGTGTTCAAGAATTAAGTTTTGTTCTCAGTCTGACTTTTCATGCCCTGTTCCCCTTTCCACTGTAGCCTGTAGTTGGTAAAGTGCATAGCGTTGTTCTGTTAAACAGCTCCTGTACACAGTCTGACTTTGTGTTCTGCATATCCATAGGCATCGCCGGATGAGAGGCGGCATTGTGCTGCCAAGACTGCTGGTTGGAAAAATGCTTCTGATATTGTATAGTGCTATTGTTGTTCAATATCACTGCTTGATCAGCAAAGCTGTATCTTATCTTCTGCTACAACATGCAAGGAAAACATACATGTCAGCGAGGGATCTTTCCAATAAATCTTCAGTGGCTTAAGAGCTGATGAGTGGCAGAGTCCTGCCAAGGACTTAGTACAAGATGCAAAGTTCACGCCCATTCAGAGGAGAAGACACACAGGAAGATTTAGAAGAACAGGGGGTTTTAATTTTCTTTTCTGTAAATCTGATGTTGTGCTGAGAAGGCACTCACTAAGGCACTTCAATGCTAATTTAGCCTGTAGAAGTCAGTCTTCTGTGGGAGATGAGGAAAAGACAGCAGATGACCACAGCAATGGGCTGGGAAAGGCATTGAGAGACCAAAAGAGGAGAAGAGCACAAAGACAGAAAAGCTATGAGGCAAGAACTTTGAGAGCTTTGAGTTTATTTCAAAGTGAGGGGATTAGATATCCAAAACTGAAAATAGCAATGAACAAGGAGGAGCCTTTTGAAGAGGAATTAAGCTTAGCAATGAATGACAAGTGGAAGGTGCCTACCAGAAAATCCAGAAGTCACTGAAATAACTTGCCCCCGAGTTAACTAACGATTCATCTGATCTTCATTTTTCCTTGAAGAATATGTGGTTCAACCCATACTGTAAATATTGCAATACTGCACTGAGAGCCCATGTACTACAGCCATGAGATTAACCCAGCATTGCAGCTTCCATTGAAGATAAGGAAGGTCCTAGCTTTTGCTAAGAAAGACTGAGAAGAAAAGCTTATAAACATAAAGGTAACTGACACAAGTAGCTGAAAATTATAGGAATGAAGTATATGAGCTACTTTTTTATTTCAGTCACAGTCCCTACTTCAGCCCCACTGGGTTGTCAGGAAAAAAACACAGAATATTGTAGGGCAAAAAAAGTTCAAAACGATCTCTAGAACAGAGGTCAGACACAACTGAGAGAGGCCTCCTGTATCATTCTTCCTGGGTATTACAAGCAATCATGGAGGAAAACTTGAATGTGATGATACCAACCTTCCCTGGGTATCAGGAAGGACCAGCTACCAAGAGTACCTCTCCCTATCAGCATCAGAGATGACAGACACAGAGTTTTCCACTGAAATAAAGGGAATTGTTTAACACGTTGGTAGTGTTTGGAAGAGCCTATCTACTTACTATCACTTGGCTGTAGAAGAAAACTCCACTGCATCAATTTCAATAGTCTATTAATGAATGTCCTCGCAGAGATGATTTATTTTCAGTGCCTACCTGCAGTGTCACTGGTGAGCACATTCTCATGCTTCATTACAATCCTGACAATCCCCAGCTCCTTGCTCCAGTGAGGGCTGGAAACATTTTACTAGGAAGGGGTTACACTTGCACAGCTGATGAGAAAATTGAGCTATAGAGAAGTGACTTTCTGAAGGCCACTCAGCCATGCAGGTTAAAACTATTCAGTGGAGTTCAGATCTCTGGGGTCTTCTAGAACTGGGTAGTACCTATCTGTGACACAGGAGTGGTTCTAGGCATCGCAAAGGACACTTCTGAATCTTTCTTGTGTTGCAGAGAATTCCTCATCCTTAGCACAGCTAATCTAAAGGTAAAACAGACACTGAAAATTGCAAATGTAAGCATTTGGGTTATTTGGGTATCTGGCTGTAGCTTAGAAGAAAAGTTCTACTGCCTGAAAAACTGCCACAATGGTGCTTCAGCTACTTATCCTGTTCCTTTTTCTATCTTCTTTTTCCTCTAGAACAACTAGTATGTACAACTATTTTGATAATAGTCATTCAAATCTGCTTTTCAGAAAAGCTGGAATAGACTATATCTGTTGAAAACATAACAAAAAATAGCTCAGATTAACCCTGGGTCATTTTGCTAAAAAGAATGGAAGAAATGACCCGTGGAAAAGAAGGATGGATAGGAAATAGAGAATACTGGAGAAATGTACCACATTTTACAAACATCAAGATAGCCATCTGAGTGCTAGCAAGATACTCACATTCCTAAGGTTTGTGTGGTAGATCTGTCTGATGACCATGGTAGGAATAAACGAGAAGCTGCTATAACACTTGTGTGTCATCTGCAAAGCAGTTACATCAACCCTCATTGTCAAAGCTAGTGAAGTTGGATACCTAAATTAATGATCTATCTATCCACAACCCTTTCCTTAGATGCCTAAATGAAATTTACTTTTGCCCTCCTTCACTGAAACGTAAAAGTCACCCTACCTGCCCATGTCAGGATCTCTGGGTAAAATTTGAAAACAAAAAGGAAGGGCTTTATTCAACAGAAGCATAGTTCCTCACTTTTGTTTTTAAATGCAGCAATACAAATATCTCTGTGATTCTGTAATTTTATTTGCTTTGTTATATATTATGGATGTACAATTACTAGCTGCACAGTGCAATGAAAATCAAATCTTCACCTGATTGTCTTAGATGGAACTTGCAGGAAGCAACGTAAATAAAATGTATTATTCATTTCTTCATTGCATATTTGCTGTTAAGGATATATGGCTTTGCTGTTCAAGTGGCTTATCATTTCAGAGCGCAATAAAAATTAAATCAATGGTCAATATGCCCAACATTTAAAAACAATTCTTTATGAAATAAAGAATTATTTCCAATCATGACCTTCATGCCAACTATATCCCAACAGGTTATGCATACTGAAAGATTCCAGTTACAGAGATAATAAATTGGAATGGGAGAGTACAATTGAAGAGATACTGGAAGATGGGGGGGAAACATAACTAATACAAACAAATGTTTCTCTTACTTAGCTTTGTAAAAGGACATTGGTGCATAATGATTAAGTTGGTGGGATCCTGCTGGAAGTGGTAAAAATTCCAGCATACTCTCTATTTTTGAAGGACACAATCTACTACAGTTTATCAGCTGCTGCACTGGAGAATTAGGCCCATAAAAGCTAAAGGAAGTCTTTTGCTTTCACAGTGTATTGGATCAGGTTTGAGTGTACCTGTAAAACCACTAATATACATCTCTTTTTTTCATCTAGATCTTTACATCAAAAGAACAATACCCCAAAAGGACTTTTTGAAGAATGACAAAAATCACCCAAAGAAGATAAAAACTCTTTTCACCCTGAAAACATGATGCCTTTTTGGCGCTTTTTACTCGGGTACTATTTCTCAAGATACTTGAAAGAAAATATGTTTTGAAAGTGTAAAATAAATGCAGTGGGGGGAAAACCGAACTGTTATGTTCTTCTGAAATGGAAAATGCACTACCTGTAGTATTTGGTTAACTAACATATTACTTCCATTAGGCAATTTTTTTCCTAATATGGAAATTTAAGTCTTCTACATACAGTGGGAAAAGAGCAACCCATTATAGTGGAAAACAACAAACAAAATATCTGAGTAGAGAGAGGTCTGAGCAGAATGCAAAATAAAAGCAAGTGATAAAAATGCTGTCCTTAAACTAGCATATTTCTTCTTCCAAATCTACTTTACAAAGGCTTGGGATAGACTTGGTTTTTCTATCTAACTGAACAAGTAAGTTTACAGATACTTACTAAAATTACAATAATATAGACTCATTTCAGGTGTGTTATGCCGATTTCATAATCAACAATGTTTTTCAAACATTTATGAACCTGCCAGATTTAAATATAAATTGTAAAAGCAAAAGGCATTTTTTAATATAAAAAGAAGAGAAATTATATCCTGCTGGAGTAGATTAAATACTTTAAGAAAATTATGGCTGAGACAACTGTTTCTATTATTATGTTCTGAAGGTAAAAATGAGAGAAAGAAAAAAGTTTTGTAAAGTAAAGGGCAGCACTGACATAAGGTATGGAGATAAGGAGCTAAGGCAAAAAAGGAAGGTGTATGCCCAGTGGAAGCAAGGTCAGGGGACATGGGAGGAATGCCACTGTAGGAAGAACATTCACGTGGCCAAATCATAACTGGAGTTGAAGCTGACCAGAACTGCTGGAGTACAATAAAAAGAGTTTTAAATACATTATTGGCAAAAGGCAGTGCAGAAATGCCATTAGCCCATTACAGGATGAGGATGGTCATCTCGCAAACAGCAACACAGATAAGGCACAGGTGTTTAACATATTCTTTGCCTCTCTCTTCAACACAGATGACAATGACAGACAGACTAAGGAGATCTCGGTGCCCTGAGCTGGAAGAACATAAGAATGATAAACACCCCGTCGACCTTGAAGGTGTGCAGGATCTGCTGCTCCAGCTGGATCCCTATAAATAAATATATGGGTCTTGGTGGAATTCTTGCAGGAACCCTCAAAGAGCTGATAATATCACAAAGTTTCTCTTGATGATTTTTGAAAAGTCTTGGGAATCTGGAGAGGTACTGCATAATTGGAAGTTGGCTAATATTGTCCCAGTTTTGAAGAAGGGTGAGAAGGATCACCCTGGAAACTACAGGTCTGTCAGTTTCACTTCAGTGACTGGTAAATTTATGAATAAGATTATTTAGTAGGTATTGTAAAACACCTGAAAGGCAACACAGTCATTGGTCAAAGCCAGCACATCTTCATGAGAGGAAAATCCTGTTTGTTGAACAGGATTTTTCTTTTTATGACAAGGTAATGCCCCTAGTTGATCAAGGGAAGCCAGTTGATATATTTTTGCATTTCAGCAAAGATTTCAATACTGTCTCTCACAGGATCCTTCTGGATAAAATGCCCATCACAGCTGAATAAATGTGTCATGCAATAAGTGAGCACATGCTCACGGGTTGGATACAAAGAGTTGTAGTGAATAGGGTGACAACAGACTGGCGACTTGTCACTAGTGGGAATTGACAGGTCTCTATCATAGGCTCTGTGCTCTTCAACATCTTCATAAATTATTTGAATATGGGTTTCAAAGTGATACTAAGTAGTTTGGCAATGACAATCAGGAGGAGCTGTTGACTCTCTTCAGGACAGAGAGGCTCTGCAGAAAGATTGACAAATTAGAGACATGGATAATAAAGATGAACGCTAGATTCTCCACCTGGCATGGGCCAGCCTTGGATTTACATACAAACTGGGGATTGACTGGAAAGCAGTGCCACGGAAAGGGACCTGGGAGTCCTGGTTGAGGGCAATTTGAATATGAATCAGCATTGCCCTGGCATCCAGGAGGGCCAGCCATGTCCTGGGAAGCATCAGGCAAAAGCATCACCAGCAAGTAGAGGGAGAGGACTGTCCTGCTGTGCTCTGCACTGGGGCAGCCTTACCTCGAGTCCTGTGTGCAGATTGGGGTACCACAATATAAGAAAGATATTAAGCTATTAGAGTGTCCAAAGGAGGGCAATGAGGATCATGAAGGGCCTTGAGGAGAAACAGTATGAGAAGTGGCTGAGATGATTTGGTCTGTTCATCCTGGAGAAAAGGACACTGAGGGGAGACCTCGTTGCAGTTAAAATTTCCTCATGAAGGGAAGCAGAGGGTCATGCACTGATCCTTTCTCTGTGGTGACCAGTGACAGTATCCAAAGGAGTGGCATGAAGCTGTGTCAGGAGGGGTTCAAGTTGGATATCAGGAAAAGGTTTTTTACCCAGAGGGTGGTCAGGCATCAAAACAGACTCCCCAGTGAAGTGTCATGGCACAGAGCCTGCCAGAGTTCAAGAAGTGTTTGGACAATGCTGTCAGGCACGTGGTGTGGTTCTTGGAGCTGTCCTGTGACAGACTAGGAGTTGAAATTGATGATCTTGATAGGTCACTTCCTACTCACAGTATTTGATGATTCTATGACATTAAAAAATGGTTGTAAACTGTGTTGAAGCACAATTGTTTGAAAATCAGAACACTGGTAATCAGCAAAGGACTAGATGTCTGAGTAAGTTCTCCAACAAGAAAAATCATGGGGCAAGAATGAAGACATTTACAGATGTAGCTGAACTGGGTCTAGGTGAGATGGTGTCCCACAGGAGGCCAGACCTACTGCGCAGGAGCGGCCATTCCCACCATTGTCCAGCTTTCCCAAAATACTGCCAAACCTATCTTTTGAACAGCTTGGGTCTGTTCAAAATTTTCTCAGCTTCAAGAGAATCTTCTTTCCATTCTTGTCTCAACTATCTTTCACAAGCTTTTTGCTTCCTTCGTTTTCCTGAATTTCCTTCTGGTGTCTCAGATTTTCTCCCTTCTAACTTGAAGGTCAGCATCTAAACCATTTCCTCAACTGCTCTCTTATTGCTGCACAGCAAATTTCCCCTCAGTACACTTTGTGTAGCCAAGGTCTCTGGTGCCTGTTTCACCCCAGGCCTGCTAGAAAGTCTCCCCAGGGATATGTCATAAGTAGAAGTATGAAGTCAAAGAACACCAGATTTTGGCAACAATTGCTGAGAACGTGCTGAAAATATGAGAATATTTTCATTCTGCAAAAAAAGACAATTTTGTGACAGGCTTGAGGAAAAAAAAAAAAAGGAAGAACTAAAAATCTTTTTGCCAACAAAGAAGATAAACTTCGTTAGACTATTTTATTTTAATACTGCAATAACTGTAAAAGTTTGTGGGTAATGTTTTTGGATTATCTCAATTTTTCTGGTTACCTGGGTTCACAAAGACACCAACCTCCCAGAAAAACACTGCAATTTCTGAGAAATTAACTAGAGAAAATAACCCTCATTCTTCATTTGAATTTTACCAAAGGCTCTGCCATAGAAGTCTGTGGAAACACAAAGGTTTTCTTTCCCATTAAAACATACTCCACTGAATAATTTCTGTATTATTAATTCAAGCTTCAACTGAGAAGATACTTGACAGGAGAGCCATTCCAAAGGGTGTAATAGTCAAGACGCCTGAACTTAAGTTTACTCCTAGTAATATAAATTTGTACAACGTAGATACTGTGATGGGTAAACACAGTACCCTTGTTTCTAGTCCTTGATATTTGTTCATATATTCTGTAGCCTAACATGGAAAGGCATAATCAGGTCCAGGGCCTAAGCAAAGCCGAAAAAATTCCATGGGGAGAAATCTATACCTTTTAAATAACAAGAGTGATTAGTTAGCAGAACAAAACTCCTAGGATCATAGTGGATTTTGCATTCCTCCTCACAAGTTGGGTATTTTTCTAGAAACTATGCTACCCTGAGCAAAAAAAACACTCTGGTCAACAGCTGTAGAAACCTTTCTATATACATGCATTAGCAGCTGTGTGGCCTGTATCTCTGGTCTGTACTGTAAAGAATGTCAGATAAAATGTAGTTCTTCACATTTATAAAATACCTCCCAAAAAACTCCAACTTTATTAAACATCTTATTTTGTAAGCAGTATTCCTACTGAAAAAAA
>VXBA01004275.1:593874-609275 GCA_013399895.1 Serilophus lunatus
AAAGAAAAAAAATTCATATTTTCACTATAAATGTAGTTAGTAACATTCAGAACAGGGTCTCCCAGATTCAGCCACCTAGATAGCACAGAAAGGGAATTCCAGGACACTGTGCTAGCTGTAGAGTCAATAATTGCAAAGGCTTTTAGCTTTTAGCTCACGCATTATCTCTCTATTATCTCTCTAAAAAGCAGGAGCAGCAGCTCTTGGCTATTGTCCAAATAACAAAAAGATGCTGATACTCAGGCAATCAAACCTCCATATCTTCAGTAAAAGAATTAATAAGTGGATCATTGTACACTAAACAGAGTAACTTTTATATATATGGGAATCTTACATATGTTTAAAGACAGAAGAGTTGTAATTTTTAAAGAAAAACCCTTATTTACGAAGGCAGTAACCCAATAGAAACAAAAAGATGCAAACACTATTAGTAGCAATGTTTGACCAGCTTTGTAAAGAATCCTGTCTGTGAGCTGCGCAGTATAGCAGTACAGACCAAGAACCACCAGCTCCTAAACTAGCTTCTTCATTCATATTGCATGTTTTCCAGTTAGACATTTACAACTTGCCTGACTTGGATCTTTGAAGGAAGTCCAGTTTTTAACAATGAATTTCCACTGAAATCTACTTTAATTGATATGGTTTGGAATATTAAGCTTCATCTGCAATAATCTCTTGAGTATCAGCATACAGATGAATAAAGCCTTCATCCTTAGCAGAACCTTTTATTTCAAAGATGATAAACTTGTGTGACTGAAAGAAGTGCCAGTGCAGAATGACTGCAATTGCTGGCTTTGTGGGACATCTAGTGGAAAAATGGATATGCAGTTTCTCAGACACCAATACAAGGGAAAAAATAATCCAACAAGCACAACACTAAGCAGAATTGTTGTGAGGAACATAAGGGTGCTTGCACCTGAGTGCTTGGGAGAGAATTCATCTGCTACTTTGAGCGGGTTTCCCAGAGCACAAGTGCTTTCTGCTCTTCCAATGCAGTCTGGCAGCACAGGTACACTAAGAAAGTCACTCCCCCTGCTCACTGTGATCTTGCACATGGTTTTATCATAAAACTGGTGTTGAAGGTAGAATGGCCCAGATGGGGTCAGCATGTCAGCATGGGCTGACAACTTCAGGATGTTACGAGGGTCTTGAACAGCCCATACATTCACACTGTTACTTCTTCCAGCCATAAGTGGATCACACTGTAGATTCACACTGTGGATTTACCCAGTTCAGCATTCCTCTCCTGAAATAGCTCCTCAAGAGTTACAGGCCTTCTCAGAGTACCCCACCAGTCTCCTGCCATTCCTAGTACAGAAACTACTCTGAGCTTCCTCTTTGAGTCAAACCGAATTTTTTCCATTCAAATAATGAATCCTATCTTTCAATCTATGCTAATTTCTGGCATTCCAAACCCATGCTAATGCTTTCCACACATGAGTGCCTATGATGAAATACCTCCTTTAGATATCGATTCTGGCATTACCTTGTTTCATTTAAAATCTCGAAGTTCTGACATTATTATGGAAAATAGTCATAGAACCAATCAGTCTCCCATTTCCTACATTCATGTGAAAAAGAATCATAGAATCATTCAATAGTTTGAATCAGAAAGGACATTTTAAGACCATCTTGTCCACCTCCCTGCAGTTAGTTGGGATATCCTTAACTAGACCAGATTGCCCAGAGTCCCATCCAACCTGATCTTGAATGTTTCCAGAGGCTGGACATCCACCACATTCCTAAGCAGTTCTTCATTCTTCCAGTGCTTCATTACCTTCCTTGTAAAAAACCTTCTTCCTGATATTTAATCTAAATAGACTATTTTTAGTTAAAAACCATTGCCTCTTGCCCCATCGCAACAGGCCCTGCTAAAAGGTTTATCCCCAAAGACTGGACTCTCCTTCTAGATATTTTCTCTGTATTACTCACTCTTTTCCTTCCTTTGATGTATCTTTTTTTGAAGGTAGCAGAATCATTTCCTGCTTAGTTGATCCTTCAACCAGTGTTGCTGTAAGTTTTGGTTCATCTTTGCCACCCTTCAAAATGTTTGGGTTTTTTTAAGTTCTGCAATATCTTCTTGATGACAGCAGTTCTGAGCTGGAAACAGTAGTCAGGACATACTCCCACCATGAATTTCTGTAGTAGCATTATGGTATGTCCCTTTTTATTTCCTAGTAATTCTTACTATTCTACGTTTAACTGTCACTGCAAAGTGACCTGATATTTTCACAAATTTATGTTGTAAGTCTCCTTCATAGGAGATAGTAATTAGTTCTGAATCTGACCCTGTACCTGAGCTTTTTTTGTTCGAATGCATTGTTTCATGTTTGGCAGCACTGGATCTCACTAAGTATTGTATCTTCTGATGTAGCGACAGCATGAGAACTTTCAGCAGGGTGTTTAACCCCTCATAGCTATCTCTTGGCTTTATTGCTGGGAGTGTTTTATCATCACATGCAAAAATTGTCATCTTCTCACACCCTTTTTCTGCAACATTTATGAATATGTCAGACAGCACAGGCCCTAGGACAGATCCCAAGAGGACTGAGAAAACAGACTTTTATTTCTACTCTATATTTCTGACAGTAACCAGCTATCAATCTATCATGGACCTTTAACCTCATTCTTTTATAGATTAACTTTCTTTTGGAACTTTGAGAAACATCCTTGAAAGTCTCCTGGAGGTGAGCACGAGCTCACATAACTAAGAGCTTCTTGTGATATCCTGGGGGATATCACAATGCAAGAGTAGAGATTCAATTGCGAAGAGCCCTGAGATCAGGATACATTAATATTGCGTATTCCTGTCTGAATGTATATGTAGTACCTCTGGTTCTTTTAAAGCCCCCATGCTTTGTCTCTTAGAAATAACTTATCATTACATCAGTGACCACTGGAAACAATCCCAGTCCAGATCAGGACTTTTCTCTGATTTTAGTGAGTACATAAAATATAAACTTTATCTGTTAAACATAGGTAAAATGAGAGAGTTCCAGTTCTTGACCTTGAACAATTCTTCCTTCAGCATTTTATATCCTAGTTCTCCTCTTCCAGCTCTCCTGCTCCTAAATTGCTCTTGAAACACATTACTTTTAAAATCAGCCCAAACTTCAGTTCTGCATAATTTCTCTAGTTGCCTAGGATAATATATGTAAGTGCAAGTAAGTGCAGATGTACAATTTCTTTCTTTGTTATTTGAACATGTCCTGCAAAGGCCTTCCTCCCTTCTTAGAAGTAGAATTCATGAAACAGGAGAGTTTACATAATTTTTAATCATCACTGCACTACCAAGGTTCACTAGCACTAAGGGGTTAATATTAAGCAAGAGCATTGTCTGAAAGATCAGCTATGTAACATCCTTTGAAGATTGACAACATCTGGTTTTGCGGACTGCAACAGAAATTCTGGCATGGTTAAGAGATGCTGCCTTACTCCAGTTATGAAAAACACTCATTTGCAGACTACTAGCAAAAGAGGAGAATGGAGCATGTTGTATCTGTCTTCTTGATACCAGTCACCAAAAAAAAAAAAGAAACTGGCTGAAGGAAGTATTCAAGTAGTTAATTGAGCATTGCTTGTAATAAGGGACATGAGACAGTTTTTCAATGCTAGAAGTTAGCCATGCTACTGCTAGCAAAGGGGAATTCAGAACATGCCCTCATACATCAAATCTCTGCTATGTTGTTTATGAGTAGCAATTTGAGATCAGGATTGGATTTGCAGAGGTATGTGACTTGTAAACAGTTTGCAGAAATGGCAACCAAGATTCCAGCATGCTTATTGTAGTCCCAGAGAGGTTTGTGAAGCGTTATTGTTCTTTAAACTTAATTACCAGGTACAGTTAAATCCTAGGCCAGATTTTTATCTTACATCATGCAAGGAAGGCTGAATTTGATCTTTTGAAGGCATGTCAATCAGTTGCTGGGAATATCATATGCATGGTCAGCATCAGATATGCTCACTTATACCATTTCAACACTGCTAAAGGAATCTCTCTTAATGTTTGATGTTCAGCCCTGAGATGAATCCAGATAACTATGTGAGGTCCTTGCTTAGAGCCCTTTGCAGAGGACTCTTCTCACTTCTTATAAATAATGAAAAGCAAGAGCTCTCTTACAATGCTTGGGAAGAAATTGCAGTATTATGTTAATGGATAAAGATGTGCAAAGTGAATAAATATAAAAGATACTATGGTATCAAAACCTGTAAAATTCAAAATTATTTACGGAGAAGCAAGAAGACCCATCTGTACGACATGGTCACTTTGATCAGAGAAAGTGCAGGAGTCCAAACTTTCAGTTCATTGAAAGACAACTAGGGAAAGCAGGCCTCCTGCTAGTGGGTTTAAGTTGGGAGTGAGAGGTTCCACTTGTCAGAAAAAGCTGAAAACCCTCATGTTAACATATCACCAGAAAAAGCATCCCAGGAGAAAAAATGCAGGTCAACGTCAATATTTTTAGTGTTCACTAACCCAAGTTTTATACAAACTTGCAGCAATTTCTGAAGATACGGGCTGACATTTGAAGTCATTCATATCAGTATTCAGAATTAGGATTGCACAGCGTACAACTCTAAACAGAGGCTCTCTTGGTCCTTCCTCTCTCTGTAAAAATCCACACAAGTGTGCTATGTCAAGAATAGTCAATAAGAGAGGATTTGTAAGTTTAAAATAGCACCATCTGAAATAGTAGGCTAGCATCATGCAAACGTTTTCGCACTTTAAATTCTGATGTCAGGCTTTTGGCTGTTAACGCAGCCAACATTTTTTCAAGCCACTTATATAATGCAGAATAAGAACTGGACTTAACAAAGAAATAGAAAATGAGCTTGACAGCTGAAAACGGTTACGCCAAATAAGTAAAAAGAGGGACTCAAGTTCCTCAGGGCCCTTCCGAAGCTGTTCCCGTCGGCGTGCCCTGCCAGTTGGCATGTGCGGTGTGAGAGCCGGAGCGCAGGACCAGGGGTCTCCGGGCCAGTGGCCGCCAGAGGGGGCCGGTGGCCCCGCACACCCCGCCAGGGCTCGCTCCGTTCTCCTTTGGCTCTGTCTCATCACAGTGTCCCCGCTGCCCCCTCGAGTCCTTTTCCGGAGCGCTTTTACTTAACGGGGAGGATCTGTTTCGTGCTGGTTTCAAATGCTAGAGGCGTTCCTTCGAAAGGCAGACGGCTGCAAGTGTGGGAAAGCCTATATTTAAAAAAAAAAATAAGTAAAGTATGAGAAAAGTAGAAAGGTAGAACCTGAACTAAAACAGCCAAAAGTAGCAATAATTCCGGGGGCACACACAGAATGGGGGAGAAGTGGAAGTGCGTAGACTGCTGTTTTCACTCTTATTAGAAATACAGACAGAACTAGGAGAAGAAAAAGAGCAGGAATGTTATTACAGAATTCTTGCAATTGTGACAAGCAGGACAAGGAAAGTGATTCTGCTCCTCTGCTCTGTCCTCATAAGACCCCACCTGGCCTACTGTGTTCAGCTCTGCAGTCTCCAGAAAAAGAAAGACCAGACCTCTTAGAGGAGGCCACAAAGATGATCAGGGGACTGGAGTACCTCTGCTCTGAGAAAAGGCTGAGAGCACCTGGGTTATTCTGTCTGAGGAAGAAAAAGCTTCTGGGAGACCTCGCTGTCACCTTTCTGTATTTAAAGGAGGCTTATAAAAGAGGATGGAGAACAACATTTTATTTGAACAAATAATGATAGGACAAGAGTCTTAAACTAAAAGATGAGAGATTTAGAAAAGATGTTAGGATGAAATTTGTACTCAGAGGGTGGTGAGGCACTGGAACAGGTGGCCCAGACTAGCTGCAGGTGTCCCATCCTGGGAAAGGTTCAAGGCCAAGTTGGATAGGGCTTTGAGCAACCTGGAGTAGTGAGTGGCATCCCTGCCCATGAAAGGGTGGTTGGAACTAGATAATCTTTAAAATCCCCTCCAACTGAAGTCATTCTCTAATTCTAAGGTAAGACTTAGGATGCCTGTTTTCAGCTACTTTACCCCTTTTTCTCATTTTTCTTAAATTCACTAAAGAGAGATTTTTTCCTAAGAATCTGATGAGTCGCTGCTGCTACTAGATGGGAGCACTTTCCAGTTATTTTGCATGAGTCTAAATAATTTCAATATGGTTTGGGGTTTGACTTCCCATAGTCAAGACTCTCATATTACTGACATGGAATTTATTTTCACTATACTTTCTTGAAAATTAATGGAATTGTTCCAAACTAAAATTAGTTTGTTCAGAAAGAAAATAATGTCTTTAGACCAGAAAAATAGAGTTCAAGTTTATTACTAGGATCTTGAATATTCTGTTCTGTTCTGTCCATCTTTTTTTAGATGTTAATTAATATATAACCCTTGCAACTCTCAGGAAAATATAATGGAGATCAGAGCTGAGTTATGTCTTCAGAAGTTCTTAAGAGTTTTCCCACACAAATGAATTTAGGAAACAGTTTTCAGAAGTGTTAATTTCCCTATTTAGTTGAACAGGTTGAGTCTGAATCTCTGTCAACACCTTCATGAACTTACTTCAGTGCTGCTGCCCTTACCTCACACCGAAATGCCAGAAGCACTACCTGCCAAAATTTCTCCAGCTTCACTTCTTTTCTTTAATGTTCTAAGTACTGCCTTCTAATACAAAAATATCTGGGCTTACTACTACAATCAGAACAGTCTGGTGAGATGTTGTGGAGGACCTACTTTAGATACAGTATTTCCATCAGGAATAGAGCTGAGAAAGGATGAAGGATTATGCTTCATTTGGAAGCCTGTATGTAATCTCACAGTAGTTGATCATACAATTAGATGCTTCCTAAACACGTTCATAATTTAACAGCTCTGGACTTCTTATCGTTTTGCAAAGACTGACGTTGTAATAAAGACTGAAAGGGGTGTAAAACAACAGTCCTAAATATACCAGGAATGTAAATAATGCAGCATGTAATTTCTTCAGCTAATAGTGGATTTCACAATTATTTGTAGCATCCATGCAGCTGAAGTCTCTTTGAACAGAGAACAGAAGAAACACCGGATACAGCCTTTGCATGCATTGTCTTTCTCAGTCACACTGCCCACTCCAGTCAGCCTCAATTTTTTCAAATGCCAATTAACAGGTGTGAGAAATGCTACTTCATACCCAGGGACTGATGTCTGCATAACAGTGATACTATCTTGGCAATACAGTCTGCAGCATAAATATCATGGTGTTTGAGCCCTTGGGGCCTGTGGAGTTTACAGCTATGCTGTCAAGATCTCTTCGTTGGGATAGTCCTTGAAGTTCTGCCAAGACATAGGGGTCTCTGGTGCTTTTATGTGCTCCCAAGCACAGCTCTGGCTCCAGGAGTCAACACTCTTGTCAGGCTGAGTGATGGTGTGAATCTCAACTCGCGAGCTGAGATTCCAGCGGGGAGTGTGACAGTGCATGCTTGCATGATGATGCCAGAGAAGCAGGTGACACTGGCAGATAGCTGAAAGGAATAGTAACTGAGTGGCTTCTTATTACACATCCTCAGAACTTCACAGGATGGAATTCGAGAGAGAGGAACAGTTATAAAATGAGGTTACAAAATCCGGATGTCCTGATCAATTCGAGACAGTTGTAAGGTACCTAACACTGCATGCACAGGCAAGAACAGCATTCAGCACTGGGTCAGGATCTGTTTGCATCATATTTTGACTAATCCAAGGATTAATCACATTGCAAGTCAATGAGCTGTTACACTCTTCCAGGTTCTCCAGAGACTACTTGGATAGAAAGGAAGGGGTCAGTATGTCAAAAGAGTGACACAAAGAAGCACAGAGCAAGTATGTTTTCCTTGTAATAAAAAACTGCACAGACCCAAAGTATTTAAACACAGCTTGGAAACAAAAACAAGAGTTAAAAGGGCAAAGTTTATCTCAGCCACATCCCAAAAAATCAGGAAAGTTGAATCAGTTCTGAATTTTCTCCTCTGCATATGTAATAAATAGAGAGAAAGAGCAGTAGTTTGTAGTCTGAAGTACTTCATATTTAGTAATTCTCAGGAATCCTCAAAGCCTACAAAATGCCCCAGACTTGCAATGTAAGGCATTACTAACATGTTTCAGTGTATTACCTGCCTTTCTGCTGCTTTTGAGCCATGAGTATTGAGACAGAAGCATGCCTGCTTTTCACCTAGATAAGAATTCAAACACAAGTCCAAACAGAGCATTTAAATGGCCATGTTCATTCTGCTGACAGCTGGGACTCATTTTGTAGCTATCCTCAAGCTCTATTACCTACCACAATAAATGAGCTAGAATCTTTTACCTTAACCATGGAAATGCTACTGAATCGCAAGAGGTTGTTGCACAGTCTTGGTTTTCAAACTGTTTATCCAGGGGCATAATCTTGTGAGGATCCTGGCAGATGCCTGTGTCAGTGCTAGCAACTAGCCACACAGTCCAAAAGTGGTGACAGAGGCTGCTAGACCACTCACTGCTTCTGAAAAGCTTTTCCCTTGTAGTTTACCACTAATACAAGGCACAGTGTCCAGATGAGACAAAAGTCAACAACAGAAGCCATATCTGAGTGGACATATTGTTCCTTTTGCTGTGCTGACCTTCAGGGACAAATGCATTTAGCTAAGTTATTTGTTTGAAGTGGGTTTTGCAGTAAACAAGGCTGATAAGTGTCACCAATGTCTTTTAAGACACTATGAAATAAATCCATGTTCAGAATCAGTTCTGTGATTTATTCATTATCCTTGGTCTTTCACAGAGAAAGACTTATAGTGAAACATTTCTGACAGCATTGTCCAGATTTCAATACTGGAAGGTGCTGAGGATATTCCATTCATTAAAAGTAGCAAAAATTCACCTAACTTAGAGCCACCATGCATTATAAGATTAATTTTGAGTTCAATTCTGCAAGGTATTGTGTATTTACTGAAACCTATGGTTAAAATAACACAGTTCATGTTATCGTATAGCTATTTGTAAAATGGATCTCCTATGAAAATCACTTCAAGTGCTGATCTCTTTATAAACATGAAATGAAGAAAAGCTAAATTCATCTTTCAAAGTTGTTCCTCCAAAGAGCATCAAGGAAAATTACTCAGTTCAGTTAAACATGTGAATTGAAATCAGTGTAATACTACCTTATGAAAGTGAAAGTTATACCGAGGTTGTGTACAGACACCTCTAAATTCCATTTAAAACTTAGAAGGACTGTTTTGTACCTTATCACATGGCTCCTAATGAAAAAATAACCTAGTGTCAGACCTAAGATGAAGAGAAGGTGGTGGGACCCTGCAGAGAAGCAGGTTGATACTGCAATATTTGGCACTTGTAGCATATCCATTGATGTTGACAATAAATACAAACTGGTTGATCACTAAATATTGACTTTTCTCACTGATTACTTGATGGGTTACAGTTCACAGAACTTAAATTGAAAGAATATTCCCAGAACTCTAAGAGATGGAAGAATGAGTTTATGAGTTACAGGTTTAGCTAAACCAAGATCTTCCGTGAAGTCGTATGAACAGAAGATAAGGCCTCACAAAAATCCCTAGTCATGTGGTCCTGGAATAACAGTGGTGATGCCCATGCCAAGGAGATACAGCTGCTTCTTCCTTCTGTCACTTGCTCTTTGTCTACCTCTCTTCCTGCCCAGCACAGCTCCAGAACTCAGGTATATCAGAGTCACCAGCTTTGCTTTTCCTTCTGAGCAAATAGAATATTGCACTGTTCTGAAATACAGGGAACAGAGCTCCTTCCTGTGAGAAAGGTTGGTTTTGTTTATTACCTTCCATTTTTAAATAATTTTTTATGAAAAATCTTTTCAGGTTTTGTTTTCTCAAAGATGTTTGCAGAGCAATCTTTGTTGGTCCTGAAATACTTCTATTTTTTCCTCAGGATCTATATATCTATTGGCATGTTAAAAGCATTTTCTTAGGTTTCTTCATCACTATCAGTTTGTGTTCCACTGCATTGTGCTAAATGAATACAAATATTTTTAGAGAGAAGACAAAACCAGCAACACATTTCCAAGCATTCACTCAGGTGGCTGCTACCAGCAATCTGTTCTAAACCCATGCCTGAGTGGATGGATCATAATCTTGGACAGACAACTGCTACTGACATTGCTCACTGCATGGTGTGGTGACTCCATCCTGATGACAGTGGGTAAATGATACTACCACCCACAACCACCTGTTCTGCCCACGTGGCAATCTGCTGCTGAGGCGGTCTGTAGAGACATGGCACCCACCTCCAAACACAGGACAATATGCCCTCTGGAACAGGGGTATGTCTGCCTGTTGTTATGCATTGGGACATAACAGTTGGCATTTTGTTTCAGACATCCAGTCTATAATGCGACCCACATCACTAAAAACTTTAAAACTTGTGCACCGCAAGCCTAGAAATACAGATGAACAAAGCTTCTGGAGCAATGCTTTCAATGTTGAAAAAGACATGTCTAATCTTCATGCAGGGTCCTACTAAAGTCTTATAAATCCTGATTTTTTTCTCAAGCTGTCCTAGGTCTTTGGAGGTTGCTTTATAAAACATTGTTTAGAATTTCCATGCTCTTGTCTGCCAAGGCAGAGCAAAGCTGTGGTGAGCAGACAAGGCTGAGCAAGGTGAACCTGCACAAGTACATAGATCCCCGCCTTAGGATTTTTCTGAATCTTCCTTTGGCAAAGATAACTGAGAAAGCTATTTCCTTAGAGACGTGGAAGTACTGAAAGACTCTCATCAATTCACTTCAGATGTTCCCAAATATAGGGAAAAGTTTTCTCAACATTAGGGCATGGAATATGTTACTACTCAGATTTGTGATCTTGCTACCATTGCATGCACTACTGATTCTGAGTGTAAATTTAAAAGGTGTTCCTACAGAAGTTTGCAGGATTTTTTTATTTAGAACTTATATTTCAGAAAAGTGAATACTGTAAGAGAGTAATTAAATTATTTGTCCAGCTTCATTCACCCTGTGTCATACCTTGCACCACTCTATTTGAAGGTAAAGGAACTATATAAGTGTCCAAAATGAGCAATTTTACCTTCAGATACTTCAGGCTGTGGTCCCATCATTCCCAGAGACAAGTATGCAGGTTTTCTAGTACTGACCATAGATGAGATGTGGATAGGGATAGGAAAGCTGAAAACTGAAGGTGAATGAGAATGCAGAGAGAAGGAGCTGAACTTGGCCTATGCCTTGGTCCTCTGGAATATTGACTTCCCTTAAGAGCCAGAGCAATTCCAAAATTAAAAGAATTCTATATGTGAGTTAGGAGTAGTTGATTTTCTGCACTAAGAATTTAATTCTGAAAACAGCCAAGCAGCTATAGAATCTGGGATCTTTGGGCCACATCAGCTGTTACTGACACCAGAGAGGAATGGTCAGCTGATGGATGGTTAAGAGATGGCTCTAGGGTATTGTGACATGAAACAGTTACTTTTTCCTTACCAAGAAAAAAAAACAGCCATACTGCAACCATACAGTTGCCAACACAAGGAAATTCCTTCACTTTCAAACCGAGATGGTGTCTGGCACTATCAGAGTGGAGTTGTTCTCAATGCCATCTGCTCATTAAGCACATTTCCATGGACAGCTAATGCAGAACAGGAATGCAATATAAATCACACACTACCTCAATATGCAGTATCTTCTCTGCCTAGACCAGCCCTCTGCTGAAATGGATGTCTTGCTGCAGTCAGCCTCAGCAGTTAGCTTAACTTGCTCTGTAGCTTAGTACAGAGCTAGCTATGGACAGGTGTAGACCGGGATCTATGCTGAGAATGCAAGTTTAATCCTCATTTGATTAAAAAAATAAATAAATATATGTATATATGTATATATACATATGTATATATGCACAAAACAATGGGTTGGATTATTTGAGGGAAAATGGGTATTGTATCCACAGTAAAAAAAAAAATCAAACAGAACATTCATTTCAATCAGAAGATGAGGCTCTAACTCATTCTGTATGCCCAAAAATACATAAAAAATCAAGCTTTTCATTGATCTAGTTCTGAATTTTTCCTATGTGTGGTCTACTGTGTGTAATTGTACTGTGGTAGGACATTTAACTCTCATTTCTTATAAAATGAAAAAACCCTTGTAATTAAATTTTCCTCCTAATTCAATTCAGAAATTTGCATTCAGTTCCCAGAAGTGTTCTAGCTTTGAGCTTTAGGAAATGAAAAAAGTGTTTGAACTTTGGAAATTCCTTGAGTCATTAGTTTTAGCAGATGCACAATACAGTAATCATCACAAGTGCTGTAACACTCATGTAGCTGACATTTTATTAAAAAATGGAAATATACAGATGTGCTAATCCCTGCAAAGTGCACATGCATCACCATAGATGACTTTTCATTATTAGGCCACGGTTATCCAGTGAACAAATGTGTGGACATTAATGATTTCCCCTGCAGGGTGCTCCACTAGGCCAACATCAGAGCACAGTATTTATTCTGGTTGAATAAAATGCTCTGGGCAAGTAACTTCAAAGAATCTGCAAGGTTGATAGTTGGGGCTTTGTTCTAAAATGTATCCAAAGGATCACTACTCTCTGAACACATGCCTGTGTGACGTAGCCCCTGGCTGGTAAAGTTAGTGCACTGGCATCAACTGACGTCTTATAGAACTGCTGCTGCAATTTTCTCCTGACTCTCCATAAGATATACAGTGAGTGTCCGTTATACTTAAGGATATCGGATATGTGAAAAGTAGAAACATAAGTTAAACAGAGGTGCTGACTTTTCATCTGACATTGTGGATGACACAAGCAGCCAGATCACCAAGTGAATAAACAAAGCTTTTTGCTTTCTCTGCAGCTATGTGAGTTCTGGTTATTTCTGACACACCTGCAAAGCCTCTATGGAGCTTAAAAAAAGTGTCTCACGGGGAAAGTTTGACTTAAACACACGTATGTGTGTGGGGTCTGATTCTGGAAGATGGACCAACAGTACTTCTAGAGGGACATGCCAAAGAAGCTTGTATATGTACCAGTTAAAATCAAATCCCTCACTTGTGCATGAAAGGTCATGTGTGCACTCCTCATAAAGAAGCAGAGCTGCATATTAAGGGAGCTAAATCCCACATATGTCTTCCTTTGCTCTTTGTTTTAGAACATTTGTATTAAAAGAGACAATCTTTGTTTTACTCCATTGCTTATTCTACTAATAAAATCATCACCACCTCCACAAGGACAAGTTATAAAGCATCAGTTTACCAATTTATCTCTTTCTTTCCCATCTCATTAAGAGATTTTGGAAAATACTGGTACTATAATCTATGGATAAGATGCTGCTTTTCTCCAGAGCCATCAGCCTGCGTGGTGCACTACTCTTTCCAGCATGATTCCTGACCCAAACAAGGCCAGTGAGAGGACCCCAGCCTAGAAATTGTTGTTTCTTCTTCTTCACTAGAGGCTGAAGTAATCAACACTTCACTGACCAACAGAGCCAAAAACAGCTGAGCTATTCAGGCTTGACTACCTCCTTCTGAGTATGCCAGAGAATATACTAGAAGTTCCTTCTTTCTAAAGAATGGTTGTCATTCCAATATATCGAAAAAAGATATGGTGCCAGACAATTTTTTCACCTCCCCAGTCATAAGGGAAAAAGTTCCTTTGGATTTGCTTATTTCAAAGAGAACAATTGCATTTGCTTGTAGTAAAAGGCAGAAGCACCTTCACACATGTATTGCTCAGCTCCAGTTCCTTCATTACCCAGAGAGAAGCAGGCTGTTTAATGAGGTGACAGTTAACTAACCTTTGTTTACCCAATAAAGCCTGTAGGCAGCAGTTTGAGAGACAGGAGGTGCAAATGCTGCTGATCCTAAATCTCCTCTCATCAGATAAATATATCGGCCAGAAACTTCAAATGTACAGTCTTTCCATTTTCTAATTCTTTCCCTTAGGAATAGACTACAGGTATAGTGAGGACCTGGAGCAACAGGGAATGGGGCAAGACTAGAAATGTTACTATTTGCTAAATCAGAGCCCTGCAATTCATGAACAGCCTGCTATTTGGTTTCCTGCTCATCCTCAAGACTGTAACTTGGTTTGCAATAAATATCAAGTTCCCAAGACTTTCACCTGCTGCTAGTGAAGCCAGTGGGAGCTTTTCTGTCATCACAGATCAAGTATCCTGCATGAAAGTACTTAATGTCAGTTTATTTAAAAAAAAAAAAAAAAGAAAACAAAAACAACCAACCAAACAAACAAAAAATCCCAACAAAATACAAAGCAATAAAAAATTCCAATATAATCCATGTCTTAACTTTCCTTTAAAACAATCTGGCAATGACCAGTTTCCAGGTCATGACTGAAGATGAACAAGGAAAGGAAAGATTGAGCCAATGGCAATATTCTTTCCCCAGGACTTCCACCTCTCTTACAATGTGTCTGTTATTAAGAACTTGGTATTTTCATAACACTTGGATAATGGACAGCGAGTGTTTCTGTGGTGACATATTGAGAGCTCAATGATTAATGTGTCATTTTACTGTTTCCATTCTGATTTCTCTATGCTGATAAATGCTTGGCAATCTCACCATCCCATTAGTAATATTAAATACCGTGAACCTGGGGTTTAAGGACATGTAAACCATTTTAAAATTGAATGTGACCAATAAAATGCTCTCTAGGCAGTTTTCCAATGCAAGCACTCTCCAAGCTCACTATCAGAACATGGTGTAGAAAAGAGCTACTAGACATTTCTTTCATAGTTGAGAGTAAGAGATGTGAGCTTTTGGGGTAGTCCTTTATGGACAAGCATGGAGATGAACATGCAGATATTTCTGGTTTCAAATAATATTACAATATGGATCAGTAACATTTGGAGGAGCTTCATTTAGGTTTTCCCATCAGTGTTATATTGAATCTTTGGCAAATGGAAGCCTCCGTATTATATCACTTTTCTGACGAACTCCACTCCTCCCTTCCATAAAAGATGGCATTGTTTCTGTCAACGAAAACTCAGAGAAATGCCCAACAAGAATGAAAAGAGCCGAATTAGAGCCTGGGTGGGTGTTTCTCTTTGACACAGAAACCCTTTTTTCATGAGTACAAAGCTGAGATGAGTTAATCACCGCCCTGATGAAGTTAACCCTTGTACCAGTACACTTTCTCCAAGGTCATCCAACGAGTCAATGAGCAAACTGGGCTGAGAACACAGGAATTGCATCCTGCAAGAACGATAGTTTTACCATGTTTATCCATACCGTTGTGATTCTTAAATCTTTTTTTTATGGTGAACATCATCAGGCAGCTCAAACCAGGCATAAAAAATAAGGTATGTAGCAGATCAGCATTAGCAGACATGGAGCAGAGAGTTGGTTGAGAGAGCTCCAGAGGCCTTTGGGAAGGGTACAGAAATTCATCCAAGACTTATGATGAACTTTAATGTTTAAACATTTTCTCAAAAGAGAA
>VXBA01004275.1:609313-769152 GCA_013399895.1 Serilophus lunatus
GGGAATAGAATTCAATCCTCAAATGAATGGGACTAGGAGGTGACCCTAGAAAAGGTCATTAAAGTACAGAGGCCCTTTTCCACTCTGTTTGGTTTAGACACAAGAATGCAATCAGGACACTTGGCAGCTCTGTGCTTCTACAAGCACCTTAGCAGCATTACTTTTAGATGTGTATATCCTGCTGCCTTATGTCTCAGCCATAACAGGATCTTTTCTCTACCCTGAATAAACAAAGACTGATCTTTTCCCACATCATTTCTATTTCAGTAGAAATAAAGAGGTCTGGTTATTGGTCTTGACTCCAGTAAACTGCTTTCCTCTATATATGGGCTGAGGCACACAAAATGCTGAGCTGCTTCTGGACACAATTTGAACCTTGACTCAAGATGACACAAGCACAAGCAGATTAGCTTAGACCCACTTTGTTTTGGGACTTGCAAAGAAGCTTCAGATAGAGGATCAAGTATTTTGAAACAGTTCAGAGAGAACTTGTGAGGCACTGACCACCATCACCAGTACCTGTAAGGTCTGAGCTAGGGGCAGGGGGAGGGGGTTGGGAAGTGGAGTGCTATAGGACACAGGGCTAACCTTGTAAACACTAGACACAAACAGCAGATAAGAAGGCAGAGACAGTGAAAACTAGACATAACAGCTTGCTGGAACAACATCCCAAGGTCTCCTCAGAAGGAGTGTGCCTGAACTCTTCTGGTGTGAAGAGTGGATGTGTTGGGCATGAGGGTGAACTAGAGGTGGCTTAACAGCTCAGCTGTGCTTAAATATAAATTGCCAATACTTAACCTTTTCTTCTCACACTTGCCTTTCCTTATAGTCATGCAGGGTCTTTTCTTGACTGTACAGAAGAATCTGTGGCACTAAACATTCCACTAACACAGTTTAACAAACGCTACCAATGAAAATCAGGAAGCAAGACACAAGAAGTCTAAGGTCACATGAAGAAAACTTAGCAGTTTGTAAATTGCCACAGGATATTAAAAGAAGGAAAAAGATCACAGAAATGTCAGCTTTGGTAAAGGTAAACAAAGCTTCAATCCAAAGGCATCTTCAGAATAGCTGCCAATCTGGAGTACCATTACAATAAAACAAGAAGCCATGTGGGCATTAACACATGGTTCCTCACTCACCTCTGTCCCCAAATGACTGCCTAAATGTGAACCTTCTGAACATTTAGATATTGTTAAATATCAATAAGTATGGCTGATTCCTCAAATTCACAAGATTCTTCTAGGTGACCAGACTGCCTCATGTCTAAGTTTCATTTCTTAAGAAGCTCTCTTCACAAAGGTTTATGGGCAACAGTGCAGGGTAAGACACAGAGGTGCCTACTCTTCTCATCCATGTGCCCTTTCTCTAGGACACTCTTTCAACCTGTAAGGATAGCCACAGGGTTTCACCTATTCAGACAGCAGAGTGACTTGACTTTGTATCTCCTGCTGCCATCCAGTAACTGTTTCCGCTCTTAAATCTGTACGTCATTGTCAAATGAAGACATAAACAAGATGGCTTCCTATTTCTGTCCTCCTTCACTACCCATGAATATGAATTGCTTTGTTGACTGATTCAGCCCTCTTCCAGAAATAGATGTTCCTAGTACTGTCCTTCCCCAGTGTCTTCCTACTGCTTTCTTTTAAAGCAGGACTGTGGGGGCCATGCTAGTTCTGTCCCTACACAGGGAACCCATTGTGGGAAGTTGGTGATTTCACTGCACACAGGAAGAGGACACACAAGAAGACTTCTTACCTTACTCTTCTCTCCTGAGGACAAGACAGCCCAGGAGACAGGTGAGTTCATGGCAGAATACACTTGATTAAAAACAGTGCAGTACACACCCTCAGCTGCCTTGTAGTTGGCTGGGACTCAGGAAATACCAAAGCTGGGTTTAAAAATCTGTTCTCACAGCCAGGAAGTAATGATCCTAAACCTAGGATGGTGGCACACGAGGACTGATTAGCAGAAGTTTATCACTGATTTTGGAATGTCATTACCTTGTATCAGTGAAGGTTAACTTCAGTTAAACAGATCATAGCAATATCCTTTGAGTATGAGTAAGCTGATCTAAGATGAAGGTGCCAGTTCAGTGATTTAAAATTAGAGCGATGTCCTCCCTCCTTCAGGCCCCCCAGCATCATTCTTGTTACCACATGCTAACCCCGCTGCAATCTGATGCTGTACTCTATCAAGAATTGCTATGTTCAAGTGGGAGGCAATGAGAACACAAGCACCGCTGCTACAAAAGTCAAGTGGAATTTACTCTATTACAAAAAAGGATGAAGAAATATGAGGGCCCATTCCTGTGGCATTGCAATGGCCCCGTGTATAAGCATTTTTATTTTTTTTTGTAGGACAGAGATGTGCTCTTTCTTTTTGGGAGCTCCTGAAAAAGAGTGTAATACAACAGCTGTGAGGGATTCCACATTATCTGGAAAAGAGGAATGAGTAGACAGGCACCAAAGTGCTGATAGAAGATAAGTATCCTTTCATTAAAACCACATAGCTAAAGACAGGGAGGAGAAATCCAAACAGCACACTCAACTGCTTATCACCAATTATTAATAAACCATCTGGTTGAAAATCATTTCTTGCTTAGACTTGTGACAGTTTAATTCTCAAGAAAGGACAGTCAAGTGCCCTTCTCCAACACATCAAAGCCCACATCCTCTGTCCCTCAGGGTTTCAACATCACTGTCTGCTGATGCCAAGTCTTCCCACTCACATGCAAAATAGCAATGTCATGGCTGGTGATCTGGCCCTTGAGACCCAAAAACTGGGTTTCAGCCAGAATAAAACCAAAGATTCTGGCTTCTAGATTTTGGGTGGTGCCTCATGAGGATGAAAATTCTTTTCTTTTAAACATCTGTGTCTGCAGACACAGTACAACAGAGCTGTATCCAAAAGTTTCCCAGGTATATTATATCTATATAACACAGATTCCACTAGCTTTTAAGGCCCCTTTCCATTTCCTGCTGTCATGTTACATGACAAGTCTTAAACTCTCCATAAAATCGAAGCCGAATTTTGATCCAGAGCAAGCAGCTTTAGTGCATCAAAGATGAAAAAACAGTGGCAAACCATGTCACACACAGAGCTAGGACTGTAATCAGCAAACTGTCACTCACATACCACTCATATGGAGTAAATCTCTGGGTTAACACATATCCAAAGAGCCCATTCAATTTTTAAAATGATCAATAACAGACCTTTTTAATGATCCCAGCTAGTAACCCACTATCCTAGATAAATAACTTCCCTTCTCTTTCCCTACCTGGAACGTGTAACCAAGAGCAGTTGCTTTTATATTCTGTATAATCTTTAAGGATGTAATTTTACATTTCTCTGTACTGAATTCTATATCCTCAAAACAACTATACTTTTTTTTTCTGTTCTAATATTTTCCACTTTTCCCAAACTTTTCCCCTAATTCCCTTTAAAATGCTCATTTTCCGATGCTTTGCTGTCACTTGGTATTACTCAAAACTTTACTATGTCCATCTTCAACTCCCTTTCCTCGATTCTACTCTCTTAGAGATCTGAGCAGTATGATATATGCATACAGTCAGTAGAACAATATAAAACTGTTTAAGAGAAGAGCCAGATGGAGAGAGACATATGAGTCCTGGGCATATGAGGACACACTTACAGGATTGACCCTGAGGGGTTTCAAAAGAGTTAATGCTGTCACTGGATTGAAAACTCTGTTTTATGCTAGTAGCACATAAAGCTTTTCACACTTGTCTGTGGTTGCCTGCAACTTATCAATAAGTATTTACTATACATTTTTCACATAAGTGACCTTTATACTTTCAGTTCAGCATACACATTAATGCCTTGTCCTCAAGATATATCTGTTGTTTAATGAAACTGTTGTTAGCAGCAACCTGAGAAATGCATGATCACATCCTTTTTGTGTGGATTGTGTTCTTTTCTTGCTTTGTGCTGTAGAGGCTTAAGGTGATACAGTTGGGATGGTTGGTAAAATCTTCCAAAATTTACCATCAGAGAATTTTAATCTGTAATCTAAACTTTACTTTATAATACTTTGGGTTTGCTACCCCTTCACCTACAAACCAAGGTCCCTGCCCCCACCAAAAGGAAATTGGACCATCTCATCCCTATGTCATTGTAACACCAAATGGAAGAGGAAGCACCAGAGCTCTGTACATCTTATCTAAAATGACATAACTCTTAGTAGAACTTGTGTTTTCTCTATACTCTAAAAGCAGTCAGGAAAAAAAGGTTTTGCTTTCACCAAATTGTATCAGCTGAAAATCAGGTTCTGCTGAAGGCATATTTGATGGAAACATACTTCCATATTGAAAATGAAAGACAGGCTGGCCACAGGTATAGGCCATCAACAGTAACAGAACTATCAACTAGACTTAGCATGGCCTTGAGGTGTTGGTCTTGTCCACTTTATTTGAAGTGCTTCCCCTGTGGCTGGTCTTAGAGAAGCCATTTAGCATTTGCTGAGTAGCCCAGCAAGGCACCACAGGGCAGAAGCAAGTGCCTGTTGATCCTCTGAGAAAAGCCTGCCGTGTGACATTCCTATCTTGCATGGGCTGGTGCAGCTCCTTTCTCTGATGCTAGAAACACATTTCAATAACCCTAGTCAAATTATGGAGATGAATCAGCCACCAAAGAACATTTTTGCTTTTCTGTCACCTTCCAGCAGGACCTTCATGATGTACAGCTGAACTGCTGTTCATTTTTCCTGGCTATGGGTGTACAACACATCGGAGGGCAAGAGAGATTACCCAGCCTTTACCCAGCAGTCCTCTGGGAGACAGAATGGGACACATCTTTCTGCTGTTCTCTCCTTTTCTTGTTTCTGGGCATTAGAGAACAGTTATGACAGCAGATGTGATAAGGGTGTTTGAATTCAAAGAATGAATATTTCAGAGCCTGTCTTCCCCCAGTAACATCTGTGACAGCTTTTATCAAGTGCTGCACTTCAATGCACAACTAAACGTTCTAAAATCCATGAGGCAACAGATGGCACATTTAAGGGATATTTAAAAGGAAAATGGGATATCAACAAAGGAAGCTCAAGCACATGTATAGAAGAAGGAATAAGGACATTAAAGAGTTAATACAGACCAGTTAGGTTACTATTTTTGGACTGCCCTCTATGAGGAGACAGCAGATTTTCCCAGCATGTCAGTGACTCCATCCTGCCTGCACGGATCTATGGCTGCATGGAAGTCTTTGCTCATGAGAGTTATCATTGGAGTCTTTAAAAAGCCCATAAACCCAAACATTGCATGGGAGATGGGGTACTAAAAGGACAGGGGGAAGGATTTCCTTAACTGATTCATTACTACGACTGTTTTGGCATGTACTAGTGACATACAATAATTAAATTTGCACAGAGCTGGTTTGTATCAAAGGAATTTACTGTTTGGAAAAGGTGCTCTAAGAACAGCTCTGAAGGGACCTTCATGAGAGCAGTGGCCACAGGAGCTGTGCTGCAGCTCAGGCTCACTGTGGGCAGGGTGACTGCTGCCTCCTGCCTCTGTTGGGTGTAGGCAGCATTCAGGCAGTAACAAACCAGGTAATGCTTTTGAGGAATTGTCTGGGATGACTAATGGGGTGGAAATTACGTAACTAAAGTAATCATCCAAGTACTATCATATATGAATGATTTTAAGACGTTGCACAAATGTGATGGTTTAAGTTGGAAAATCCTGCGTCCCATCACAGCAAAGAACAGTGATACACATCAAGTCTCTATGGAGAATGGAAAGCAAATGAAAGTTTAACAGAGGATGACATTTTCAAATATATCTATGCTATTTCAGAGACTAATGCAAGAAAAATATAGCCCCAGTTACTCAATCAAAATCTGGCCCTGGTTACTCTGTCTTTCCAGAGATCATCATTCAAGGTCAATTTAACAGGTTTCAAATTCTGTTTCTATAGGATTTAAGCAGTAATATTCAGCAACCTCTCTGAATGGAAATAAGCCTTTAAAACATTTGAATATTTACTTGTTTATAGGAAAACAATTATTCCTTTGCAAAATTCCACATATTGGTAAATCACATCGTTTGGTAATTCATTTTGTAATTTGTCCGGGTAACAGATACAAAAGAATTCCAGCTGACCACACACCTGGAACTTCTCCTCCACAACCCACGGTGGGTGGCAGCAGAGGCCCAGCAGACAGGGCAGAAGCAGCCTGAGTCACAGAGATATTTATCTAGACAAGCAGATGTTGCAAAGGGCGACTTCTCATGTTGTTTTGTCCCGTTTAAAAGAANTTGTAACTAAAACAAAAGAGAAAAAACCTGGAAAACCAGAGAAATACATTCTTGTTAAGCATCTTGTCCAAAAATATTTACGTACTTGTAGCATTATGCACAACAGAATCTGATTTGCTTGATGCTGAGCATGAGTAGAGCTGGTGGAGTCTTGAAAGACATTGTACCCTCTTGTATAAAGGCAATTATCTGTCTTGCTATTTGAGAAGAAATGTTGGAGCTGTCTATAATATAATTTGCCTCAATGGGGGATAAGGACAAATGAACAGCAGTAGCCAGAGATCAGACGACTGCTATCAGATATTACAAAATTATACTCAGTTCTTTACAGCATGGCATCAAGGTTTTAATGACAGTCATTCCCAAGACATCCCTAACTCAGAACACCTGTTACAGGGGAACCTTCAATGAAGTTGATATTCATCAAACCTGAAGTCTTTAAAATTTGACTTAGCAGAGCTAAATGTAAGAAGTAATTGCTGTCTTACATGTGTCACACCCTTCTGCTCCATTCCAAAGAATACCTATCCTCCCTCACCTCAGTGCCAGTGCATTTTCACAAAGGACAAGGTAAAGGCACAGCGATTTCCTTCTAATTCAGCTTCCAACACAGGGATCCAACAGGCTGCTTGGGTGCAAATACAATAATCAGATTCCTGTACTTAAAACTGACCTCAAAAACAAGTAGGACTGAAGAGTCACCCAAGCATCTCTCCTGTGCCTAAACATGGTGGCATGCCTGGAACTAGGTGGGTATAAAGAAAAAACAATGGCTCAGTGAGCTATAGGAAGGTCAGTCAGGCCCTAAATCAACTTTTATATGAAGCTCGCTCAAGTTTATCAACAGTCTGATACCTATTTCAGTGAATGATTTTCGTGTCATTTGTGTGCTCATTTTCCCCAGGATTTTCCATGTAATTTTTTTTATTTTCCTGGATAAAAGTTTCTAAAATCATATAAAAAATACCATTTTCCCTGCCCCAAACTAGACAAATTTCCTATTGTAACTTCTCCTTGAAGTGGTACACAATTAAAACCAGCCTAGAAAACACGTACTATTAAAACACTAGAAAGATCAGTAGAAATAAAAAGCATTAACTACCAAGTATTAACAGTAATGTCAGAGGAATATCATGTCTTCATAAAAACCTATTTTTTCATTAAAAATCCATCAGAATACATTACAGCTTGTACAGGCTTACATCAATTAAAATCCATTGTGTTAAGAAAGGACAAAAGAAATGCAGTCTGATTTCACCAAAATTCTGTCTTTCAATGTGGGTGCTTAGTCTACACTAGTAGAGTCATTCCTATTCCAGGATTGAGCACATTTTATTCTTTTAAGAGTATAAAAATAACAAACTTTTCAGGAAAAAAAGGAACATAATTCCCCTGAAATTCTGTACAGCAGCTCTCAGTAGTCAGGTACTGGATTGAACACTGTCTTACTTCAAATGGTGCATTTGGAGGTGACTTTGTTGAAATCATGCTGTCACTGTGACTGCAGGAAAAAAGAGGTTTAAAGTTATTTGTATTTCAACTATTTCACTGGCTTTTGGGACCACAATTCATAATAGAAGCCTAACTCATTTATAATGGTAAAAACTTTGAATATTGTGTTGTTGAGTTTTTGGGGTTTTTGTTTCCTCCTTAGTCTCACATATTAAAGATTTTGTAGTGAAAGGAATAAAAAGCAACTTCCAGTCTGTTGCTTGACTATTTAGGATAGATGTGCTGCCAAAGTCCAGCGTATTTTTTTAACTGCTTACACAAGTACTCCAGATGAGTCTGTTAGTGAAACCTAGGTTTTATTCTTAGTCATATGGCAATAAATTAAAAATACAAAATAAAATGACAGCTTCCTCCTATTCTTGCTTCGTAGCTTAATCTACTATCTAAACTCTCTTCCTTTCTTGCCTCTCTGTTTAAATTTGGCCACATAGGCTGAAAGTCCAAAGCTGATGGAGATAAGGAAACATTAGGAAAGGGTTTCAGTTAAGACTCAGTCAAACTGGAGTAGAGATCAACTGGTGATAAATGAGTTACAAATGGATTTTTGGAAAACATATATGTTATTTCACTGTCTCACAACTTTGGGATCCTTGTCATTTGACAATGTAAGAGATCTCAGGCTCTGCTCTTTCTGGATCTGCTGCAACCTTGAGAACTTTGAGCTCAATCAAAAGAGGACTAAAGCTTTTAAAAACTAAACAATGGGTAAAATTTATTCATTGTCCAGTTCCATTTACTTGTCTGAAGTTAGCCTAGTAATGAATTGCAACCATACATTTCACCCAGAGGATTTACTGAGTGAAACTGAAAATGTGGCGTCAAAAACAATCCATCAGGTTAGGCAACAGAGAAAAGACCACACAGCATTGGAAACTCAGCCATGGTCTCCTCAGCCTACTGTTCCTACACATGTAGTAACGCAAAAATATCTCCTTGAATTAGCTATGTGAGTTTAGTCAAAACAGCAGTTGTAATTTACCCTCTCAACAATATGTGTAGGAATAGTGACTTCTACGCTGCTTGAAGATTTTCATCAGTGTTCTTCATATACACATACCTCAGTTGAAAGAGAAGTTGCATGCTTAAGACAAAAAAATTGTTTAAATTTAAAAAAAATTGTTTAAATTGTTTAAAATTGTGATATGTGCTAAGCAGGAATTCACATCATTCAGGTCATCCTATGTTTGTTAAATATGATAGGTTCATGATATGCTATGATTTTTTTAGGCACAGTTCAGGAAAGCTGTTAGAGCCTGGCTTCATATCTGCTGTACCTTATCTGCTGAAAAGCTACATCTAAATTCAAAACAAACTGCATTCATTTCACTACAAGTCCCAAAAAATGAAAGCAAGCTCAGAAAGAATTATATAGGGCTTTCATCAGGGTAGCAAAACAACAAGGCACAGACTCTACCATCTTAAGGGAACATCTTCCTGTGCTGGTCCCATGAACACTGGGTACCTGCAGAGTTCTTGAGGAACAAGACACAGAAGTCACACCACAATCTTGCAGAGTTACAGAATAAAATATTGGAACTTTATTTTTCAAGAACATTTACATGTGACCATTGAAATGTCAGGTACTTTTCCAGTTCTAAGCCATCTATCTTTAAGTTAAAATAAAATGTATTGACATCTTTATCATGAAGTCATGATTAAACTTTGATGAAAGGCTTAAAATTTACCAGCAGAATGTATTTTTTGAATGGGTCACCCACATCAAAGATGCCATATTCCACCACAGAGATAATATTTTAAAAATAGCTTCCTAGATTCACGTCCCTCCAATAGATGATTCAGGAGTGGAGGAAAATTATATAGAGTTCAGTCTTGACAAGGGCAGAGCGCTCGTCATTCTTGCGCTAATACTGCTGTTTGAAGAACACGTTAAATTGTGGAGGAGGACTGAGAAACAGAATAATCAGAAGAAAGAGAAAGCTTACTCCAAGAGACGACATGTTTTAGATGTGTCAAAATCAAGTGATTAATTAAGACAGTAATTCAAATTAGAACCAGCTGGTAGTTTAACATTCTTCAGACCCTTATTCAGCAAAAGCTCACAGTGTTTGCCTGGTTTTAGCTCCACCGAAGTCAATTAACAATCGAAGAGCAGCTCAGAAAATTTGAAACCTGAGAATAATTTTACCTACTTTTTAGAGATTTCTCAGGCTTTCGTCTAGTGTCAGCTAGTCGAGTCCTGTGAAAAAGTTTTGTACAAGACCAAACTAGAACTACATCCTGTGTGGCCTATGTATAAATACAGCAGTGCAACACATGGGGTAAGGTTTTGCCTCTATGAATCATCCTGCTCAAATCTTGTTTCCAGTGGTGACCAGAGCCACCATTCAAGTGCAAGAAGTCTTTTCTACAGAAACCAGATCACTGGAAAGGCTTCTTCCTTACCCAGTTATGGGTTGGCATTTCGTTTTTCCAGACCTTATTTCCCTTTTGAAGTTTCTGTATAATCTCAACTAGTACAATTGTTTCAGATTATGCAGTTTATTTTGTTTCTATGACAACTTGATGAAGTGAGTCCCAGCAATTAATGACACGTCCTGGACCAGAATCTTATACTTCTGGCTTTGCCCAAGCTGGCCACATTACCATCCGTTCAGGACTCTTTTCCTTTTTTTTTAACATCAGTAAAACACTGTTTTTTCTCCCAGGTACACCCTGAGCCCAGGAGGAGGAGAAGGCAAGCAGTTCCACAAAACTCCTCACCTAAAATTCAAGTGTTAGTGTACAGTAAAAATTCTCTTCCTTTAACAGAGCCCTTCAGGAGAGCTTTCAAGTAATAGTTTTTCCTTAACAGTTGCCAAGGACAAAATGCAACACAGTCACAGAAAAATTGAAGTAGTTGCGGTCAATAGCAATAAAGTCCAGAAAATCTAGCAGAAAGTTAAACCTGTCATACTACTACAGATTAATAATGTGAATTCCCTCCTGCTATCTCATACTAAGTAAAGTCATCCATTTCTTTGATGGCCTCTTCAGGTTTTATTTTTGGCTTTGAAATTCATGAAGAAAGATTTGTGATGATTTTCTGACACTGCTAACTTGTCAGAAATTTTGACATATCCTTTTGTTATCTCAAGCAGCTCAGACATATCCTTTGGTATGTAGCAATTTGTGTACTGGAAAGGTTTCATTGTTAGTATTCTTGAGAGATACACCTTGTGTTTGCCAGAGAGTTGCTTTTTTTTTTTTTTTTAATGTTCACAAAAACTGCTGTATGCTGCTTCACTGCTGCATTCCAAATAAATGTGTATTGATGAATCTTTTTGGCGTGCACAGGTTGCCATCATCTCATAGTGTGAAATAATGGATGTGGCTTGTAGAATATCATGCAATATATATGGGAAATAAATCACGCTTCATACTCTTTAATGTAGTTTTCACATTGAGGCATGTATCTTATCTCTCTTTTTACAAACTTGGGCAAGATCTGCAAATATTCTTAGCAAAAGGGGGAAAATGTTTGGGGGAGGTAAAACTGCTTTTTGGCTTCCTGAAAAGTTTTGTATCAATTGTCTGGGCAACAATCTGCAACCCAGCAAACGACTTGCTTTTTCATGAGACTGATCTCTTCAGAAGCATATTCTATTCTGGGACCAAGGAGCAAGAAAGAAAATAGCCTTGCAGTATCCTTTAAGCCTTATCCAAACAAGAGTCAGGAATTTTTTTTTAAAGTGACTGATGACTGTAGGTGCCTTGAGACTCCATAAAGATGTCTAATTTCCAGGGTTTAAGGTGTTGCCTGAAAATAGCAGCCTTTCTGGTGCCTTATGTTAGCCAATCTAATACGGAGGCACCCCAGCTCACTAAACTTTTCCCTTACATCAACCTCTATTGCAACCTACTGGTGATACTGCCTGTCAAATAACCTATAACCTTGCTGTTTCAGAGACTCCTCCATGTTTCATCGCCTACACAAGACTCAGATATCTGTCCTTGTTGTTTGAACAAAAATTGAGTAATTCAGTTTGTCAGACAGGGAAATTTTGGAGACTCTCAATACTGAGACCTTCTCTACTTCCAAATCCCAACTAGGAAGGGAAGAAAATGAAGTACTTTGCCCCTTTAGATGTCAAAGATAACCTCCAAGTTGTAAAACAATCAGCTCATGTGTTATAGAGACCATAAGCAGACAGACTAAAGCAAAAACAAGCAAGGTGCTAATTTCAGCAATCGATCTCCAAGCCGCGGTTCACTTCAAAGGATGCTCATGATCATTCGGGTGCTAACATTTCCAAACAACTAGTATAAAAAGAAATATCCTGTAGTGTGTTAAGTGACTTTTAAAATAAGTTTAATTCATTCCAACTGGTATACCAGTGAACATATGTTAAAAATCAAACCCTGGGCAGCATATGAGCTCTTACAATTAAAATAATGAAAGTCCACCCTCTGGGGTAAAAATGAATAAGCCTTTACCAATGATAAAAAAACATGAGTGCTACATTTAGGAGAAAACTCCAATGTGTTTCGAAAAACACCCCCAGACCACTTTCAAGAGGGAATCATTGCCCACTAAGAATTCACTCCTCAGTATGTTAATCTCTTATGCCTCAGAGTTTTGTTCACAGCTGTAAGGCTGTAGAAGGCTTACTGAAAGCACTGAACATGGATAGTTTCACTGAAGATGTTTCCAGGATGGACAGGGGATGGGAGGCATGATCGCTTGCTTCCTCTCTAATTGTAAAATGAGGCTACCATGGGCTGTAACTGAAACCAATACAATCATGTCTCCAGTCAACCAAAGTCTATATGACCTGAGTGATGCTGTAGCTTTAAATACAGCTATTATGTGTGAATTAGCCACTCATATTCTGACTATATACTTTATTTCCCTTGTCACAAAGGTGTACTGCGGAAGACAAGATTGTTATCTTGTCGACCACTTTTATCCAGTCTGCTTTTCTTCAGCTGAGCCTTCCATGCTAGAGACTGTGTGGAGTCAGACTAGGGAGCAGTGACTGTGCCAGATTTTTGTCAAACCCCACTGATCTGATAAGGGCATGTTCACACTGGGAGGAGGCCAGTTTTGTGGCCTCAGACCCAGTGACTATTCACCACTCAAAACTCTTGCCTTGGGCCAGATCATGTTTTCAGGCACCTCAGAAAGTTATCACCTCTCAGGGAAGCCAAAGCTTGCCAGGCCTGTGAGGCTTATTTAAGCTTCAAGTGCTATGTTAATTGTAAGGTGCTCACATGCAGTAGCAAACCAGAGGCTCACTTGCATGAGAGCTCAGCTGTGTAAATTGTGTTCCAGCTGTCTGTTGCCGATTCGCAGCTAAGACGAAATCACTGCCATGTGAGCACTCAGCCCACTTCAGAAGGAAGCGGAAAAGTTTCAAATCACCAAGCAACTGAACTGACCCTCTTCTGCCCATCTGTGTTTTTCTGATTGATAGTGCAAATTCTAAACAACAGGTTCACCATGCCAAATTACTGCTGTCTCTATCTTGTTAAGGTTGGTCAGTCAGAACTCCTTTAACCTGGAAAGTCCCAAACATTTTGTAACACGGCAGTGTTCAGTCCAAGCTTTTTTTTCCACCTCAGAATATCTTTGCTCTGCTCAACTCTCTATGGCAGGATTTCGGAATATTTCTTTTAAAGAATGCTAAGGCAGATAGGTGAGCCTTGGACTTCTGAGTAAGAAACTTTTTATTTCCTGGAAATGTATTAAATTGTATCCAGAGTCCAGCATATATAATATTTTATTGCTAAATGACATTGTTTACTGACTGACATTGTCAGCTGACTGCCAGTTCTAATCTGACTGGTCAGTGCAAGTTCTAATTTACTCCAGTCCAGGGAGGATAGAGAAGACCACAAAACTAATGATCTGCTGGTTCCATCACAAACAACCACAGCTGAAAACTCTTTGCCAATTACCCATAAAAGACTTTGTGGGCCCCCAACGGCCAAAAAACTTGCACATTGAGAACTCCTGTTCTGGAAGGAAATGATACCTGATTTCCAAAAGAGGCTTTCCCAGTGAACTTTGTTCTTTTAGCACTGTCTTAGATACAACATCATCTCTGCATGGAAGTCTCTTCTCTTGCCACTTCCTCTGGCTTTGATGTCAATACAAAGTGCCGTATTTCCTATTTGGAAATTTCCTCAAGAGCTTCAAATCGCTAATGAAAAAAGAGCGATAGCATCTGAATGAATTTTAGCCTGTGTTGGCAGTTGAATCTCTACTTACTCACTTGTGAAGAATCCTTTTACTGTCATATAGCTTCTACTTAATGAAAGTCTAAGACAGGAGAGGGGAGTTTCTCTTGCCCTTCACTGAAATGCACTGATAAGTTATACACAAGAACTCAGACTATAACGAGCATTTCAGGCTATGTTGAATCCTGCTGCTCTGCAAGTAGTAGCTGTCCCTCAAACACCGACAGGATACACTTGGCACACTGGCTTTACACACAAGGGGAGTAGAGCCCTTGCTGGCAGTGCTGATGTCTCACAGCAGACAAGAGCTAAATGCCTTCTGGCACAAACTCTCATTCACCAACAGTCAGCAAAAGTGAGCACCTTTGCTTCCCTTACTAGGATCTCACAGGTCTGGGATCAATGCACAAAGAACATGAATTAAGGCTATGCTGATTGTTTAATGTATAATACAGGCATAAAGGTGGTAGCAGACTTGAGAGAAAACCCGTCTACCTAATGGCAAAGCCTGTAGGCTTTCTTCTGTGTGGCTCTGCCCTCACTGTTTTAACAGCACAGAATTAAACCTAACTATGTTAAAAATGTTTAGTTGAAAGCTGCAAACGAATGCATATGAACTAAAAGGTCCTTGTCCTTCTCCACTCTCATCTTCTTTTTCACTCTCATCTCTTCTCCCTTCCTTCCTCCATTCCCAGTCAGCATTTTTGCAGTTTATATCATAGTCAACTCTGGCACTTCAATAATGCACTTGGAAGTTGCTTCCCAGAGGCTAGACTTTATTATTTCATGTGAGTTTTTTTGTTTCACTCTTGAGCAGGCATTTCTTGGAAGGGCAAGTACTCACAGAACTGTAGCACACAGCAATCATACTGCATGTCCAGATGGTATGTAAATATTAATATTCACACAGCGTTGAAGATTACAAGATAATTAGAAGCTGTATAACTATGCAACTCAGTTTATAAAGAGTATGACAGTTATAGGACCAAATTTTGTAATTCTTCCAGGTCTGACTCCCTGGAATCTCTTTTTTTCCCTTTGTTTATGAGGAATTAATCATTTGGAACCTGATCCAAAAAACTCTAGAGACAATGCAAGTCTCCCATTGACTGCATCAGATTTTGGTCTTCGATTAAGTAAACTCTCTTAAGTCCTTGGCAGCTCAGATCTCAAGCACATTACAGGCCTCCTGGTACCCCATTTCTCAACAACATTAGAGTTGTCAGAAAACAACCACAGGAGATTCATTCTTTGGAACAGATGAGAGGGTCAGACAAAGCCTCTCCTTCAGACAAGAGGACATGCATGTCTTCAGGCACACTAGGTCACGTACTGCCATAGCATCATTAGCCTGTAATGTCTAAGGGTCCACTGCCTGGCTCTGCTCACACCTTGTGACAGCAGATCATCTCCTGTCAGCCAGTGTTGCTTACATCTCCCCAAAGGAGCAGAGGGGCTGTACAATAGACACCACCTTACAAAAGGAACATAAAGTGGGAGCTATGAGAGTGAAACATGTCTTAGCATGGGTAATATCAGGAAAGAATGCTTCCAGTTTCTCTCCCTTCTCTCCAGCCACCACTGGAAAGTAGAAAAGCAGATTCTGCTTTTCTGGTGGGAGCAGCTATCTTTCTGGCTTGCACACAGTTGTGGATTCAAACAAACTACTAAATACAGCTCTTGGTGGATTTGGACCTTATTACTTGATAGAATCTGTTTACAGGAAGTCCGTGCTTTTGACAGATTTATTCCTTTAACTGTCTTCCTTCTAGCTTTAGATGGGCAGCAAACATTGTGATGAAGACATACCAGTGGACAGATTTCCTCTCACATGTTGTAAGAGCCCTTGACAGAACCCAATTGACAACAGACTGTGTCCCTTACTGAAAAAATGGATATGTTTTAGACTAGAAGAAAACTGACTGGTGAATAGCAAACAACAAATGATTAATAGCAGCCTTTTCTTTTTTCCTCTTAGAAACTTTAGAAAGTCAGTCTTTGGTTTATATGTTCACAGAAAGGCATTTCAGAGATATTCACAGATAAGTAAGAAAAAACAGCATCACTATGCTTGAACAATGAAACCTAAAATAACATTTTATGGCACTCTCTCTTAACAAAAAGAACCTACTTAGAACATCCTTTTATTGTACTTTCTGTGCTCACATGTTCAGTAAAACCCAGAAATGTTGCATACACATTTACAAGTCTTTTGAAGTGAAAGTGTTTCTCAGGTAAATACATGTGCTTTAGGTGTTCATTTTTACAGTATGTTCTGAAGCTGTCTCCATCCCATGTTTCTGAAAGTCTAGACTGAAACAGATCTCATTTAAAGCCAGTATGTCACCACCATGTTATTGCATAGCACTCAAAAGAAAGTGATTCATAATACATATATTTTAAATAGTCCACATCTCAAAAGGATTGAGTTACTCTGCCCATATTGAATCTGTGCCCTGGAGCTGAGGTTTCACAATACTACCGTGCTTCAACAGCTCATTCCCCACACCCTCTATTACTCCTCCTTGATCACTTGTATCTCACCAGAACAAGCTGGCTCATGCTTTGGGCAAAATTTTTCTTCAATAAATAATGTTTGAGCTTCAAACAATTTGTGAAGTGATTTGAATTATGTTTGTAAATAGATAATTTAAAAGCTTAGATTGTAGTGTTACAATATGGATTGCAAAGGCTTTTTCTTTCTCAGATAACTTTGTATGTATCCATTGTAGGATGAATTCCAAAACATTACTCCTGACTGCAATCTAGTATGTGCTTTTTGCAGTCGTTTTAACAATGTATCACTCATTCACATGAGTTTTCACCAAAACAGTCTCCCAGTGATCCCTGAAGCTAAATATACAAAGCAGGCTGAACTGAATTTTGGCTTTTATGTTAAATGAACTTAAAGAAAATGGCTCGCTGTGAATTTCTGCTGCTACGTTTTTGTTTCCGTGTAAATGGTTGAGATTCGATTTAATAATTATTGACTGTTTAAAGCTAAGAGGAGTTCTGAATTACCTTCATGCTCCCACTTTTGCCTCTGTCATGCAATCACAGCAAGGGACCATGAGGCCAGGTGGCCATGGAACGTAAGCTCGCTGCTGCTTTCTCAGCAGTGTGTGGAGTTGCAGAAATGGTGATGGCCAATGCTTTGAAGAAACACTAATTGGACTCCACATACATAAATTCAATAGAATTTCCTCTGGAGTGCAGTCGCATTTTCCACTGAGCAGCAATATGTCTAGATTTAAAAAAATAAAAATTAGGCTCCATCCATGCAAATAACTGCTCTGCATTCTTCCAAAAATTGTGCTGTCATAGATATCTAATGGGTCACAGCATGTTACCAGGTCATTACTCCTAACCTCTGTAAAAGAGTAGTTCAAGTCAGTCAACACCATCAGCTGTAGAACAAACTTTTACTTCAACTGAGAGAGACTTTATGTTCAAACCTCACAGGAGAGGACAAGAGGGCTACAGTCCTGCATTTGGAAGAGGACACATAATTTTCCACCACATAAGGTCAGTCTCAGCTACTAAGCGATGCATCAGGACATATGGCAATGAACATGAGAATGAGATCTGGGCAAAGAGGTATCAATGGTCATTTTCACGGAATACTCAAAAAGTGGAAAAAAATTATAAAATATCTCCCAGAATATACATTAAATCAATGAGCCAACCAACCTGTTTCTTTATCTTGATGTCTTACACTCATTCATATTTATTAGGTATATTCAACTATCAGTAAAACTGTTGAATTTGACTGTGGATTTGGAAAGTGGATTTTAAAAAAAAATGATATATACTCTTTTTGATGATCTTCATTATATTCAATGCAGCTATCTGATGGCACCAAACAAGATGATCCAGTGTCTTACCCCAAGGATGATGGAGCAAGTTTGCCAGTATGCCTTCACCAGAGCTCTGTCCCTCTGTGTTTGAGACTGTCACAGAATCACTTGGTTACACCCAGGTATGAAAGGAGTGTTTCTACCTATATCAGCAATCAACCCCTTACAACACAAACTCTTCCACAGAAACATACACGCTGCCAACTCTGGCACCAGAGGAAAGCACTAAGGCCACAGCTTCCATTTGAGTAGTGTCAAACTCATGGAGGATATATCACCAAGATGGCTTTGCCTGAAGGTTAAGGGAAGAGGACAGGGAGAGAAAGTTATCAAGAGAGAGCTGATCCCTCTGATCCCTCTAGACAGGACAGAGGTGGCCCTGAAGAGAGCTCTTCAATCATATGCATATGCAAAAGGCTGAAAAATCCTTACAAGGTTTTTTTGGGGCAATGGCAAGTCAGCCGAAACCCAAAAGATCCTGTTGGATATGAGCTTGCTGTGATTAGCTTAAGTGTTCTTTTTCTGTAATTTCTTCACTTACCTCTTTTATAAACATTTGTAACCATGTTGCCTATATTGAATGCTGTAAATACTTCTTTTGGCACTCTTCCCATAAGTCTACTTTAATTTAAACCAGACTAAGGTAGCTGGGTAAGATCAAAGTGTTTTTAATCAAGACTCGTGAATTAAATAACACAAGTATTAAGAAAGTGTATCATGTGTCCAGCTTCACAACATACTTAGGACAGTCAAAGGGTAAAGGACCTGACCTTATAGAAACTGCATGAGCTAACTGAGACTTGGCCTTGCAGAGAAGGAGAAGCATTCCTACGAACACAGCCTTCTCTGACATGCAAAGTGGTGGGAAGCAATCCTGAGCAAAAGGAGCCTCTAGGAAATACAGGAGATTTTTCTAAAGGAAGAGCATTTTCATTTTCCATGCTTACACATAGCAGGCAGCATTAGACAGCTTGGCAGACCTGACATGCTTTCTAACACTTTCAAAAGTCACATGCCTCTCTTCATTTGCAAAACTAACCCTGGAAAACATAAATGCAGCTGAATAAAAGCCTGGGGAAAATCTGAGTGCGCAAAACCTGTAGTTTCACTCTTTAGCCTCAATATCAAGGCATTGTTGTGTTACAGTGGCATGATACCCATTCCAGTACCATGTTTTTTCTCTTAAAGTTTTCAAATAGAGACTTCAAGTTAAAAAAAATAAAGATCTGTTTGTACAGTTGTGCTTAATCTGTATATTGGACTTATGTAGGCAGTTATTATCCTAGGGTACCTTTAGTCTCCTCCTATAGAAAGAGCAAAATTCTTCAACACAGACTTGGGTGGTGATGTGTATTTAAGCTAGCATGTTCCATCTAGAGTAGGATTGATATGGTACTTCCACAAGGCAGTCAAAGTTCATTGCTTATAATCTTGCTTTTGCCTAAGAACCAGTGGAGACTGAGCCTTATGCAAGGCGCTACACCAAGAGAACATTGTCCAAACAAAGACCTAGTGGGGGGAAACATAAGCCCTTGGAAAGCACAATGTACAAAAACAGTAGCTTGTTGGCATTGCAGAGGGGGCTTGGCAAGAAGGTTTAGGCAGCGAAAGGGAGAAAGTTGCTGTAAAGTGCAGTAGGCAAAGGGATAAGAGTGCAATGACTCAGAGTTAAAGACACTGAACAAAAGGGAATGGAAGGATGTATGCAAACAGAATGTCTAACTGGAGTCCAGGCAAAACTTTGTAGAGCCCTCTGAATCCCAGAAGTCCCAGGCTGTGGCTGGCTGCAGTCTCTGGCCAGTTCCTCTGCATGCTTCCCTCTGGGCAACATAGAGGAGTGGTGAGGATGAGGCATCTGGGCAGGGTCCTCCCCTGCACACTTCTGGGTTCACAAGGTTGCTGGCAAGCCCCATCTCTCCCCTTCCCGTCCGTGCAGCAGGCCCAGTTTTGGCTGCCTTCGCAGCTACAGCTGTTCCTACCAGCTGGAATCAACCGTCCTGGCCCTGTTCCAGCTCAAAAGCAATTACATTCTTGCAAGTGGATATTGCAACTTCCTGTCCTAAACAATCATGTACTGTTATTCTGCACTTTTAACCAGCTGCTGCCTTCTACTCAGAGATGGTCACAGGCAAAGAGGAGGGGCCTTGGAAGAAAGGTGGTGGTGTATAAAGCACAGATCATTCCTGTGTACACTCACCTGCAGTTTAGAAAGGCCAGGAAGCACTTCTTGACAGCCCTGAATTCCTGTAGATAGCATTCAGTGATCCAGCAGTATACAAGTGATGAAGAATAATATGACCTGGGCAAGACACTGAAGCAGGAGAGTGCATTTTCTTGGCCCAAATCTTCTAGGAAATCTTCTATGCCTTCATAAAATAAGGCATCTCCAAGAGTTGGTACAAGAATTCCCTTGCCTTTGCCAAGCATTTAAAAACAGAGCTTGGCCCAATACACCTAGAAAAGGATTCTGTAAAACCTCTTAGTGCAGAGTGTGCTGAAGGCATCCAAATGGTAAGTGGGATTACATAGATAAATACTTCTCTACAGTTGGTCTTCTAAAACTCTTCCCCTCAATCTTCAGCTTTTACATTGTGTGCACATGAGGCAAAGAGAAGATATATATATTCATAAGCCAGAGAAAACCAGCACCTGCCCAGACAAAGCTCAAGGGATATTATTTCCTTCTAACTTTGCTACATGGAAAGTATGGATCTTAAGCAATGATTAGAATTTACATTTCTATAACCTTTTTCACATCCGAGTTTTTTCAGAGGTGTGGATTAGTTGAGATATCAATCCCTATGAGCAAGATATACCTGCATTCATTAATGTCAGCACAGGGCAGCACAGAGAGAGGAAAATTACCTTGGAAGTCATAGTAAACACATGGGAAATCTGGGAACCAGGCTCTCAGGTAAGAGGCTGTGAGTGTGCTGTAAAAGGTCAGAAGGACTTTGGAGATAGAAATTCCCACTCAGACATGCAGTCTCTCTTGCAACAAACAGTAGATCCATACCAGCTACTCAGGATAGTTAAACATCTAATTTCGTGGAAGAATAATTGACTATACATTTGGGGAGTGCTGATTCTTGGTGGCCTGGTGATGTGCATGTGAATTACTTCTACCTCCATATCAATAATACAAAATAAATCATCCAGAGTTGCAACAAAAATCTGTACAGGACTCCTACCTTAGGCCCATCACAGCTTGGGGAAGTACGCCATCATCTTGCCATTATTCTTCTGTTAGGCTCTGCTTGCAAGTTATTGTTAAGCACTAGGACATTTCACAGTAACACACAATATGTTTAGTCATGGTGGAAATACCAAATATTCTATTAATAGAACAGTCCCCTAATATGACTAATAAAGCATGATATTTTCTGAAGAAATTGCAGTTAACATTATTTCCCATGCACTTAGTAGCACAAAATAAGTGATGCACTGACAAAAGAAGCATTTCAAAAAAAGAAATAAATTTAAACTAACAGTCACATGATATTTCCACCTAGTGTTTAGATTTGTGATAGACTCCATCTTGGCAGACAGCCAGGTGGTCCTAAACATAGTGTAAAACCAAACGTTTGAGTATGAATCTGAGCAGACAGGGTTTTTTGGTTGCTTTCTGGAGTTTTTTGGTTGTTGTTTTTTTTAACACGTTCCCTTCAAGTGTGTCCTGGGTTGAAGTATATTCTATTACCATCTCCGTGAGCCGTTGAAACCAGGTGAGGCAGTGTTCCTTGCCTCCTCCCTCTGTACTATCTTCTGTTAATGGGCCATCAATGCCTCGCCCCATGACTCAGAGATAACTCCTTCCTGGACTATCTGCTGTTAATGCGCCCATCAGGCCTTATCACACGACTCACCATCCCACTGTGAGATGCTTCGTCCAGAGGGAGGAGCCAACTATTCCATCCTGGATATAAGCTGAGACTCTGAACACCACACCAGCGCTTACCTACTGGACTCCCAGAGGACAAGAGCTACCGTTGGACTTTCTCACCCTTTTCTTCCTACAGGATCACCGCTTCAATGGAACTGCTTTGCTTGGACTGCTACCACCATAGAGTGTCAGGGTGTATCCTGACTTTGTCAGTGTTCTTGTCCTACTGCATTTATTTATTTCTTTTAAGTTTCTTCTTTCTATTAAATTATAGTTCTGACTTGCGATCTCCCACTGGTTTGATTTCAAACTAGTACAAAGTGCTACAAAGTTTGCTGCAGATGTAGCAATTGATGAATATTTCTCCTCCAAAGGAAGTATTATGTGCCCTGGATTCCTAAGGTAATGCTACAGAAGAGCAGATACTAAGTACTATGACATATGAGTGCCATAATTTATAAAAGCATCTCAAAATGTTGTACAGTACAAAATAGCACACAGATAAATCATAGCAACATATACATATATATTAGGTACATTAGGCATGTGCTGGCTGCCAGTTTGTAACATATACACCTGCACAGGGGAGTGCTAGAAAGCAGTACATTCAATATTATTTATGAGCTATTGTATCACAAAATTGTCTTTATCGACATGTACACTTGAATATCCTTTGCACAACTGTACTCCATTACCTAGTTTTCTCACCTGTATGACATTACATGGGCAAGGCCAGAAAAGTGAGAATGAAGTAGGGCCACTGAAAAAGAATTTAAACTATGGTGTTTAAACTGTGATGGGTTTCTACAGATCCTCTCACAACATTCCAGTCTTACATGAGATTCTAACTTTTTCTCTCTCCTTTTTTTTAATAATATGCATGCCACATGACTACTTTCTGTAGTTTCTCCCTTTGCGAGCTTTGTGCTGCATGATCTACGTGCGTGTTTCAGACATAGAAATACAACACTTGCCCCTTCAATAAGTAATTTTTGTCCTTCCCTCAGCTCTGCTGATAGGCTCAGAACAAAGCTATCTGGTTCCAGAAGACAGACTTACTGCATAAAAAGAAAACACTTCCTTGCACAAGTGAGTGAAAGAATGGGTCTCCAAGAGCCTGAACTAACCAAAGTCAAATAGATCTCCAGTCCTCAGCCAGGGCTGAGGAAATACTGACTTGTAAAGACTGCTAATAATGGATCCAGCATATTCAGCATCAACTCCACAGTCATAACTGAAATATTTTTGGTTTTTTTTCTCTAATTTGGAAGATTTGAGCTTTTTTAAACTTTAAGTACTGAGAAAATTAAAATGAACCAAAGAGAATGTCCTTCAATTCCTTCTATCACTGGCTTCATACACTTAATGTCTCCCACACCCTGATTAACAATCTCCTTTTAATTCTTCATCCAACCTTCTTTCTCATAATAAATCATTCTGGTCTCTTTTCTATCACTCAGAAAACATGTTTCTCATCTTCATCATGTACTCATCTTTTTGTTGCCAAGTTAAAGTTTTCTTAGAACTTGGGGTGTGGCCTATTCTAACCCTTTTAGTTTTCTAAGTCCTATAAATCAAAGAAAACAATTATGATTTTATCATAAAAATCAAGACAATTGGCATAGTAGTGAAAGGGATTCCTCTTTCTATTACCTGCACCTTCCCTGTCACTTGTGCTCCATAACAATGTTCACAAAGACTGAAAAGCTTTTGATTTGTTTTTGCACTGGCATATCTGTCACACTCAGTTATTGGATGCCCCCTTCTCTTGGGAATTTAAATTGTCTTTATTAATTGCCCATTAGTAAGAACAGATGATGTTGATTAACAGTTTGAAGAAAACAAGCAGACAACTCCTATTAGTTTTTAAAGCTTCTCTTTGAGTGTCAAATTTGAATAGTTCCTCAGGGACTGCTTTTCAAAGTATGGCCCATTTTGTTGATCAGAGTCTGCTACAACATACCAAGCATACAACTGAGCAGAAAAGGATTTAATGGGACTGTGAACCTGCCTAATTAGCCAGATGCTCTCTTTCTGTCTACTGTTGCAGGACATTTTATTTTCTCAAAAAAAAATCAGAATATCAAAAAAAAAGGCTCAGGAGAGATATGACTTTTTCCAGAATTATGCAGCTATGTTAAATTTATTAAACCACAGCTAAGATCCCTATGCCTTACCATAAAGCAGTAAATACCATAATATTGATAAAGAGATTTTTATAGCCACAGCTTTTACTTTGAGCTGTGAGGGTACAGTTTTTCAAGTTTGGAGAGGAAATGCTTTGTTCTAAAGTAATTATTTTTCTGTTATTTTACGTGTCAAATATAAATGCTAGATGGTCCATTACTGTTCCAAATCACCATCATGTATAGGCTCTCTATCACTGCAGCTGAGAAACAGGAATGCTTTTAATCCACTACTACTTACAGAGTGATGCTGAGTTAATATCACTTGTTGACCAAATATCTTTTGTCAGGTATAGGATGAAGCTTTTTACTTTCCCAAGTAAAGCCCAATCACAACATTTTTTTACCAGCTTTGTTCTCAGAGCCTTTTTGAAATTTCTAACCCTTCTATATGTTCCTATAAGAAGTGATATGGACACATGGTTTACTCACATACTGTAAGTTTTCTCTCTTCACTTGCCGGATTTAGTGTGGTAGAGGCTGATAGCCCATGCAGCCCAAGATTAACACATGGCCAGATGAAGGCTTTACAGGATAATGTCCTTTAATAGATAGAGGAAACTACCATGGAATCATAGAATAATTCAGGCTGGAATGGATCTTTGGAGGTCATCTAGTCTATCCTGCTGCTCCAAGAGCTCTACTTCAAATGTAGATCAGATTTCTCAAGCCATTCCAATCTCAAAATGAGCTAGTCTCTGCCAGAGACCATTAGTGACGCTTCCCAGAACAATAATCATATATAGCAGCTTTCCAGTAAATCAGCTACAGAATAAACAGGTTTAGTTACAGCCACTACACTTTCACTAGGGGTATTTCCACCACAGACGGTGGTTCACTATACATGTATCTTCCCCTCCAGAAGAGAACCAATCAGCTCAATCATATAGCAGTTATAGACAATCAAAGGGCTAAAACGTTTGTTGACATGAAGTTGCAGACTAGTCACATGTTACTCTTTCACAGGCAATGTGCTGAAGTCACCTTTAGTGTATCCCACACCTGCGAGCATCAACTAGCCTTTCCTCTCTGCAGCCAAATAGTCATTTGTTTCAAAGTGTTTCAGCATTAACTAAATCAACCCACGACTTCGTTGTTGCAGCTATTTTGCAAATATAAAAACAAAGCACGAGCCACTAGAAAGCAAATATATTTTGCAATGTCTGCAGCATTTGAGGCCTCAGGTACCAATAAGTGCCGTGTTGATACAGCTGCAATTCCCTCTGGACGAGTCAGTCTGGGGGCTGGCAGTAGCACGTCTTCAGCAAAACCTGGAAGGCTTCCATGGTAATCCCAGTCACTTTCTTACAAAAGACAACTCAAACAGCTCTCAATTAGGCAGCCTTTAAATTAGATAAGAAACAAACAGGGAAAATGGAGGGAAATAAAAATTAATAAAATCATCACGGTGGTAGGAAAGAGTAATATAGTTAGAAAAGAGTTTTAAAAAAAATTTTTCTTTCTCACAAAACTATGCTTTCTTTTGGGGAATGAGTAGGGTTTCTTTCTCTTATTGCTGTTGAACCAGAGATGAGAAGATTTTGCATTATCCAAAGAAGAGAGAAAATGAAAAATCAAAGTTGACTTAATTTTCAGGTTTCCAGCACTAAAGATTATAAAGATTTGTCCTTTAGTTTCAAATAGCAGATTTCACTTGGGAAAAAATACACTAAAAAAATGCAGATATTTCTATATTCAGTCTTCATAGAACCCTTGGAAGTTACTTTTATATGTGTGAAAATAAACCTGGATGAAACTTAAAACAGGGTGATGACTTGAAAGAAAAGAAATGCCAAATCAACTACCATTTATATTATTAATGGAGAAATTAAGATTTGTTCCCTTTAAATTCTCCTACTAGCATTACGCTTAGTAGCACAGTACATGGGGTTTTAGACAGATCAGCACAGTGTTCACTAAATCCATGCATAAAACCAAGACCAGAGACAGTTACATCCTAATTCCACTTTTATTATTCTCAATAAAATGGAGTCTTTGAAAACTATAAAGGATCAGTGATGCTAACAAATACATCTTCCAGCTGTTTTAGGCATAATGACTGCATGACTAATACACAGGTAAAGCAGCTAGAAAACCAAAAATAGTTTAATTGTATACAGACTAGTGATTGACAATATCATTCTAAACTCCTACCTATACCAAAAAAGGCATCAAACACCACTGAGACTCTGGGAGAAGTAAGGCAATCTGCACAGACTTCTGCAAGCAAGGCAGGAGTCTGTCCATTAGTCCCTCTCTTCAGTGAGACCAAGATCACATAGGGACATTACATAGTGACAGGAACTGCGGCATAAGATGGTCTGATATTCCCCCTTGATCCCAAAGACATGCGATCGCCTCAAGAAAACTTTGCTACTCCATGGATACTCTGACCCCGTAGATCTCCTCTTGCAAAGCAGTTTTGCACTGGAGCTTGGCTGGGCAAAGGGAGGATCTTCCTCCAGAGCGGAAGCTGGCAAGCGGGCCAGGGAGGGCAGCCCAGGTGAGCCAGGGGACAGGAAGGGCAAAGAACAGCACAAAGCTGGGCCATGCCAGGCTACATAGGGCAGCCCAAAGTAGGAGTCAAACAAGCTTCCAGGGTACTATCAGCAGCTCGTCAGTTTGGTAATGTTGGTTGTGCATGTTATTGGATCACAGTATTCCACTGGTATCGGTACATCGGCCACTACAAAAAACTCTCCAAGCAGCGTGGAGAATTTAGACACACAGCTCTCATGAACTTCAATGAGAATTATGCATCTGTCTCCCACGGTTGCTTTGAAGCTCTCGGCCAAAAGTATTCTTAGCCCTACCGTCATGCACGTCCCCAAAGAGACAAAAAAAGAAGGTGCGAGCATATGAGACTGAGAGCGGACGTTGTTGAGGAAGTGAGAAACCAAGCAGAGCCTGATCTGGGAACCCTGCAGAGACGGATCATGTCCCTCAGGCTTTATGTTATCAACACTTGTTTGGAGGTAAAGAACAGGCCTTTTTCTCTCAGCAGAATGAAGGAGGCAGCCTGGAGCACTGAACTGCTTACACTGGGCTGCTTGCAGTAGCATACCTGGCTCATTAAAATCTGCTCTAGTATCTGTACCAGAACCTGTGGACACAGAAAATACAAGAAGCAAGGCAGACAATGTAGTACAACAGAGAAACAAAAGGAAGAAAGGTTTGCAAGAGCTTTCAGTGCAAATGAAATGTGCAAATATTCCAAATCAAGTTTCATCTGAATTTATGAATTGTTTGTATTTTCCCAGCAAGTGCCTGTACAACAAAAGGGAGAAAACCAATTCTTAGACAGTGGAAAGGAATGCCTTTTTGCAACTTTACAGCTCAATATCAATGTCCCTTGCTTCCCATTGTACAAACAGGACCTGTCACTGACATGTTGCACAAGCTTGAATTTCCTTCCCAAACTGCACCTGCAGTCTTCAATTCTGTGTGGTCTCTTGCATCACTACAATGCTGATATCATCTCCCGCTTCTAGTTCAGAAGGTCTAGAAAGAAATGGTTAGACCACATTAATAATAAGCAGTGTGTATCAGACTCCCCTGGAGCTTGGATCACTACTTCAGAGGATTAGAAAATACCTCCATATAAATATGTGCCTTGCAAAGACTTGTACGTGACCAAGTTCCCATCCTTGTGAAACTAAACCAACCAGTCAGAACTACCTGTGCTGAATAAACACTACACATGGAGCAGGTCCTGCACTTCAGAACAACCCTCTGTGCCTCATAAAGGCATTTCACAGAGGGGAGACAAAAATTAAACTAATTTAGATGCAGTTTATGTACATCCTAGAAATAAAAAGAGGTCTCTAAATTTGGTAAGAATTCAAGGTCAATAACCTTCCATGCCAAGGAATTAATTAACAAATTTTTTCTTCTTATCTTCATTGTATCTCCGAGGCCAAAGACAAAAATTCATTCCAAAGCCTGAACTCAATTGAACATAGACGTTGTTATTTTATATTTCTTATTAGCTGCAACACTCCTTGGAGTCTGACAGTTTGAAATTACATTTTCATGTTGGAGTGGGATTTTCATAAATCCTGGAAGTTAAATAACTCTTAGAATAACAGAGAAGATATTACATTGCCAACTAGAGTTGATATTCTCTTTCATTATTTGTTCCTATAAATAGCTATGAACTTTTCTTTCTGGAACATAGTCTCATATGGAGCAATACCTTTTCCTCAGACGGTATGAAGAGGCACAAAGCAAGCTTAAAGTTCTCCATTCTCCTTACTCCACCTCCCTTCAAAGCTCTCACAACAGACAGGGCAGATGCAAAGATGTAGCCATGTTGCTACAATTCTGAATCTTGCGGGAATAAAATTGGAACTAGAAAATATTCATTCCAGTTGAAAAGACATACTTTCATATTAGGTGTCCCTACCATTTTGGCACCTTTCTGCACTCTCTCAAAATAAACTGAAGGATTACTAGATCCACAATGACTCCGTTCACAGAACAGTAGGATTTTCACAGCCCTGCGATGCCCAAGAGAATGTCAGCTTGAACAGTTTTGTTAATGACAAAGGTGATGCATATTGGTGTTGAGGATTACATCAGGTAGCTCGGTTTGTAAACTGTAGACTGAAATGCAGGTTGAGCTCTGTGTGGGAGCACCAGACAAGAGGCCATGAAATGCCAAACCTTTGGTTAACGAAGGGCACGAAACCAGTGCTGCTAGCCAGGTAGATGGACAGTGGGAGACACATCAGGAGTGGAGGACTCAGGAGAAAGAGCAAGACTCACGTGGAGAGAGAGAATGTAAAAGCCATGGGGTTCCTTTGTTCAGGGTCCCTCCTCAGAGGCATCAGCTCGGGTTATTTCTGTTACTGTGCCATGGATAAATGGCTTCATGGAATGAGACATCTGAGACTCTGCCTTGGGAAACCCAGGGTTGAGCCAGTGAGGAAACCTGGTATGATTGTGCGAGTGGGCTGTGTAGGAGTTAAGAGGTGACCCATCAGGTCAGTGAAGATGCCAGCATTGAAAGCACTTTGGTCCCAGCGGTGAAAGTCTCTGTCCTTGACAGTATGACTGCCAGAGTCTTGTGAATGGTCAGACTGGGAAGTTTCCTTAACATCGGAATTAAATTAAATTACTATTCCAAATTTCTGTTTGAAGGCATTTCATTCTTTAGGTTTCTAGCATAGGTCATTTTTAAGACAGCAGAATAAACTTACATTGCATATTTCTTCAGTGCCACAAACATCAAGCATTCAAAAATCACAGGTTAGGTCTCAATATAACACTTGGTGTTGATGAAAATCAGGTTCTTGGTTTTGACGCTGAGAATGCCATTTCCTACACAGTCTACCTAATCACATGGAACAGAAACTCACTTTGAAAAAAAAAAAAAAGAGCATATTTCAATTCTTCTGCAATTCTGACTATGGAGATGTGGTTCTATGAAAAACATACAAGGCCTAGAATTAAATCTAGCTGAATGAGTTTTTAGTAACCCTCTAGAAAATGTTTTCTTATAGCACAGTGGAATCTGAAACATAGGCAATGAAAAATGAAAAGTAAATCCAGTTTTATAGGATTCTTTATACATTCTTTAGAGTAGAGACTGCCCTTCAGTTTGTACAACATTTGGTAGGTCTTAGTCAGGACCATGACATACTACCAGAATTTACACACATTCAAATGTAGACCAAAGATGGTCAAATGACAGATTTCTGCCACTCAGCTGCAAAAATCCAAATATCTATTTATTCATCAAGATTAAGGAAAGCTAATATTGAAACCAGATCCTTTCCAATCAGTTGATTCCCACTAAAATGTGGTTAAATCATTAAGTTGATTAAAATAAACTTTGCGTTAAAAAAAACTCTAGAGAAAATAATTAGCATGGAAGCCTGAGATGCAAAATAGAAGAGAACATTTTCAGCTCTATCGTAAATGAATTGTGTGTATATCAAAAAAATATTATCTTTTCATGAAAAAAAAATAGTTGCTGTATAAACATTAGTGTTTACCTAATGCGCAACAGTCCTACTCTTTCTCACATCTGATCTGCACCTCACTTTGGAAGTTGCCATTAATACAGCAGTTGGATCAGCTCCTGGATCAGCACACTTCTGAAGAATCACATATGTTTAAAGAATGCCTAGCAATTTCGCAATATCTAAAATTTAATGACGTTAATTTTACATTGATTCATTTACTTCATTGTAAAATTTCCTGCTTATATCATCCTTGAAAATACCAAGGCCACTGGATATAGTCAATTTTTGCTTTGTATCCTCCAGAATCAGGCACAACCCACCAGCTTGTGGGAAGATTACAAGAGCAGAATTTGGTAGCGCATATTTGAGGAGAACCACAGCAAAGCAGCTCTCTGCTATGCCTGTAACAACTCTTGGGATCGTTCCATTAAAAATAAAAAACAAACAAAACCCTAAATCAAAAGCAAATAAACGAACACATTAAAGAAAACAAACAAACAAAAACACCCAACCAACAAAAGACCGTGATTTAAATTCCTCAACAGTTTAGGGCACCAGTACTGCTGAAGAGGAGGAAGTGGTAGATATGTTTTCCATCTCACAGAAACCACAGTCACTGTCAGTGTGTTAAACCCGGGTTTAGGCAGTGGAACCCTAAGCATGAAAAATTACTGGTGACCTCCCATAGATGTTAGCTGAGCTCAGGCAACAACAGGCCATTTTCATATGGCAGCTGCCATTCCCTGGGCATGAGACCTGTACAAGAACCTTGGGACAGTCAAAGCTACTCTGTCCCACCATATTTTGGCCTCACAGGTGTTGCAGTTCAGTTTTCAAAGCAACTGATAGGCAAGACAGGGCTATGAGCCAACCTGGTCTGACTTTTACATTTTTTTCTCCAATAGCTTAGTTCACTCAGAGGTGTGACTAGATGTATAGACATTTATGAAACCATGAAGATCACTTATTAGTCTTCAGGAGTATGACATCATTTTCAAAATTACCTGTGGTCTGCATTACACAGTTAGCTATTGTCAGTGTTTCTGCCAGCTCCTTTAGCCAGGACAGGTACTCAGACAGATAATCATGGATTATCGAAACTTGATAACCTGGGGTAATTTCTTCACATATTTAAGCTTTTATTCACCTAAATGAGCTTGCAAATAACTCTTACAAAACAAATACAGTATTAGTTATGAACTACACTGTAAAATCTGAAAAGGGCCTTCCATCTCGGAAGCCTCTTGGCCTGAAAATAGGAAAGAATATAGTGATGGGATGCATCTCCTGAAAAGGAACATGAATCTTCCTTTGAAAGATTTCCATTGCTCCATCAGTTGTGCTTTATTAATAAAATCTCTCTCAAGTGAAAATGAAATTTGACTTCAGGTATTTCAAGTTTCCCTGGCTGCCAGACCTGTTTAAATCATCTATGCAGTCTCAAGCTGCGTCAAGGGAGGTATAGGTTAGATATTAGGAAGAAGTTTTTTACAGAAAGAATAATAAAGTTTTGGAATAGACTGCCCGGGGAGGTGGTGGAGTCACTATCCCTGGATGTGTTTGCAAAAAGGCTGGATGTGGCACTTGGTGACATGGTCTAGTCTAGTTGAGGTTTTATGGCAAGGGTTGGACTAGATGATCTTGGAGGTCTCTTCCAACCTAGTGATTCTGTGATTCTGCTTCCTGAGAAAACCAATTCCAAATGTCCTGACCAGCGAGCAGCCTTGCAAAAGCTGGAACCAAGGACAGCTATGCTACACAATGTTTGCAGTTTTTTTAAGCACTGCTGTATCTCTCTTGCAGTCGGGCTGCAGGGAACAGATGTACCCAGGCTAGTAGTATGAATATATACAGAAGTTAAGCTATAGCAGAATAGGTCTCAATGAGGACTGTCCAAAACCCAAAATATAGCTACATATGAGCTTTGCTGGGAGCTCAGAAGAGCCATGCAAGCCCACAGACTTCTGCAAGCAGCATATGCAAGTCTTATCAATTCTGCTTCAGCTGGAAAACAACTGTACTCTTAGCCCAAGTGAATACAATAATAAGATACGGGCAATAATGTCAAATCCAAGTTTTATACTTAGAAAGCCTTTTTAGTGGTGCTTTTGCCCTTCTAGTCACCTGCTAGGAAGTACAAGGCCCAAAGCATCACCATGACCTGGGAATTCTAAGCAGCTTGTGACACGTTAGTCAGATGCCACTGTTAAACTCAAGCAAGCACACTAGCTGCACAAGACACGTGTTTCAGACTGCCATGGATACACTGATGGTAAGCGGGCATGAAAAGAAGGGGTTTACCTGGCATAATTAGGGAAGAGACTACCTTATAGTCATCATATCTGTGCTGACAGGTTAAGGCTTCCTCAAAAGACCTGCCAGTATTTAATGTATGCACTCATGCTGAAGGACAACTATTTAAACAAGTGCCTGAGCATGCTTTTAAGAAATCAGCAGGACTAATGTCAGTGAAAGGAGAAGAATCATTAAAACATTCTCAAAGCTTTATAATATATCTTAAAATAGCATCCTTGCATATAAGAATGCTAGGAGATTAAGATCCAATATCTCATAATCTACTGTGTCTAGGAACAAGTATTTTAATACTATTGGAAATGTGCCCTCTTGAATTTTTGACTACATATTGTTTCCATCTCTAGTTATGACTGTCGAAGTTGCCTCTCCTAACACATTATTGTTTGCCATACATGGATACCATTCAGGCTTAGTAGGTCACATTTTGAGGAAAAACAGATTATTGGTTTGGGTTTGTTAGGGGTTTTTTAGTTTTATGATGGTACCTTTTAAGAGAAATTTAGATAACTGGCTATAAGCAAGCAGTAAGCCACTTAAAAAGTGCGTTTTATCACAGGACTCTCTAACTCATGGGTGTGACTTACTCAGATTTCCTAAAATGTGATAGCATGTGATAAAAATGGTTTTGTCACTCATATGGCCATCAGCAGTACTCAAATGTAACTCTACTTGTTTTGATTAACTGCATCACCCCAGTGCATGCCAGTAAGAATTTGTAGCAAACAGCCCATCAGAAAATTCTGTTTATAACATTGTTTATCCTTCTTCTCACAGTTCTTCCATAGGAGTTAGTGGAAAATGTCAGTATGTATGCCATAATTTATTCCCAAACACAGGTTCAGGAGTATTACGTTGAGATGTGAGGCCCTCAGCACAAGGATATGGACCTGCTGGAGCAAGTCCAGAGGAGGCCACAAAGAGACTGGACCACTTCTATGAGGGTGGGCTGAGAGCATTTGGGGTTGTTCAGCCTGGAGAAGAGAAGGCTCCAGGGAGACTTAAGAATATCTTTCAGTACCTGAAGGGAGCCTCCAAGAAAGCTGGAAAGGGTTATTTTACAAAGGCATGGAGTAATAGGACAGGGGAAAATTGATTTAAACTGAAAGAGGATAGGTTTAGATTAGACATTAGGGAGAAAATCGTCACAATGAGGGTGATGAGGCACTGGCACTTGTTGTCCAAAGGAGTTGTGGATGCCGCATCCCTGGATGTTTTCAAGGTCACTTTAGTTGGGACTTTGAGCAACATGGTCTAGTGACAGCTGTCCCTGCCTATGGCAACAAGGGGATTGTAACTAGGTGATCCTTAATATGCCTTCCAACTTAAAACATTCTGTGATTCTATGAATATTTTGAGAGAAAAATCAGCATATTCCTTACTGCTAGATTGCGCAAGTGTATTCGTTTTTGCGAAAAAAATACTAAATTGGAGATATTTTTTAATCCAGTTCACTCCATCCAAGCTTTTATTTGGATAAGCCAATCAAGATTTTCTTCACTAATGTCTGAATATGCTTTAACATACTCAGTCTATGCAACTACTTCACAGGATTTTACAAAATAACAAATAACAGGATTTTACAAAATAACATATCGTGGATACTAGTATCATGAGGACAAGTTTTAAACGTTTGCATGGCCACTAAGCACTATAGTACTGAAGAAACTCAAAGATCGCTAAAAATGCCTTATACCAAATTTTACCATCATTTTAGTCACATCATCTCTCGAAACTAACCAATAAACTTCACCCAAGCAGGTGCACAATCCTAAACCTGAAAAACTTTAAAGGTATGATTCCGATTCCCAATATTTCTACTCAATGTTTAAAAAAAGAGAAGATGACAGAAACTCAATATCCATATTACTATCTTCTCTACTTGCACTCAGGTTTACCTAAAACCACACAGTTTTAATTTTTCCTTACTCAAAGGGGAAAGTGCCATTAGTTAGCCATTGTAGCCCTCCTTTGATTACACACATCTCCCCTTCCCCTAAGTACTGATCCTGCAGCTTTGCATTCCTTAATCTAGCTGAGAGGTGTATAGCAGGACCAATGGTGCTAAACCAGGAGGTGCTAGAACATAATTTTTTGTGATTGGAACTGCAAATACTTAGATGCCTGTCATCTTCAGCCACTGTAGCCATCCTGCAGCCATGAATGCAATCAATCGTGTATCTAGAGGCTTCAGGGTAGTCTCATAATTGCTTCTGTATGATTTCCTCTGCTAGTTTTGAGAGATCAACACAAGCACAAGACAGTCTGGATTTGGGTTTTGTCACTTTTTCTTAAGTTGTCCTATGATGAATATTATTAATGACATTCAAGCTACTCTAATGATCTTCAGAGACAGATAACAAAAACATCTCCCAAATATTCCATATTAACTAGAAGATTGGAGCCATGTCTATTTGTCCCCAGCACTGCCCTTTGGAAAATACCCTGCAAGGCAATTGCTAATCAGCAGAATATTTAATGTTTTCTCACATCTCATTCCCTGCTCTTTCCTTACACAAAGACCTGTGGTATTTCCACTGCTGCAAATAGTCAATTTTGTAAATAATGCAAAGGTGTTCCCAACAGTTACTTGAGTGCCCTTTTGCTCACTTTATTACAGGAACAAATATCTCCAGCACGTTAATGGGACAGATAACCAAGGGAAGTAATGTCTTCATTTGCCACACCTAAATTTGAGAGAAATCTTAAAGATCTATACATGCACATAGTTTTCAGCAAAACTCTCAGCTAGTGGGGTTAGGTTGCATTACCAACTCCTGTGTTGGACGAAAAAAAACTCCAAACAAATCAGAAGTTGGAAAGAATATCAAGCCATAAGTAGCCAGTATTTTCTACAAGTTATTAAAGGATCTAATTTCTATAACTGTATGAGATCTGATGAGTGCAATAAGCATAGTGACAATTTACACCTCCTGCCGCATGGATGCAGACATACAGAGTATGCCAGCTGTGGCTATGAGTGGTCACTGGTTGCCACAGGGGAGCTTTAGCCCTCTGGCCAAACTCAGAGAACAGCAGTACACTGAAGTACTGAGAAAGGTGGGCTAAGAGAGAAAGAGATTGTATGGCTAAGCCAGTGAATGGGTCAAGGCACCCTGACAGAAAGGAAGAGACAGAAAGACATAATATACTGACTGTTTAATGGGGTATGTGAGGGTTTTTATGAGCAATCTATGCTTTTAACCTAATTGTTGTCAGGGAGCACAAGAGCAATTTCTGAGAACAGTTCTAGTGTATGTTTATATCAATCAGGTGGAGAGGCTCCTACAGGACCAAATACACTTCCTTTCTCTTGCTCCTAATATTGCCAATTGTTCTGGGCCTTGCCAGATGAAAAGAAAAAAGAAGAGGAAAAAGAACAACCAGTGAACTGTGTGTTGCACAAATCCACATCTTTACTAAGAGTGCACTTCAAGGAGGAGGGAAGAATGCAAATCTGTACCTGCAAATACATTCTTTATCTAATGCCTCATTCCAAAAATCAGTTCCATCATTGCATTTGTTTCTCTGCGGCCAGCCCCCCAGTGAGGGGGCTGAGGGGGAGGCTTCTTCAAGAAGCTCCTGGAAGTTTCCCCCATGTCCAGCAGTGCCAATGCCAGTCAGCTTCAGGCTGGGCCTGCTGCTGAACAAGGCCAGGCCAGATAGCAGTTGAAGGAATGCCTCTGTGATAACATATTTAAGAAGGGAAGGAAAAAAAGTTAGATTAGATGAAGATGGCTGCCAGAGAGGAGCAGGGTGAGAAATTGTGAACAACAATGCAGACACCAAGGTCAGTGCTGAAGGAGGGGGAGGAGGAGCTCCAGGCACCGGAGCTGAGATCCATCTGCAGCCCATGGAGGACCACAGGAGTGCAGAGATCCACCTGTAGCCCGTGGAGGAGCCACGTCGGAGCAGGTGGATGCTGGGGAAGGCTGTAGCCCGTGGGAGACCCAAAGTGGAGCTGGGTCCTGGCAGGGGACTGTAGCCTGTGGGGAGAGGAGCCCACTTGGAGTAGGATTCTCCTGTTAGGACTTGTGGCCCGTGGGGCCCACGCTGGAGCAGCCTGTGCCTGAGGGACTGCACCCTGTGGGTGAAGGGCTGCTGCCCATGGGATGGACTCTCACCGGAGCAGTTTGTGAGAGGAACTGTGTCCTGTGAGAGACCCATGCTGGAGCAGTTTGTGAAGAGCTGTCTCCCGTGGGATGGGACCCCATGGAATGCAATTGGGAGGAATCTTCTCCCCAAGCAGCGGCTGAGGACAGCAGCTGACCATAACAACCCCCTCCTCCACCTTGCCTTTTCCCTTGACTGCTGCGGGAGAGGAGGTTGGATGTAAGGAGGGGGTGGGGGGTAAAAGGTGTCTCTTACTGTCTCTCACTCTTAAGTTCTGATCTTGTTAGTAATAAATTAACTATTATTCCCACATGGAGTCCTGTTTTGCCTGTGATGGTGATTAGCAAAGAATCTGTTGTAGTCCTTATCTCGACTAATGAAATATCTCATTATATTCTCTCTCCTCTATTACTGGGCGAGGGGGAGTGAGAGAGTGGCTGTGGTGGGCCCCAGGCATCCAGCCCAGGTTAGACCACTACAATCATTAAAGCAGTAGGAATGCCGGTTACTGAAAATGTTGGTCATGCATCTGTGTTGCAGCAGTTTTGTGTTGCCCAGTTAGTATATATCAGTAGGATTGAAAATCAATTTTTATCATATCCTTAAAATGAAAGCAAAACTCTGCAATTAACTTATATGCCTATTGACTACATAATGAAAAGTGCAATTAGATATATTGCTTGAAAATCCTAGCATAGTCAGTGGGAGCATGTAGGGTCACTAGAAGCATGTGGGTATATTTGAGTGTATGCTCAAGCTGGAAGAGAGCAGAGAGGTAATCAAGTTAGGATTAAATATAGTTACACCAGTTCAGTTAGACCACACAATTCATTTCTAGAACACAAATAACAACTCTTGAAGTGAATGAGATCATTAAAGCCCATATACTTTAAAAAATTTTTGCTGAAAGCATGGGACTGAAAGCTTTACTTAGAAATGAAAAATCTAAAAAATTGGCAACAAAATGTAATATAAGAAGGAAATAAAAATAAATTCAGAACAGCAGGCTGACTTCCATAGATAAGAAACAATAAAAGGTAGAAACTAATCCCTGACTGCAAAACATGAATTACCACCATCAGACTATTTTCATTTAGTAGAATACTCAAAAGCTTCTTTTGAGAACAACTACCATTTTCAGAAATAATCAAACTCATTTGAGTGTGTGTTGACTTCAATACATGTACTTATATACACTCACTAGTACCTAAGATTTTTTTCTTTGTATAATTACAACAAGATTTGGAAGCCATGTATAAGAATAGGCTCCTCTTTTTGCTCCACTTCTGCTGGATACAAAGGTTAAACATGTTTACCAGTGTTTGTTTGCCCTTTAAAACAGGGGCTTGCAATTTGGCAGCAATGGATGGGACCCTCTGAATCAGCCACCACAGAATAGATAGGGCCTTAGAGTCTTATGGTGCTCAGAGGATCCAGGAAAGAAAGACTATATGTAAGACTATACAAGGGGCAAAATGGAGAAGCTCTTTATTGCAAATTCATCTTACTTTTATAGTCAATGGATTGTTTTGGTTTAACACAGCCAATAGACAAAAGGAATAATGGTTACATGTTATTCAGGGGTTGCTTCCACCAATGTCTTTCAGCCATGGAAGAACCACAAGTCCTTAACATCTGATGTTTACATCCTTTGGACATTGTATCATAGTCTGGACATTGTCTATTAATAATTTAATAATGCCCACACACATGTACTTTAAGATGCATGTTTTTTCATAACGAGAGCATTTTTTTTTCTGGAAAAGTAAATTCCAGAATTTGATGCACAGGAATGAACATACAAAGACAAATATTCAAAGGAAAAGAAATTAAAAATCTGGGCTTCTCAGATCCACCTTCTTTCGACCGTACAATATTGCATTCTTTATATCCTCTTTTCCTTTTTAACTGTGTTTGTGAATCCATTTCTGCCTATATTAAATATAAAACATAACACACATAGGAGGTGCAACATTATACATCCTTTTACTGTCCAGACTCCTATGCATTTAAACTAGTGGAGTTAACACTTCCTTAAATACAGTCAAAAGAAACTCAAAGCAATCACTCAAAAAAAAAGGGTAACAGAGGATAAGGTGATTAGCATGGAAATCATGAGGACTGCAGAATCAGGCAGCTTCACTCCTCCCAGCTGCTGGAACATCATCATACTAACAGAGAAACCAGGCCATTTTAGATCTCAAATTTCAGAAAAATTGGAGCTGAATGAAAATCTTGCCAGTGGTATTTCTCCTGCTAAGAATCCTCGTTACTTCTGTTCTGTAAAATGAATGAGGAAAAGATTGATGCAGGTACAATACCACTGCAGTGCAACCTTCCCAGAAGACATTAGGTCATTAATTTTATTAGGCAGAAGATGTCACAGGAGAGGAACTGACTTGCAGAAACCGAACTCACAACGCAGGCCTCGTTATGACAAAGTGTGTTTTATCTGCGCAGGGAGCGGGGTTACAGCTCCATTCCAAATGCCCCGCTCCCCGATCCCATGGCTGTCCCGGGCTTATATCCCCTCCCGAGTGACAGCCGTCACACAGCTCGGGTTGGCCCCTCCTGCTCCGAGCCCACCCTCTGCTCCGCCCCGTCCCTTCGAGGGCTGGGCTGTCGTTGCCATCGTCCCGCCGCAGACAGGCACATCCTCCTCTTCCAGGAGACCTCGAGATGCTGTTCCAGGCTGTTGCGATGTCTGGTTTTCGCCGTCTCTGTCCCCCTTATCTGATGTTCGTGTCTGGTGTTTACAGAACTTGCTCTATCCCAGCCCTATGTCTCAGCAGGGCCCTGACTTCCCTTTCTAACCCCAACTCAGAACACGGACTATAACGCTGATGCATCTGCCCCATCTGGTCCTGTTTTTATTGTATATACAAATTACATTTATGGGGCAGACTAGTAGCTGGTATTAAGGCTTAAGAAGGGAGAAAAAGACCTTTTCTCTGGGGAATAATATTTACAGCAAGAAACTTAAATAATCAAACACAATCCAAACAAAAAATAAGTGGATTTCCCTGATTGGAAAATAAGCTGAAACTAGTACCTTGCTAATGAGGCATTTCTTCTCAGAGGCCAAACACTCATTGTGTGAAAGGGATAAAGACATATCAGATAATTAACCCCAGAATTCTTCCTAAGAAGATTAGTCAGGGCTGAACGCAAAAAGGCGCCAGTGGTCTAACAGAAGACTGAGATCTTTCTGTTCCACCTCTTGAGTTCTACCTTTCACTCAGCAAGTGTGGCAAATGTCAACCATATGGAGTTGTTACTCTCCCCCTTCCCACGGAAAGTAGCACTGGCTCCAAAGGCAGAAAAATCTCCTAAAGAAGCCCTTCACGGCACCTTGGAGGCTTCCAGAACTAGATGGAACTAGGAAAACTAGGAGGGATGAACAGGCAAAGCAAAGCTCTCCAAAACACGAGCAAAACAAACAAACAAAATAAACTTTAAAAGACCTAAAAGCTTCAGTTTAAGGTTCAGTCTCTCCTCAGAGGGAACAAAGAAATGGGAGCCACAAGATGGTCATTCTGCACTCTGAGAGCATCAGTGAGCCAATTTAACCAGCAAATCAGAGCCCATTCCAGAACTTCCCTCAGTCTTCCTTACACCCAGGAGATACTTTCCATTTAACTAACCCATCCCTCTTGCATGCAGGAAAGAAGAGCACTCTTCTTTCCACTTGCATGCATTAGCCCCCATTAGACAATCAAGTACCTTGATTTTAATTTCTGCACTTTTCTGTCCCCTACATAGAGAAAATCACTTGCTTCCACAATCAGACCCAGCAGGGTACTCATTCACTGCAGTTTCTATGAACCTAGGCACATCCAATTAGAAGATAATCAGCATGCAACTCATTATCTAAAATATGAGAATCTTATTACAAGAGTAGGGGGAACTCTGCAAAGGATATTTTTACTGCATTTCATTCTATTTTTTTAACATCTAGCACCCTGATTTTGTATTTTGGATAATTGTTTTTATAAAAAACAGCATTTGAATAAATGAAGATCATTAGAATGGCTGTCCATATTTCAGCCCAGGATATGTAAATGTGAAGAGCTGAGATTAAAATTTATGTACTTTGCATGACTTTGAGGTCTACAAAGTAAGAGAAAATATATTTTGATGTAATTTGTGCATAAGTAGGTGCAAAATAAATCTAGGAAAATTTTAAAACATTCTCATAACCAACAAGAAGCAACTCACTATGCCCTGAGCACAGGGAACTTGACTCAAGAGGGAGCTAGGTAGCTGGTTTTATAAGCAGAGCATTTCAATATTCTTATTCATTTTCATTTGAAAATTAAGGAACTAAACAAACCTGTTTATGCTCACAAATACCTTATTGACACGAGGACAGGTAAGAATTTTATTCCATAGGGTAGAACTGATGACTGTATACTGATAGTAATTTCAGTGAAGGAGTTCAACTGAATACTTAAATTGAGCTGAACTGCCTTTTCCTGTAAACTGTAGAAAAGTACTCAAGAAGTAGTTCACTTTCACCTTTTGTGTTCAGATAAGAATTCAGAGGATACTCAACTCTTTTCTGAACTAATAAAAGTAAACACAATATCATAGAATAATATCACAGAATCATAGAACGGCCTGGGTTGGAAGGGATGACCTTAAAGATTATCTTAGTTCCAACCCCCCGCCATGGGCAGAGACACCTTTCCCTAGACCAGGTTTCTCAGAGTTTCATCCAGCCTGGCCTTGAACACTTCCAGGGGTGTCACTTCAGTATTTTTCATTTCCATTAGAAAAGTGTAATAGTATGCAATATGTATTTTTCATTCCAAACATAATTTTTCAACAGGTCAAAAATAACTACTATGACCTGATAAATCCTTGTGGTTTTTTATGTAGTTTGCTAACCAGGTGGTTTTACTAGATAGAAAATTCAAACGAGTTAAACAAGCTTAGAATGAGCCTAGAGAAGCATCAACGGGAGTCAGGCGCCATGGCAAAGGTTGACAGAGACATCAAGATGCTGCAATGACAAAATTAGGAGAAAGCAGATCAAGTAAGGAATGAGTTTTCAGAGAAAGATATTTTTATAGAATCCTCTAAAGATTTTCACTGTAACTCTTTTTTAGGGGTTGAGGTTTATAATTAGTGTTACCAAGGTACTGGAAAACTCCAACTATAATAAAATATCCTGAATCATAGGGGGAAAAAAGTAAAATACCAAAAACTCTTACCATAGAAAAGATTTTAAGGGGAAGATTAATGTGCATGTGTTTCTGTGCTGGCTGGCAGGAATGCACCTTACATCTTTGTTTGCTGCTGTAAACAATAAGTGAACTGAGCTCACCTCTCCTAAGTAGGCAGATGGGAATCATCTATTTATTGTTTCTCCAATACAAAATTCAACTTTTAAAAACAATTTTCAGTTAAGACTTCTTGCAAAAATATTATGCTGTTGCTCATGCATAGTATCATTCCAGTCAAACTTGTGTTTGTGACTTTTGGTACCCTTGAAAGTGTTGTGGGGTAAGAACAAAAAATGAGGAAAGATCAGGGATTCATTCTTGACTGGCATTCTTGTGTGTCACAGCCTCTGTGTCAGCACTTAACACACAAACTCCCACCTGATCTTGGGACTGCATCAGATTTTTCGACAGAAAAGTTACCCCTTAGGATTACATGGCTGTATTCTCCAGCACTAAGACTCTCCCCACAGCCAAGAAGGAAATGTAGCACACTTGCCCCTCCAGTCTGCCCAGTTGTTGTTCCATGGCTATTTATGTCTCTTATTTATTTCAGAATGAAAGACAAAACCTATTCATTAAGTGTTCTGTAAAACAAGGAAGAATATCTGCAGTGGCTTGTCTGGAGGAAGATTCCTATCCCTTCTCTCTGGCTAATCAACATCAGAGTTGGGACAAGAAAGGGGGGAGGGAGAAGCCTTATGGCGCTTTGGCGGTTACATTCCCCTTCCTGTCACCAAACTGTAAAATGAAAAACAGTCACACAAGATTTATTCCTTTCACAAATAAAGGAGGGAGCTGGAGCTGATTTATTTAAGTTGTACAGTAAAGGCTTTGCTCTCTGAAGTGACAAGGAATGCTTGTATGAAACAGACATATTCATGAAACCTCATGTCAGGACAGAGTCTGTAAAACCAAACACATTAGCCCAAGTCTTGTCATTCCCACCCCTAAACTCAAAGCATGTGACAAACAAACACTACACCAAAATATGCAGAAGTTGTGTTTGCCTAATTGGAGTACAGTTTATTTACATATACTAATTTACAGCAGCAGGAAAGAGTCTTAGCTAGCAAAAATGGGCATTGCTCCGTTTAGGAATAATGCTTATAATAAAGCAAGTAAAGAAAATTCTGTTTGACTAAGTCAAGGGTTAAACTTCACTACCGTGCTAGAGAGACATCCAAATTCATTCTCTTGTAAACAAATTCTACTGCCTGTTAACAGGCAGTACTGTAACAGTGGAAAAAGTTCTTAAACAACTGTGTTTGCCATGAATGCATAGAATTATACCTTATAAGGCAAGTGTCTTCCTTCAACTCAACAAAGGTTGATCAGGCATTTGCCAGCTTAGAGCAATATGTCAAACATTCATCTAGTCACCATCAAAACGGTAAACCTCCTGGGTGCAAAGGAAGTAACACCTAGAAACTTCAAATGAGCACAAGTGTACTTCAAAGTGTCATATGAAAAGCAGCAAGAAAAGACTTAACAATGGAATCTTGCATTCTCTTTGTCTGATGTCTGACAACGAGACACATATACTACTAAATTCTAAATCACAAAAGCACTACATATGTGATTGGATCATGGGAGTACAAGAGGGGCCTGCTCTGGGAGGCTCCAGATGACCAACTTCTGTCTGTGACAGCAGGCTGTGAAGCAAGTCTTAGGCTTTGTAGTTTGGGAGCCAGTCTGGCTGGGATGCAGAGAGGATAGTAAAAGCAACCAAAGAATGCTAACACAACCTGTTCACCAGGGCCTTCTGTTTCATCATTTTCTCCTTGGTTCTATTGGGAAGGAGGAGGCAAACAAGCAGTAGAGTATGTCCTTCTTTCACATTACTGGGAAAACATGCTGTACAGGACAGCCAAGGTGCAACGACCCTTCTTTCTGAGAAGAAACACAGCAAAAGGGCAGCAGAGGACTAACCAGCAGGATGAGACCCCATGCCACGTGCTAATTGGCCCTGTAAGGTTCTTTACAGAGCAGCGACAGAACTGCCAATGGCTGCTTCTGTGGCAAAGGTTGTTTTTGATCTCAATACCAGTGAGTTTCCCAGTGGAGACTTAACTATTTAGCCATCTAAATTCAACCAAGTTAAATCTTGGCAAACAAACATTCAAAATACTTTTTCTTCTCTGTTCTTGAATTTGAGTGGAAAACAACACATGTGCATTCACCCAGCTAAACAGAAGCATATCAGGACTCTAAAGCACTTTTTTTTTTTAAACCTTGAATTAAACACATAATTTTGTTTAAAAGTATACAATTATTAAAGCTGAAAAAGATTAGGTCAGTTAGAACTAGACATCAGAACTATCTGCTGGTTTTAGGAAAAAAAGGCAGTCATAAACATCATGACATAAACACATTTAAGGTAATTATTGCTAGTGACTGATAGATGGCCTGAGCTCTATTCTTAAATATATTGCAAACATATACTTTTAATTTTTATTTATTTACCTTTAGTCTTTAAGTTACTTTGAAATTGCTTTTAAAAGTCACAGGAGACTCAACTCACACAAAAGAAGGAAGGAGGTTATGTGTCTGTTTTGTTTGAACTTTGCAGAAGAGAGAAGAGTCTTCTCCCCACAACATTGCATCCTTGGAGGTACAATAAGCACATCACTACAGAGAAGCAGCCAGAAGAGTTGCACTACATTCAGAAAAAGAAGCACAAAATTTTGTGAATAAAATGGTTATAGCAAACATTTCCACTGTAATTTTGTTTATTTTGAGCAAACTGGTCAGTTGTAAATGCTACTTCAATGCCACATTTGTACCTGCAGAAGCAGATGCTGTCGAAAGCACATCAACATGGCTCCCTCTACTCTCACACCCTGAAACAAGCATCTTTCTAACAAGAGAAGAACAAGAGCAGAAAAGCTCCCCACATTTAAGATTGAGCTCAGGGAGCTTAGGAAGAACTCCACATAAGCCAGCACCTGCAGACTTAGACAGCCCAACTGGTCCTTTTCGGCTTTCTCTTCCTTCCAAACACCTACCTGAATGCCCCTCTTGAGGAGAGTGGTAACAGCTGCTTGGTACAAGTTTCACAGAGAAAACACAAATTATCATTTCAGCTTTCAAAATTGACTGAAAAATCAACAGCCTACCATCAAAGTCACTAGAACATCACTTCTTGAGCAGTCACATCCCAATCAATCCACAGTTTTAGTATCAGCCCCCAAATTTATAACAATTTATAAAATTATAACCCCAAATATATATCTTCACAGCGCTCTGATTTATTGCAATTGGTTCAGCTGATCTGCTCGGCTGTCAGATATCAACTACCAGTCTGACCCCAGCACCTCTCTCAGTTCACTAACCACTGGGCACTTGCTGGACCCTACAGCTGAGCTGTCCTGCCCTGCAGGAATACAGGATTCAGATTCTGCTCCTGTTCTTCTGTGGATTAAGAAATTAACCATTGCTGCAAAAAAGACAAATGGGTCAAGGCAGGTTGTTTGGGAATAGCTTCTGAAGAAGAGGCAATGCGAAGGAGAGGCTGAGAAAAAGGGGTGTTTTTTTTCAAGCCACTGCCTCACAGCATTACCTGTGATGAGACTGCAAAGTTATTGAATACTTTTTGAATAACCATCAGGTACTTTAGGTACTGTGTGCCTTATACTTGCAACGGCAACTGGACCTTTGTTTTTTTGCGGCTGACTGTCCAACACATTTGGCATCCATATTGCTAGAAACTGAGGTGACGTTAAGGCTTTAGGTGACCTTCAAAGCAATCTAAAAGGCAGGGGAAAATAAGCCTATGCTACACCTTAGCACCTGTGTACTTACATCCTTATCATACAACATCCTCATAGCACATGACCCCAAACAGGCAAGACCCAAAGGCCAGGAGCAGGACTAGCAAGAATGGAGAAAAAAAACAAAAGGGAATTAATTGGTGGAAACTGAGTGGCTTTAAACAAGTTGCTGAGAGACAGAAGGCCTAAAGTCAGCTAAGTAAACAAATTGCAATTGGAAGCTAGCAGGGCAAACACTTGAACTCAATACTATTATTCACTAGTCACTTCAAAATATATTATTTAAAATTCTTGTTTGTTCTAGCAAAACTATGTCACTCAAGTAACTTGAGGGTGGAAAAAAAAGAGGCAGAAAAACATAACTCATCTCCCCCAATTTTTACATCACACCTCATATCTGGAGATGTTATATTCATTATCTTTCATATTCTAGCTACGAAGCCAAACATGAGGCTCTTTTAAATCATTCCTCATACATGCATGGAGTGATTTATGTGATGGCTGTGAACTGAAGTCCACATATTTACTTAGAACAATGCGCCTTCCAGAACAATATAATTAAGTAATAGAAATTCAATTCAGGTAGATTCTTCAGTTTCCTGTAGTGACCTCTGAACAAGAATGCTTGTCTGTAGACAGCAAATTGAATTACTTTTATTTCCAGGACATTTACTGAAAGTGGTAGATGACCTGCCCCATTAAGCCAGTTGACATTTTATTATAATCTCTGACTGAAAGGGCTATTCATGGAATTTTGCTTTCACTTCAGTTTTCTCTTGCTTAATCCTCTGAGGTATATTATGTGTTCTTCCTGTAGGAAGGTTATGCTGCTAGGATCTTTGTATGAAACACAGACAGCTGGCATTTCTCATCATTTAATTTTAGTATTGCCTTCTCAGACAAACCTTAATTTACAGTGCAGTTTTCTAACGTAGAAAAATTAGATTCTATATCTGGGAATCACCTACCCAAAGCTCCATTTGTCAGTAACACTCTGCAGTGGGACTGCCAAATTTGGTCTCTTCTCCATTACCATCTCTATCAACATTCTCTGACACAAATAACTAGCATTTTAATCTGCCAATATGGAACTGAACTCCAATGTGTTTTCATTTGATAGTGTAAAAGACATTTGTAATGTCTCCTTTCCTAGCACATTTTGTATAAAGAGCAGTTGAATCAAACCAGCAGAGTGAGAGTAAATAGCAGGATACAGATTGCTTTTAGACTCCATGACAAGCTACAATGTATTAGTCTTGATTTACACAACTCCATAGTGTGCTTGGAGCTTTCTCTGTCAGACCCATGACCACGTGGTCAGTTCAACTGTATCACCCAGATACATATAAAACACATATAGAGAAATAAGTACATGAGATTGAGGTTGGCACAGTACCAACCTGCCATTGTTAGAAAACACACTTTATGATCTTATTGAAAAGGCAGAGCACCAAAATTCTTCAGTGTGATTTACTCTTTTACTCTTTTTTTTTCCTCTCAGCCGGATGCATCAGTCTTTCTGAAGAAAATCCTTGTTTGTCGATTATTTGATAGATTTTTTTCTGTCTCATCAAAGCAATAAAAAGTGATTTAACATTTGGACAACACATCTTGGAAATCTTAGATTGTTCTTGTGAATTTGACATTATCACTTGATTTCAGGGACTGGTTAAAAGGACACATAGAAAAAAAATCCCCCAGAACATCAAAAACCCCGGTCAGTGTTCTGATAGAAATTAACACAGAGGAGTTTTATCAACAAATTAAAACTGCTTCCTACATCAGAATCCAGCATTTTCAACACATTCTATGCCCACATTTTGGATGCTTATATTGTTTCCTTCCTTGGCATGGCTATATACATATACATACATAAAAAAGGTCTCAACTATGAGTTTTCTTACAAATTAATTCATTAGGTCACTTATTTTGTCTTTCATTCTGCTATCCTGATTGTCACAACTGTAGTCCCTACCTTGAAGAGTGACTTTGGAGGTCCGAGAGCGTTGTCCTGTCACCATACTGCGTAAGGAACAGGGGCCTCACTAGCACAGAAGCCCATAAGTGGTATCTTGGAGGAAGCTCAACATTAAGACCTTTGATACAATTCTCTCCTTGTTCAAAGAAGGGTTGGGAGTACTGTCAAAGATTATTCAATGCTATCCAAATCTCTGGATTGGCCAAACTACCTTATTTTAAATAACTTGATCCTATATCCATCAAATAGTTTTGTTTCAATACTTTGAAAGGATATTATGTCTCAGGAGACTAATGGGTTTCTCTGCATCCTCATCACACCTCCTCCTTACCTAAAATTTCTGAAAGTTTTTGTCCCTTCTGCATGGGCTTTGACATGGAATTTTCATGAGCAGCTCTTAAAGCCTTTATTGAGAGATCTGACAGAGAAATAGAAAGGGGTGAAAGGACTCTGTCTTGCAGATCCCTGATGATCCCTCTAGCACAACATATAAGAAATTTTTTAATGAATTTTCCAAAATCAATTGATTTACTCATATGCCTGGGATTATTTAAATTCTTAAAAATTCAGCAAGATTGAGTGTTTGGGGATTATGGTTTTGAGATTTTTATGCAAAGAAAAGCTCAAAATGGGCACTTTTCTCCCATGATTCTACATTTTTTTCATATTAGAAATAGGAAAACTTTTGGGCTTGAGTTTTTAATTATTGCATGAATTTGGCATGAACTCCATAAAGAAAATCTGATACAATTGTTATTCATTATTCTAGGAATCCTAAGTGCTGATGTAATGTAGGAATGTACAGGTTTTTTCATGGGGAGGGGATGTGAGAGGGGGAAGTGGGCTTAACCTCTCAATACTTAAAATCAAGACTGAATTCTAGTTCTACAGGGAATTTAAAGGATGTCTTCACTAAAAGCAGATGTGTACATATATATGTGTTTACACATATGTTCACACACAAGCTTACTACTGGACCTAAAGGAATACGATTTAATTTGGATAAGAGTCATCCTCTAATCAGTGGGGAACTGGTCACTGAGGTAGGAGCATCAACAGCAATGAATGTGGTCCAAACCACATGGCTGTGTTTGGCTGGCTGTGGAAAATGAAGAGATTAACCCCGTTAGTCAAAAGGGTTCTCAGCCCAAGAGAAATTAACCTTTTGTAAGATCTAAAAGTAGAGGACAGGATTTCCAGTTCAGTTACTGGGGAATGTTTTAAGCTGTTGTGTCACAGAATCATACAGTGGTTCAGATTGGAAGGAACCTAAAAGGTCATCTAGTTCCAACCACGCTGTCATGAGCAGGGACATCTTCCACTGAACTAGGTTCCTCAATGACTCATCCAATGTGGCCTTGAACATTTTCAGGGATGGGGAATCCACAACTTCTCCAGACAATGTGTTCCAGCACTTCACCACCCTTGTAGTAAAGACTTTCTTCCTAATGTTTAATCTAAACCTTTCCTCTTTCTGCTTGATGCCATCACCCCTTATCACTCCATACCCCAGTAAAAAGTCTCTCTCCAGCTTTATTGTAGGCCCCCTTCAGGTACTGGAAGGTGCTATAAGGTCTTCCTGGAGCCTTCTAGTCTCCAGACTGAGCAATCCCAACTCCCCCGGTCTGTCTTCAAAGGAGAGGTGCTCCAGTATTCTGGCAATCTTCATGGTCTCCTCTGGACTCTCTCCAACAGGTCCACATCCTTTTTATGTTGGTGTCCCTAGAGGTGCATGAAGCATTCTCTGTGGGGTCTCATGAGTGCAAAGTAAAGAGGGAGAATCACCTCCCTAGTGGTGCTTAAAAAGCAATCTCCCCTCTGCTGCCACATAGCCTTTGCTGAACTGACTGCATCTTATGAAATTATTCTTGAGCTGGACTTGAATTTACACTTTAGTCACAGCTGACAACAAAGTCTCAGTAGCAAAATCTCAGCCTGACAATATAGGCTTTCTGGGTTTACCTAGCTCCTTTGACAGGTTTGAAGTTGGTGCAGGTGTGACAATCTCTGAAGCGTAAATAATGCTGATGTGAACTGGAAGAGGTGAATTAGCAAGAAAATATTTGTGTGTTTTGGCATGGCCATAACACTTTAAAAGATTATATCAACTTATTTCAGTTTTCACAAAAAAAATCAATTTTAAAATCTGAAGTTCATACTTGTCCTGGGTTAGCTGAGACTGAGAAAACTTTCCCTGTTTTGACTCAGGTTTAAATAAAGAGATTCCTTTTTTTTTTTCCTTCCCCCCACCCCACTCCCTTTTGGCTCACATGTTTTCTTTTGTTTCCTCTTGGGGAGGNACGCAGCGCTGCCAGCCTCCATGCTTTTCTGCCATCTTGGAGTCACCACGTGCCTGCCTGTGCTGCTGCTCTTTCCACCCCCTGCTACAGCCAGCAGCGCCTCCTGCCACCTACTTCAGATTAACTGAACTTTTTCGGACATTGAAACGAGGAGTAAGGTTTTTTGTTGTTTGTTCTTTTGTGGAACTGGGGTGGGTGGGGGTGTTGGTGGATGGTTTTTGGGTTTTTGGGAGGTGGTTATTGGGCTTTCTTCGGGGGGCAGGGTCGGTATTTTAATATTTTTAAGTTAATTTTTTTTTTCCTTACCTCATAATAAATTCTTATTTTCTTTAATACCTCTGTATCCACGAATTATTAATCAATAACTTGTCCATCAAACCAGGACAATACTGTATAGACATACTTCTCCCAAATGCTGTCAAATATTATGACTTTTAACTAGTCAATGGTAACATTAATATTTGTATTAATCTCTTGTCTTTTTAATGCGTTCCTTCCTTGGAGATACTTCTAAACAACACAGCCAGATTTACAAAGCACAGCTACGAAAGGTACACTCACAAAAATATCACTCTTTACTGATCCTTTATGGCAGTCCAGTTTTTACCAGTCTGGAGTGAGAAGGACACCTCTGACTAGATACACAGGTATGGATTTATTCTGGAAGCCAAGGAGCCTTTATACTCAACACCTTTTAGTCTCAATCCAGTACATGCTGTACAAACAAATACTGAGTTCACTGGAGGGGAAAAATATGTTAACAGATTTCTGGGAACCTTCTATTGAATGCTGTATAAATTTAGGATTTTAGTTTAAGGCCAAAAAGAGATACCAATGGAAAAACACTCAGGAAGAGTGACAGAAGAAATAAATTTACTACTCATACAACTAGAACTAAACAAATAACAAGAGCAGGCAGGCCAAAATAACTAAAAATAAAAAAATCTGAGGCTAAAGGCTTGACCAAGTATGCCTGTAAACAGACTGATAAATTAAGTACATGTACTTGCTACATTTTATAGAAGAAACCTTACATTAGAGGTTAGATAACAAAAGGTAGTATTTTCCCTTTTGATGTTCACACTCAGCCTCCTACCTGGAGATGCAATAGACTCTCCTTTTCCATAAATTTCATATTTAAAGCTAGGGATTTCTTTTTTAGCATTATAACACATCGAGGAATTTCAATATTAAGTCTATTGTGTTGATTAGAATAATTCACAGAAATCAGTAATTTCAGTAAAGTCCTTATAAAACCAGTTCCTTGGAATACTTCATTTTTCTAGCTGGTCTCTTGATTTTTTCTGTTCCCAGCTCATGTTTACAAACTCTGCTTCCCATTCCCATCGTCTGGTTTGGCATTTGAACCAGCAGAACCAACTTCTGATATGGTCCCAGCTGCCCAGGATCTGCTGTAGGCTGGAGTAACTATGTTACTGACCAAAAGACTGTTCACAAGCTTGCAGTTAGGCTTTAGCCACCCCACAGTTTTTTTGTGTCTGACTACCGATGATGCCATCTGGAAAATCAAAACAATCTCCCCAAAAAAGTTCCTTTTTAACATTTCTTTAAGGAGCTCAGTTATGGAGATAATCTATAAAAAAGAAATATATTTTTACCTCCTATCTTAAAGAAGACAAGAGGATCAATCATCACTTACAATTTTGCCAGGAGTAAGTTATAGTTGATATTTTGGAGCTATTGGACTTAGTAGCTTAGAGTTAGGTTTATTTTTCCTCTGTTAAATCTATGGTACTCATCTAGACAACTCATCTAGGTAGCCAAATAGGTACATCCAACAGAAAATCACCTCCTCCAAAGGTAAGTATCTGATAGTGACTATAGAGGGAGCCTAACTACTACCTAAGCCTGAATGCTTTGCTTTTGTGTAGTGGTTAGATGAGGAGATGAAGACACTCATAGTACCTTAACAGAGTTAGAAGCACATCTTGAATTGTAGAGTAGCTCATACATTATGATTTTCAGCAGAATGAAAGAATTCACAGCCAATGATGCTTTAGCTGAAGTGGTGTCCAAGCAATGTACTATACAGCTGTTGTGAAAGGTCCTGGAGTCAGTAGTAACCCAAATAAAACTGAAAAATGGAGATAACACGTACCCTGGTGTTTAGGCACAGAGAGGTTTACACATCACAAGACTGTTCCTTTCACCAAAGCAATTAGGGGGACATTCATAGCAAGTAATGGGCATTGGTGGGAGACAGCTATTAAGGTGTCCCTGAATGAAAGAGTTTGTTGGAGAGGATCTGGATTTTTAGCCTGACACTAAACAACTGCATAAACAGACTTTCTAAACCTGTAGTGACTAATGCATTTCTGATCTATGATCATCCCATGAAGGATTAGGATTAAGCAGGTATGCTGAAGGTAAAGGTCCTGGATTATAATTTGAAAAACACAGTTTGGGATCTAGGTGGTCCTGTCCTGATCAAAAAGAGAAATCAAGCAAAATTCTCATTTGCCTCATAGCAACTAATTTACAGCAGAACACATGCTGATTCAGGACTCACTGGGGCAGCTCAGCCAATACAGGCACTTCAGGCTAAAAGTAGATGCAACGAATGCACAACATTTCTAAGAGATGGACATTCTGTGTCAAATAGCTGAATCCCAACAGCTGCAAGGCTGTTCATCACAAGCAGCCAGTTATCATTTCCACCTATACTACTCTACAGTTATGGTCCTGGGGCACAGGTGTCTGGCTGTCAATAAACTCAGCTCAGAATGGTTTGGGTGTAAAAAATCAAAAAAAGAGCAGCAAATTTTTCAATAACAGGCAGAAGAGTTAAGATAAAAGAGTATTAAGTTCCCAAATCCTTGAAATTTCCAACTTCAACATCCCCCAGAGATCATGTATGAAATGTTACTAACTTGCTACACTGAATGTATTCATGACCACACAGGGCTACCTACCTCCATTTGTGCAGCACAGTCTGGTTGCAGCAAAGATTATTTTCTAATATAAATAAAACAATATTCTAGGACTCCCTCCAGGGCCATTAAGCTTTCCTCTGCTCAGTTAGTTTTGGCTTTGGACAATTACAATAAAAATACATGCCAACTGTGGTACTCCTACTTTTTCAAGCCTCTGGAAATCCAGAGAGTTTGTGAGGAAACAAAGGAGGAAAACAGTAGGGTTTTTTACATATTTTATATTACATATTGGTCTATCTGTTGCTATATATACACTAATAAAATCCACAATCAACCAATGACATAGCCACTTGAAAGCCTCCTCATCACCGTGTCCCAGATACTTATAAGTCCTCTGCAGGCCTGTTTCCAGCCTGAAACAACAGCTACACCAGAAATTCTTCTGATGTGGAATGGCTGTATCAATGGGCTACATCTGTAATACCAATTAATAGTTCTGTATTCTAAGCTGAGATCACGAAACAGCATGAGTTTGCTTTCAAACTCACATTGCCACCAAACGGCCCCTGGAGATAGCCTGCTTTTATATAAGCACTAAGATGCTCAGAGTAGAGGTAACAGGTAAGAGTCATGCCTGGTGTCATTCCAACAATTTAACAACATAGAAGATCAGCTTCCAGTACCCAGCACTGTTTTATCTCCTACAAAGGACAACAGATCTCACAGGAATGTCAACTCTAAACTCCTGTCATTATATTCATCGGATTTCTGTAGCAATATAAGCTCTTCATTGCCATTACCTTGTTTTGATTGCCAGAATAAGATCAAACTCTGAATTTCTGTACTCCTGTCACTGGTGCAGTCCCTGCTAGCCTGAGGTCTCTTGCCCAGGCCCACTGATCTACCTCTGAGGTTTGACCCAGGTGAATTGAGTGCCCAAAGCAAAACAGGAACTGCTGGACTACAACCCTATTCAAAAAAAAGTAAGGCTTCCTGTTCTGTGATGGAGACTTTGCTCTTGCCCAGGCTGAGCCAGAGCCCACCACCAATACACAGTGCCTGAGGTACGCATACCGACGGCTATCTTGTACAGTTGCTTTTTCCTTTGTGGCAGTCAGATGCAGTGAGTCTTTAACCACAGTTTTTCAGCCACTGACAAATTCCAGCTGAAGCAAAAGAATCCAAGTGTCTAGGTCCCATTAATGATGTTGGCAGGTGCTGGTTTTGCTTCTGTCCCACTACAAGGAAGAAATTCTATTCTTATAAGCACTCCAATTCTTAGACACCTAACGAAAGTTTCCATGCAAGAAGAAAAATTGCTGCAGGGATGCAGACAGCCAAATCTGAGACTCTATCACTGACTGAACTTTCTTTGGTGGGGCATGACACTGGAAAGTGGGATCTGAACAACATCAAGGTCATGTAGTCAGGCTTCTGATCTGGGCCCACGCAATACGGCTCCCAAACTGTGTACACGGGATGCACAGCCTGGCTCAGATACAGAAGACCTGGAAATGGGCTCTGTTCTAGAGTGACGGCGGTTCACCCTGATTCAAACTCATCCAGGTGAGTGAGGAAGCCATTACTGCAAAGAAATGATATAGCTCTTGCCAGAAGGTGCAGATAAACTGTTTTACTCCCATTAGCACTGGGCTATATAATATACTGACATGCACCAGATGATCTTTATAGAAAAGACTTCTGAAGTCTGTGGTAATAGATATCCCCAGGTACCAGACTATTAGTATTACAACACAAAGTTGTGCTGCCTGTTAGAAATGAGCAATGAGTATTTTCAAGAAGCAAACCAGAGATGCAATCAGCTGTAGGCTCTGGAGAACTGGAAGTTAGCAAAAGCTTTCCACACAGAGTCTGAATAAATAAGACCCTAGAAGGCGAGAGTATTCCATTCACCACAAGGAAATGCAGTCCAGGAGCATCAGCTTTCTGAGAAAATCAAGTACTCTGGATATTTTTGGCACATACTAGAAGGCTAAATATATGTCCTCAACTGCAAACAGTTATTAAACATAGTAGGTTATACAAATAGATTAAAAATTCACAACTAGGTGTATCTTTGCTTTCAAAAATGTTCCAGTAAAATGAAAGGCTTCCTTGCCAATGCAAAGGAGTTTAAAGGTATCTGCAATGACTTTAACCACTTTAACCACAGCCTGACAGTGCTGTGCCATATGAACAGGAAAGGCAACTTTTCCTGCTCAGACAGTTTAAGTGCAATTATTTCTGCACAATGCTGAACATTGTAGCAATAGTTTCTGAGGAGTGTAAATGTAATATTAGCACTGCAGAGGCAGCAGTTACTACATTAAACTACATTTGACTGCTGACAAAAATCCTCTTGAAATCAGAATCAAGCCCATCGACATCAGCAGCAAGTATAATGCAGCTGGAGCAATTTCCTTGTATTTGAAAGACAACTAATTAAAGAAATACAAAACATCAGATGAGACCTTACATTTACTAATAATGACTGATTGTGTCCTGATGTGTTTCCTCCAAACTGCGTGGGAAAATTCCCAGAGATACTATGTCAAGCCACATTCAAGCTCTAAACTTCCCTGGGTGTCTTTGGTTTTTCATAATGAATGAAGATCTACCGGAGGAACTAATGCTTCCTTATGTTGTAAACACTTTCACTACAACTAAAGCTGGTGACATTCTATGGCACCAACGTCTCAACACTGGTAAACTCAGGGGTTAGCAAGATGTAATGCTTTTACTCCAGTTAGTTAACTGTACCCTTGTGCATTCAACCTCCAAATGCTTTCTGCATTTACCTGCTTGATTGTGTTTTCCAGAACAAAGCATGGTTGTCCCAAACCAGAGGTCAAAGTTGTGAACCAAATTAAAGTACTGAGGTAGAAGTCCTAGCACTGAAGCCACTGGGAAGAGAAAGTCCTTGAATAACGCACTTCTACAGCATTTATGTTGCACATAGTGGATAACTCTTCAAATCTCTGACACTCTACAATCCTTCAAGAAGAAGCAAAAATTATGGCAATGATGGAATATTTAGCAACAAAAAAAGGACTTGTACATCAAGGGCTGCAAATCATATTCTGAGAGGACAAATAGGGATGGAGCTCAAGATTCTGTATATTCATGTCACTTCAGAGGTTTTGACAGCAGTCAGGGTTTTTCCCATCTTCTTTTCCCTAGTTCACTTTTGGCAAAGAGCAGTATTCCTACTGCCAAAATAGCTCTCATAACCTATCATCTTGAGGGAAAAAAAGGAACAGCAGAGTCAACAACAGTTTTTCTCCAATTCAGATGTTGTGCTTTAGTTTCTGAAGAGCCAGGGAAGACGATAATTTGGACTGGTGAGATCCTTTTCCTTCCTATAGAGGTACTAACATTGATTTTAACACCTTACTGACTTATTCCTGAGGATATGAACCAATGAAAATCGCAGCTTCTGAGCATCTAAAAAAACCCCAAAACAAAACAACAACAAAAAAACAAACACCACCCCTCCACCGCCCACCCCACCCCCACCCCAAAAAAAAACCCCACAACAAACCAAAACTACTATTTTGATCGGAGAATTTCAGTCTATTTTGTCTTTCATGTGATTTAGAAAAAAAAATTATACCATGAGTCAGAGAAAGAGACAAAGCATTAGTTGTCATAGGAAACCCACATTGCCTCCCCTTTTGTTGTTTCACTACTTTAAATCATTTTATGGCTCATTTCCATGCTAGTGTTGTTTTTCTGGAAATCCATTTTATTCCTAATTCCATCTTCAAATGCAGCTGGCTAATGCTAATGCTGTGTGGATGTTCAGCTGTTTCCTCTGGGAAGGACTCCTCTTTCTCTCTAACCAAGTCATGTGAAAGTTTGACAGAAAGCATGAATCAAAATGTCAAAATACCAAAATATCTACTTCCTTACCATGATGGCTATGTGATGTTGTCCATGACTACACAACAAAGATGTAGTGTATTAAATGTGCTCACATTTCAACCTGTAAATAAATGAAAACAAATCATAGGGAAATGTACTTTGATTCAAGAAATGTGACTCTGCAAGAAAAAAAACCACATTATCAAAGACTTTGAAACACTTTGCGGCGTTTCATGAGATCATATTGCACAGGGCATACCTGATGATAAGCTCAATGTGCTACAAGACACAGAGGCTTCTAATCTGCCTTGTGAATAGAAAGCTACATTCAGTTCACAGCTATCAGGCAACAGAAATGAACAATGAAGTAAGATTACCAAAAAAAGAGAAAGGGTAATGTGTATTTGAACCTTTCAAATATTTGGATTTCATTAGAGAAAATTCTTTGAGGATCATATTGAAACACAGTATTTCAAAGTAAGTGATGTTTTCAAATTTATATTCTCAGTCTTCTGTTATAATCACTGCCTAACCTTCTCTGACCAGAGTTTTAACTTACAGAAACAAAATTAATTCAAAATTAAAAAACTAAAAAATTCATGTAACTAGAATAATAATTGCCACTGCTGTGATGTTCTGCTTTTCTGCTTGTTCCTCTACCCATCCCAGGTTTTTAGGCAGTAAATTGTTTTTCTCTGACTGCTTCTCTGCTTGCTCAGCGTGTAGCACCATCTGAGTTAACAATATGTAACGGAGTTTGCTTCTCAGCACTTCAGACTGCATTTGACTTACATTTCACCAGACTGTGCTTTGCATCAAAAAATTTTTGTGAGAGTGGACAAACACCAAACTATGTTGTAATGAACAGTATCAGATAATAACCTTTCAATGAAGGCAGAAAGAGACATTGCTCTCTCTTCAAATACCAAAAAATGGTGGACATCTAAACCAAAATCCAATCTATGTTTTAATATGCTTTGTGTTTGATCCTATCTACAAATTAAAATAAATTGGGATGCATAAAACCAGGTTGTTGGTTTCTGTTAATCTACTACAGTCTGCTTGCGTGGGAAAGAGAGAGACAGTAAGTGGTAACAAGGTTAGTTGGGTTTTACAATCTATCTTCATGCTTCACTTGCATCCATTTCCAGAAATGTCTGTATCCTTCTGGCTGTCTTAAATGCCTCTAAAGTCCCTATTGCTCCTTATGTCTGTTTAAATACCAAGACTGGAGCTGCAATCAATGAGATAGAAGACCAAAAGTCGATATAACCAATGCCTCAAGATTACAAACAAGAAATCAAAATGATGTAAAGCTAATTAAGGCTTGACATTTATAGAGCAGAACTATGACCTTTTAATGGTATGTTTTTGAACTCTTCATATCTGAATTTTCTCCACTGAAAGGAACTATGGAATATACACTTCAACCACTAAATTATATAATAATAATGTAAAAAATATATTTTACAATAGAAACTTTTTGGTTTTCCCCAATAATGGAAAAGATTGATGATCTTAACAACTTATTTAGTCAACATAGCTAAAAGAAATGGTCAAACTAATGGCATACATTGTGTTGCATTAACAGATGGTATTGTTGGGCAGGAAGTGTTTCACTGGCAAAATAAACTGATAAGCCTGTTTTTATTTAAGAAAAAAAAAAATCAGTCCAGTCTAGTATGATTCACAACAGCAACAAAATACTTTGGATTTGCTTTCAATTCTATCAGAAAACAGTTGAACATATTGTTGGATTAATTTGTGCTGTTGAAAGCCCTGAAAAAAGGTCTTGTTCTCAAATATACAGATATCAGCTGTCTGGCATAAAGAGCACATAGAGGAAAACTACTGCAGCCTTGCAGGCTGAGCTGGAGAAGTGCATGTTCCTGAGAAAAAAAACATATTCATTGTCTGAAAAGGACACTGTCCAAAAAATTAGGGTTTAATAGCAGAAGATCCAGCCATGGAATAACTTCATATGTGTAAAAAACTCCCCAGCCTTGGTATGGAGATAAAAAAAACCCAGTTATTTTATATGCCACCCTCCTAATTCTCTGGCTTAAAGTTCCCAGAGAAGAGACTCTCTTCTTACTCACACAGAAAGGTTCACTTTTATCCTGATTCCTACTTCTATAATTTCAAATGCATGGACAACTGCTAAGTTTCACATGCAGACCTGCTACCAAGGCTGGAGGTTATAGCAGCTTTGTGTAGCTAACACTTATATTTGAAATAGGACCCAAGCTTATCAAGAATATGGCATAAAAAACTGTTAACACCTATTCATTGTAGTACTTATAAAAGAAGGGTATCATTTACTCAGTGGATGCTGCTGTGTTTATACAGGCTCTTTCAATAGAGAAAGCAAAAAATATTAAAAAATATAAAAAAGCAAAAAATAATTCATACTGTGATTCAGAATATACGTATACAAGTTGGACAAACAGGAATGCACAGCAGTGAAATTAATTCTCTATTGATCATACAGTAGGAAATAGATATTTTCAAGACGGATTAATCAAATCAAACTAAACCAAGAAACTTGAGGAAGTTTCTGCTGTCAGATTCCATGTGTAATGTGGTTGCCTGTTCTAGCAGAACAGAAAGTTTCAAATGAGATCTTTGTACTATAGTGGTGTGTCCATGGTTTGCCTTTGCTTTCAATAGAGTGAGGACAGGATGAGCACTGTCCTAAAATAATCTCCAAGAAAAACAAACCAACAAAACAGAAACAAACAAACAAATATACCCTACCCAGACAGCACACATATGGAATTCATATCCATGATGGCATATCAAAATCTGTGGAATGCCAGCAAAGTCCCTGAAATTAAGGGGGAAAACAGTGCCAGTGACATCAGCCAGATCAAAGCCAACTGACCACATGTCTCTGCACCACCTGCAATGGCATGCAGAATTTCCTTCCAGCCCACAGTAACACAGCTGAGGGTAAAGAAGATGATTTATCTTGAAAGAGTCATCTCCAAAGAGATGTTCTCTTCCTTCAAAGAGAACATCTCCAGAGGTTCACAAAGTAACTATACATTCAGGAACAACTATAATATGGAAGAAGACCTCTCCGCCTCTTTTAGTACCCTTTCTCAGTGACATTTTACTGTATGGACCGTGGGAGCATTCAGGCCCATACTCAGAGGACACTGAGCAAGCAGTACACACAGGAAAGCCAGTGTGGATGTTTGGGCCCTGCTTTGTACATTCTACAGACTCTACTGCGTGTGGAAAAGGATCATGACAAGCTTAGGATCCCTAGGGTAGTAGATACAGCCTCATTTCCCTGGAAGCTCCTACCAGTCTCTTGTTTTAAACCATCTTCCTTCACACATCAATCATTGCCATGCCTCCTCCCTAAACAGCTCAGGACTATAGCTGATACAGAAACAGGCTTCTGAGTAGTGAATGGATTGCCACCTTCCAGTCGTCTGCCACTTCTTCTCCCGTCACCTTGTAAGAAGCAGAATTTGCCAGTAGAAAAACCCTCATACTATCCAAGCAACTCATTGTTGATCCAAAAGATACCCCACACAGCATCAAACAGGACACAAACCTGCCCCTGGAAAAAATGGAGCCAAGCCCTAAGCCCATAAAAATAAACGTACTGTGTTTAACATCCACTTTCGGTGAAGTTCAAGACTTCAGTTTTTACTCTAAAATAATCTGTTATCCTCTGCAAATACAAATACAGCATCAAGATTTTATCTTCAGACAGCACTCACTTCTATTTTCTTGCCATGTCCCACTCTGCAAGTTCGTAATTTCAAGTAGCACTCCAATTTGTCCTATGCTTTTTTTTTCCCTAGGGTTTCAAGGCTCTTATTTCAAGAAATACGAATCTTCATATGATACCTCTGCATTAGACATTACATACTGTTTTAGCTATTGCCCAGTTTTACATACACAAAATCAAGCAATATAGAATTAGTGAATAGAGAGAGGTGATCAGAATAAGTAGAAATGAGACTAGATGTGCCAAAGCCTATCTAGAATTTAATCTGCCCAGGAATTTCAAGGATAACAAAAGGGCTTTTTCAAATACATCAATAACAAAAGGAAAGCAAAGGAAAATGTAGGTTCATTACTAAAAGGAGATGGGCTCCTGGTAACAGAAAATGCAGAGAAGGGAGAGTTATTGAATTAGAAGAGGTGTTTGAGGACTGGAAGAAATAAAATGGCACCCTGGTCTTCAAAAAGCACAAGAACAAAGACTCAGGGAACTACCACTAAGTTAGTCTCCTGTCCCTGGAGAGGTGATGGAGTGTCTCAGTCTAGAGGCTACCTCTACACACATGGAAGACAAGAAAGTGATTGGGAGTAGTCAGCATGGGTTCTCTAAAAGCAAGTCATGTTTGAACAACCTGATTGCTTTCTAAAATGAAGCAACTGTGCAGACAGATGAAGGAAGGGCAGTGGATATACTCAGCCATGGATTGAGGGAGGCTTTCAACACTGTCTCTCTCAATATCCTCATAGGCAAACTTAGGAAATGTGGGTTGGATGAGTGGACAGTAAGGTGGATTGAGAACTAGCTGAGGGGCAGATCCCAGGGGGTTGTGCTCAGTGGCACAGAGCCTAGACAGAGGCCTGTCACCAGGGTTCTGAACTGGGCCCAGTATTGTTTGACTTGTTCATCAGTGACTTGGAGGAAGTGACAGATGCCTCCTCGGGAAGTCCGCTAACAATACACACATGGGAGGAGTGACTGATACCCCAGAGTGCTGCACAGCCCTTCAGGAGGACAGGCTGGAGAGATGGGCAGAAGGAAATCTACTGAAATTCAACAAAGGCAAGTGCAGGGTCCTGCACCAAGGGAGGAATAACCCCAGGCACCAGTACAGGCTGGAAGCAAGTCTGTGAAGCAGCTGGGAGTCCTGGCAGACAACAAACTGTCCATGAGCCAAGTGTGCATTCATGGACAAGAAGGCCAGTGATATCCTGGAATGCATCAGGAAGACCATTGTCATGAGGTAGAGGAAGTTGGTCCTGCCCCTTTACTCAGCCCTGGTGAGGTCTTGCCTCCAGTTTTGGGTACATCAGTACTGAGATGATGAGAGGGTACCTCATCAATAAGGTTGGAAAAGACCATAGAGATCAAGTCCAACCTTTACCTAGGTTAACAACCTACCCAACATGAGTCTAACATCTATACCATCTAAACCATCCAAACCATCTAAACCATGCCACTGAGTTCATCATCTAACCTATCCTTAAACACATCCAGGGATGGTGACTCCACCACCTCCCTGGGAAGCCCATGCCAATAGGAAATAACTCTCACTGTGAGAAAGTTTCTCCTGGTATCCAGCCTAAACCTCCCCTGACGCAGTCTAAGACTGTGTCCTCTCGTCCTGTCACTGGGAGCCTGAGAGAAGAGACCGACCCCCGCCTGACTACAGCCTCCTTTCAGGTAGTTATAGACAGCGATAAGGTCACCCCTGAGCCTCCTCTTCTCCAGGCTGAACAATCCCAGCTCCCTCAGCCGCTCCTCACAGGGCTTGTGCTCCAGCCCCTTCACCATCCTCGTTGCCCTTCTCTGGACACGCTCCAGCAACTCAATGTCCTTCTTAAACTGAGGGGCCCAGAACTGGACACAGCACTCGGGCTGTGGCTTGACCAGTGCCAAGTACAGTTGAGGAGGTTGTTGTAGGAACAAGCACCATACAACTTGTATCAAAAATTCACAATACAATTTGTTGAAGATGTAAATACCTAAAAACATGCAATATATTAGTAAAGTACATATGAAAAAAGTAGCAAATGGAAAGAGTTAAACAGATTAATATGTTTTAAAGTGACCTTTGGTCTGTAGAAATTTATTTCTTGATTGGCAAAAAATTAAATAATAGATTGGACAGACATTTTCTTTAAGTAATACGTAGTAGTTTCTGAACTCCAGGATTACTGAAGCAATTTTACAGCGCAAAATGGAACTAATATCTTATTTGCAATGACCAATTCTACCATCACAGTTTTGTTAACTAATTAGTTGAAGAATATTTATTCTGTATGTATGTGTTTCTTTTTCACTGCAGACATATATATGATGTACAGCAAGAGTTTCCTGAATTTGCCAGAGGACAGTGTTAATAGTCAGAAGCTCAGGTGTTTACATGAAATGAAGCAACTTGCCCAATCTCAAGAAGCTTTTTTAAGTGTAATTAATTCACAATGTTTCATCTTTATTCAGGTGAAGTGGCAGAAATACACAGAAGGAATACAGATCTTTGGCCTTCCGGAAGTGCAGCCAAAAAAGCAAACAGATAACTGATATTTGTTACTCTGGCTTTCTTCTAGAAAAATTTTTAATCCTTATCTTTTCTGTGGAAGAAGTCCTTAAAATCATCTTCACATGTAGAGTCAGAACATACCTATAGTAACACAAGCAATTCCTTACATTCTCAGCTTGCTCCATAACCAGCTGCAATCCAGATGCCATGTGACAGCATGTTGAGTCCAGGTTACAAATTTTGCCTTCTTGACAGCTGTCTGCACCATGCAGGGTTGTCCTTGATGTCCCAGGACTAGCTCATCAGCAAGCCAAGGACACCGAGGGATAAGTGAGCAAGTGTCAACACGGCCAGAATTGCCAGGGGAGGGAGCTAGCATTATGGACAGGATTGTCATCTTGCAAGCAGTGCAGTGACTATCCAAATGTTAGCCTGGGATGAGATGTGGTGTGTACACTAGGTGTTGTCTCAGAGGAGAGACTGCTGCTTTGCTAACACATCTGAGATCAGTTTGAGCACAGCATGCTTCAGCCTCACACTTACTATGGGCCTCCTTGTGTAGTATGAGTGGGTCATTTAGGCTGGATGTGTTTTTCTTATCCTTTAAGCAAAGAGGTTTATTTACAAGTTACACAGACCTTCTATAATTATCTGTAAGAGTGCCAGTTCTGTGTACATTACGTCCAGAAATATTCATGGCATCACAGTTTGAGTTTGAGGGCATTTGAACACTTGGCAAATTGAAATACTTGGTCTCTCACTGCCCTGGGTCTCACAGGTACGTGGGACTCACCACAGCCACATCATCTTGTTCACTTCCCATATGACCTACCCTCCAATGCTACAAGCTTAACTTCATGGGCCAATTTTTTTAATATTTCTGTTATTAGTTCTGTTACTCTGCTACAGCAAGAGAATTGATGCAACTGACTCTCTTCTCTCCTTTGGCCCATACTTGGTATGTCTCATAGCCCTGTCCCTTTCCATCAACATACTATTAGAGAAAATTCAGAATGCTTCTCAACAGCTAGGGCTGTTAAGTTAATGTGTGTTCTCTATTACAAATGTGTCTAAACATTTCATTGCCTTGTTAGGAGACACCAGCTAATATCATTTATATCATAAACATTTTATCAGTCTGGCTAATCTATGATGCTATACTTCTGCTGTGCAATGTTATGTCTAATAAATGTACAGCTGCCTTATACTGAAGCTTACAGTAATTCAGTTTTTGAGACCTGTTTTAGACTGATAATGAGTTGAGAAAGAGGTTTTCAACTGCTCCCCAAAGATGTTCAAACTGCCAAGAACAAATAAAACTCTGTCATAATATAGGCACAATAGATTAAACATAGTTTTTAAGTTTAAATCTTTTTCCAGCAGTGACGTTGTAATTTGCAAGCCAGAAAGCTATATGAAGACCATACACTGAAATATTCCCAACAGGAAACCAAAGCAAAATATGCAAAAAACTCACTGAATCCCACTGCAATCTCACGGTCCCTCAGAAGTCAAGTCACTGTGCAATGGTGGTATGGTTATTCTACATTTTAGTTACAGCTGCGCTTCATTGCCTGTATAATTGTAGAACATAAAAAGGAAGGAAGCAAGGGAGGCATTAAAGTTGCTGAATGTTTTTGATGGGGTCTTTTTCTGTCCCAAGCGTAGGAGGTGAGAAAACATCAGAACTTTGGGTGCAGCAAAGGGTGCAGCTAATGACACACTGGATGAGAAACGTTTTTTATGGAGAAGATGGAAATACAGCCAGGATAAACTGGTTTATGGACAGATGGGCAAAAACTTATTGGAAAAAATCCACAGCAGCAGAGTCTTGCCTTAAAAAATAGCACTAGTAGGGTTTAGTTTTTACTTTAACTTTAGCTCCTTCTTCATCCAGTTTATCGCTGCGGCAAAATCACGGGGAACACCAACATCAGTGTATAGAAAGGTAAGAGAATGTTTTCTCTAATTTTTTTAGAGGCTGCTGAGATGATTTGTAGCTTTCTCCTGGATTCCTGAAACTTCTGTGAGACCCCAAATTTCCACAGAAATACTTCATATTTCTGCAGCACCACAAACATTGATTTTTTTGACAGTGAATGTTTTTCTGTCCACAGCATCACAAAGGACTTCAAATTTTCTCTGAGAATTTCCTCTCTCCTATCTTTGTGTGAAGGATGTTCAATTTTTTTAGCATGGTTGCATTCATTCCTGCCATTTCTATTTCATATCCCATCATTATTAAAAGTTCGGTAGATTATTACTATTATTTTTGTTATTTTGTTATTGATTCAAGTAGTTTATAACATTAATCAAGTAGATATCTGAATAACAGAGCTCACAATAGTGTGCTTTATTTTTTCCATAGAGAAATTGACAGAATCTGAGGTAATAGCCTGAGGTTGTGTCAGGGGAGGTTTAGGCTGGATGTTAGAAAAAGGCTCTTCACCCTGAGGGTGATTGGCCCTCAAACAAGCTCCCCAGAGAAGTGGCCACAACACCAAGCCTTGACAGAGCTCAAGAAGCATTTGGTCAGTACTCTGAGGCACATGATGTGACTCTTGGGCATGAGCCTGTGCAAGACTAAGAGTTCGACTTGGTGATCCTTGAGTCCCTTTCAACTCAGCATAATCTGTGATTCTGTGACATTGTACAAACACCACCCTATTCATCTGTCTCCCAGGTCCCCCTTAATAGTAACCAAATCACTTCACCAGTTTCAGCTGACCTTAATAGAAAGTTCAGCTCCTGCCATTCAGCAAGAGAGAGAGAAAAAGAAAGAAAGACTACTGCTTATGCTGATGGTAAGACAAGGTGCTCTCGTTCCTTTTCCACTTAGTCTTGCTGAGCAGGATGGGCTGGGCCACCGAGCAGCCACAGGCCCCTCAAGCAGCGCACGAGATTTGTGACCCCAACACGGCACAATTCTCTCAGGGCAGTGAGATGGAGATGGGAGTGGGTGCTAAGGGTATTTGGTTGTGATGGGGGATCTCAGGGGTTGTGGGGCTCGCAGAAGTAAAAGGCCAGATGTGCATATTAAAGGAGAAGAGAGTGAGGAAGTGGGCAAAACTGAGGGCACACCCTTAACGTTCTACAAGGCACACAAGGAAAGAGACTCATGTGGCAAAGGTAGAGAGAGGGAAACTGGGGTCTGCAGGAGGGCTTGCACTGTATGGATGTCAGATCAGGAATCCATAGGTATCTTCAATTTCTCTGTCCAGAGAAAAACTTGTTATGAACACTCCTGATAGGATATTTGGTGTAAATTTATTTACATTGGCACCACATCAAATCTGTGGCTTTGCTGGTATTCTCTGAATCCAAGGGTAGGCTGACCTTCTATGTCCCATTTTTTCCTTTGCGCAAATTCAGATGTACCAACACTCGAGTTTATGGGAAAAAGTTGGTCTTTTCTGTGAAACCGGAGATTCTAGCATAAAGATTAGAAATGGCTTCAGAACAAACATCTTCTTAAAGTTTCTTAGAAATCTTGCATTTTTACAACTTTCTCTTAATTTTTCTGGACATGCAAACAAACTTTTTTTTTTAATTAAAGAAACATTGAGGATTTTATCTCAGTATTTTTTTTAAAGTTATGATTTTGAAAACCGAGGTCAAAGTCTTTATTTTAAAATGGTTGTTCTTGCAAATACTGAGAAGCAGTTGCTGAGGAGAGATTCTGTTCTCAGCTTTGCCAATGATTCCTCATGGGATCATGCCATTTAAATTTCATGCTTTCTCAGTCTAATCCATCTGTAAAATGAACGTAATAGGCAAATTCGTGAAGTTGTTGAGAAGCTTCTTTAATGCCTGACAAGTATTTTGATGTCATCCCACAGTTGCTTGTACAAACAGAGTATGGTAATTGTAGTGCTTTTTAATTCCTATTTCCCTTTCTAAGCCCAGTCTTGGTTTTGTGTCTTTTTGCTGCAGCCTTGTCACAAAATACTCAGATTTCATCCTGTGGAATCTGTTCAATTTGTACTAGACAGGGACAAGAAATGGGTTTGTCTTTTATAACACAGATACTGTAATATGCGTTTTCTAGGAATGTATCTCTGGCATAATTAACTTCTTCTGGCATCTTACCAGATTTTAGTACTGTAAAATTTAAAGAATCTGGAATCCACATTGTACATTTATACAAAGTTCATTTAATTAAATGGAAAATATGCTGCATAGACTGTTTTTCTCTTAAAACTTATTGCTTCTCCAAGTTTTAAAAGCAACATGAAAATCCAGTCTCAAGGTAGAATGAAAACAGATTCTATTCGGAGTATTTCAGAGATAATATCATCCAACTTTTTCCTGTGCAACTTAAACTTTGTCTTAGCTACTGCAATTGATCCATCTTTATTGAATTAAATTTTAATTATAAACAATCTATACAGTATAAGCATAGCTGAACATAGTGTAATTCCACATTCTGATACCAAGAATAAAGGCAATTTTCCTGTCATATTCAACACAAAAGCTATCCCTGGCTAATGCTAAAAGTGTGACAACCAGAGAAATCCAAGAAAATACAAAGTTATTACTGACATTTTCTCGTCAATGCTTTTCAACACATTATTCTCCTGAAATTGTTCTTTGATTTCCATGAAAAGATTTCCAGGTGTCAGGGTGGATTAAAATGTAAAACGTGCAGTGAGAACAGCTTATTTTTTTCCATGCAAGTCAGACTACAGGTTACAGCCATGAGCCTTACCAAAACAACAGAATCTGTGCCTGTTCTGAGCACAGCTGATATGGATTAGAACAGAGGATTGTGATTTAAGGTATTAATAAAGTGGTGGGAAACACAGGCCCTTTCCTCCAGATCTAGGAGTTCTAATCCCTTTGGGATCAAGGCATATAATATACTCTGTACTATTCATCACTTATATAATATGCCAACTTTAATGCATCCTATCTTATGTCTCAGAAGTTATACACTACAAATGTAATAAGTCAAATGTAATAACCATACCTATTGTACAGTCACTTTAGATAACATGCTGTACAACTACATGATTTTATTTGTTCCGCATGGTTCAATATTGAGGCAAATGGAATAAGAGAGATCAATACTGAAAATATCCTTTACTATCCTGAAAGTACCACCTCCTTCAGTATCAAGACATCAGTGTCTATCTCCCAAGTTGCTCCGATTGTCAGCCAGCATAGTTTGTTAACATTTCTAATGTCTCTGGGATTTCCCCAATAGTATATCTCACCCAATCTGTGAATACTAGCATAATAACCCATTCTTTGTATCTCAGTTCTCTGCATGTTCCACATATTATGTCAAAAGTTTGAATACAGTAGGGTTTAGGTTAAATAGTGTACCAACTATTTCTTTGTTTTTGTTCTATATTTAAATGTAAAATTTCTCTGGTGCCAAGAGGGTTTTTATTTTTGCATCAAGCAACAAAGAAAGGTCTTACTGGTTGACTATGGATTCTAGATCTCGAAGTTTATTAACACTAAATCCTAATCTGACTTCCTCTAAGAAATGGCTCATAATCATGGAAGACACAACAATATGACCCATTCATGTTCACAATCAAGTGACTTAGAGATGGATGACTACATGCAAAATTTAAGTCTTCATCCTCTACTTACCCCCTACAAGTATCTCCCTTTTGCTAAAACAGAAAACCATGTTGCTGCAACTATACTGTTTCAGGGTACAAGCCATATTATCTACCATATTTTAGTGCAGGAGAGATCATGCCTGTACTGGCTTGCATATGCTTAACATTAAATTTTTCACCAAAATATCTCCTAGGTAAATCTATTCTTGCTGCTGGCCACATAGCTGTAGAGAGCATGCCTGTACTGTGCAGTTCAGTTCCTGCCACAGGCTTAAACTATGGTTTAAGGTTTCATGAGGTGCTCTCTGCATTTTAAGGAAGAAAAGGTTCTGTAAGCCCACTTCATCAGTCACAAAATGGCAGATTTCATGCCAGAACCACCTCCTTATTTCTGTTTAGAATCCTAAAGCTCTACAGTAGACCAAAGTGCTCTATAACTGAAGTACTGGAATGTAAACGAACCAAATTCAAGCCTATGTAAGGTGTAAGTTGTAGCAGGGATCTGAAGACATCATCCAAGAAAGAGCTTTAACCACCGGACTACTGAGCATTTCAAGGAATGCCATCTCTCCTGTTGAAGATGTTGTGACACGGAGTGAATGAGAACTGTGCAAATACTTGATTTGGAATGGTTTGCTGAACTGAAAGACCACCAGACTAAAGCTACATCATTAACTATTTTTGCATAGATAATTAAATATTCACTGGAGCAAGAGCTTGAACATAGCAGTTCTTTATTTCAGACAAATCTCTGCTGACTGCGCTGCTGGCCAGAAGTGCAAATGCGCCACACGTTCCTTCCCCTCCTCCTATTCCAGCTGCACTTCATGTGAGAAAGACTTGGCCACCCACTAGTTACAGAAAAGGATTCACGGCTATGAATGCAAGGAAGAAATAGAGGCACCTCCCTTCAGAATTACCTGCTTAAGCCTCTTTGAGAGATGAGTAGGATGGAAGGTTTTCCCACATTCTCAGCTTCTCCAATCAGCTCCTTGTTCAGTGTCTCAGGACAAGATTCCTATCCTTTCCTTGTGCTAGGCAGACATCTCTAGCTGCCTACATCACAATTGCAAATTCTGCCATGCAGGACAACGGCTAAAAGATGGGCACCACAACGTGAACCCAATGAGTTTTACGTTGCTCTTGAAGCCTCCCTGGCAATGCAAATTTCTGAATTTCTGGGATATGCATGTAAACAAAAAAACTTTGATTACTTCCAGACGTATTTGAGATTCGTTCTGAACAAAGCTGTTTGTAAGATTAAATAATAGTAACATGTGGATCCAGTGCTCCATTTTGGCAAACCATTTCAAATAATATTTTAATACCAAATGGACACTGAGATTATAGAATTACTATCCACTCGTAACATTATTTAGAAACACTTTCAGTTAAATCACCTCTGACTAATTAGATTCCTATTAGGGAAAATAATGGGAAATACAAAACAGACTAACAAATCAAAATAACCTGTTCTTTAATAGTTCTCTTTTCCTATGTCAGCCAAAATTCTCTGACTTACGTTAAGGACCTGTTAGCAAGCTTGCAAACTTGTAATCAAAACCAAAAAAGTTTGTGTGATATCAAAATGAAAATCAGGCTAAAAATAAGTAATGTCCATGTTGCTGTTGTTTTTTATTAAAAAAATATAACTGATTATCCAGAATTAATTGTAACAGGTGTTCCAAACAGAAAATGTATTTATTATTGATTGATGCATTTTTGCCCTGAACCATGAAAAATTCATATTTATAATGCAATATGACATTTGTTATCCATCATTTTTATTGCACATTGTTTCACACACACTCAGCAGGCCAGTCCCTGTACGAGCCACAGTCATTGCCTCTACACTCACTTTTAAAGATCAATTGGGGAGCAGGAGGCTACTGCAGGGTCTCTAAGCCAACAATTTGCATCCATACACAGACCCCCAGTCAGCCTATGCCTGGACTGCAAGCAGCCTATCTGAGAGCACTCAGTGCACAACTTTTTTCCAGTTACGCATTTGCCTTACAGAGCTTGCCTTCGCTTATTCTCAGTCTGGTCTAGAAAATGGCTACAGCCACCCTGTAAAAATTAAACTACAACACCTTACAGAGAGATAACCTTAGCTATAAAACATGGTATGACGCTTGCTCCTGCAAGGACAAAAGCAGACAGTCTCGTGGCATGTTACTGCAGTAGGGTTTCAATGCAGATGTTCTCAAGAACGCATCTGTCTTTCACAGAATGCAGCAGCAGGGCCAAGTCCATGACAATTTTGTGATGATGAGTAGATCAGGCTCAGGAGAGCTGAGCAAACCAAAAAGCCCTCCACTCTGAGAAAAAACTTCAGCAAAACAAGCAAATAGTCTTTCATGTAGTACATTTAATCTCCAGGAGGAGGTAAAGTACCTTAAAGGGTTTTCAATACCAGAAAATTTGTGCACGTTACTGAAAATAACATAGCTGATAGCTGAAATTTTGTTCCTGAAAGATACCTGACAGTAGCAGCCCAGTCTCTTCCTAAAATACTGGGGGTTTTATATGAAATAAATTGTTGAATTTTACATGAATTTATAAATAATTTCCAGACAATTGAAATCCATGAATTTGATAAGCGACAACCAGCAATGGGGAGCAGCTCCCACACACTACACCATAGGACCCTAAAGGTGCTGAGAACCTACTAAGTGGCATTTAGTTATGTACAGTCTATGTATAGGTTGTAACAGTGGCAGCCTGAGCCGTGTTCCACAAAGACAAGGTAATTAAGTAATTCCAAAGTTATCAGTAATTAAAAGATCCAGTTCCCTCTCAGGTATATGTGGGAAATAACCATGTGATACACTGAAAAAAACAAAGGCTTGCTTCAGCAATGAGAATCATGCCTAGAGTTTTCAGTTATTATAATCAAGTTCAATTAATATTTGTATGTTTTTATTACTTTGCACTAAAATAGTGTGATCATATTACTGTGGTATGTTACTGTTATTGTTAATGTTAACGTTATTGTTTTTTGAAAGGGTACTGAAACTCTAATTTTCTAGCAAAAATACTGTTTTCAAATATGAAGAGATCTAAAATGAGACCATATTCATGAGAGACAGATGTTATTTTTGGCTTCATAGTTTAATGAATATCATATTATGTTCTTTATAACATTATACCAGAAATAACATACTTCTAGCACTCATGAACTTCAAGCCATTATCAGTAAAAGCATCTATTAACATCCAAACTTTTCTCAGCTCTCACTGCAAATGCTTTAAGCTGTCAGATACAGTCCATATTATGGCAGGATTTTTTTTACCCATCAAAAGCTATTCATGCAGAAGATATAATCCTCAGCAGCCAGGTAGTTAAGATAAAAAAACTGCAATATTTTTCTGTTGTCTTCTTCACTGTATTGAATTTACACATTTGATACCTTGCTGTATTTTTGATTTTATGTTTTGTTTTCTGGCATTTCAAAGGCAAAAATACTGCATCCTTTCAAAAACATTGTTATAATTCTGTTTATTTTCACTGATTTGGACAAATGCCTGCCAGTAAGTATGAGCTGAAACTAATTACCATCAGTACAAAATCTCCAAGCTGAACTGGGATGCTGACAAAAATGCAACCAGAAAATGAATAAAATGTTTCTTGGGAAGCAGAAATCAGTTTCGCCAGCTAGTGACTACAATGAAAAATAAAACCCTGCATACAAACAGTTATTCTTAGCATTTCATTTTTGTTTGGATAACTTTCTTCATACAGTAAAGGTTATGGCTCAGACTGCTTGATTTAAGCCAACTACAAAAGATTTTGCTATGCCTGCATGTCAACTGTGTCAATGTGTACAATAGGATTTTTCCCACTGCATCTAATACGATGATCTGAAACAAATGAGGCTATTCTAAGAAATAACCTTAAAACCTAAAGTCTCAGACATCTGTCTCAGCTTCATATATGAGGATACAGCTGTATATCTCCCAAAGAGGTAAGCACAAAACCATCCTGAGCTTCCTGGGTCTGAAGTACAAATCAACAAAATCGGGATGTAGGGTATGGGGAGAAGATAAAATACCCTTAAGGCCCTTCACAAACTTAGGCTGTATGAACAGATTGCCTTTGAAAGTAAGTATGAAATTGTCCAAATTATCACCCATGTTCTTATGGCCACTTAAAGGCATTCTAGCAGCTGCAGATCTTGAACTTTTCTTTCAGCTAGAGCAACTTTCTTCTTTAGGCTTCACATAGGAACTCACCAACAACAGTGTTGAAGTGAAAAGCTGATTCAAAAACTTTACTAAGAAATAACAAGCTGACGAGGGACACCAAGAAACAAGAGCAATAAAAGATTAAACAAAACAACAAACTTATGAGCAGGCCATGCATCCTGTTGCACAACTGGGCTGAGAGAAAACAGAGCAGCTCTTCCACAGCAGAAGGGGAAGACAAATTTCTGGCACCCCAATTCAACTCATGATTAGCCTAGCTAGAGCACGAGTCAGCAAGTCACAAAGAAAAAGGGATGTGATCAGAGCAGATTGTATGTTATTACTGTTCCCCTAGAAGCTGACACTGTTGAAATAATGAAAAAGCACCCAACACACTTCTTCCCAGGGCAAATGGAGCTGCTAGATGTGTAGAGCACACTCAGTGACAGAAGCCACCTGTGAAGACTCGTAGCAGTCCACATGTTACAAATTCTGGGAAGAGAAAACTCTCAATTTGCACAGGGAAGTATAAATTTACAGCCAAGTGCAGGATGTACCTTATTTCTCCTGGGCACCTTTCAGTTCTTTTTTTTAATTTTTTTCTTAATGTTGGAATGGCCATGACTAAAGCCAAAAGTTCTTCCACGTCTGTATCTTATCTCAGATGGCAGACTGGCAGTTGAGAAAAATAAAGAGTAGCGGTAATACCAGTAATTATTTGCTCTTGCCATATTGTCAGTGGGAAAAGGGAGTCAAATGTGAATCTGTCTTAGCCTTAGGGAGTCCACATACTTTGAATAATTGACTGGTAAAAGAACTTATCCCTGAATGCATACGTGAAACCCAGTAAAGGAAAGTATTACTGGCAGCAACAAACTCACTGGTTAAAGCTGTAGTGAAGTGACTTTAATGCAGCTGAAGAGAAGACAATTTATGATGTTTAGACTACACCAGTGCTGGCATTGACAAATAGTCTGAGTAGGCCAAGAAAACCCTCAAACTTTGATAAATTTAAATATGTGTGCACATGCACAGGAATGACTATGAATGTTTTATTATAATTCCTTCCTTTCCTTTTTAGATATTTCATACCTAGTATAATTCACCCTCCTGATCACTGACCTGGAAATTTAAATAATAAAATGTAATTAAATGCTTTGAAGCTGCAATGTCAATGAGAAGTGCTCATAAAATGTCTTCAAATTTTATTATAAGTTGTACTCTTTTATTGCAAAAAAATCATCAAAATGCCTTTTACAGATTCCTCAAGATTTGCTTGTGTTTCCTGCATTCAGCTCTTGATGGTCAATTTCCACTTGAAAAAAACCAACCAGCAGCAAAAAATGCCAACCAACCCCAAAACTTTTGCAATTCCATTAAAATTAGATAGAAGTCAGAAATATAGGGCTAGGTTATGCTCATACAGAAAAGTTCTAGTCTCATAAAAGGAAAAAAACCCACATTTCTCCAGAACACTGCCAAGAAAGAGCAAAATACTGAACAGGGAACACTGGTATTGTTCCTTCCCACTGCTGATTTTCATTGAATGAGCATTTGTCCCCGGGTCTTTTCATATCACATATTTTCCTTTTATCCAGTGTTCAGAGTGTTTGATGGAAAAATGCAAGGTGTGGAAGCCAAAACACTGTCTGGAGAGCTGGCAATTCCTTAAAATATTTCATCATACTGTCTCCACCTGGAAGACTTGGGATAAAATTCTTCTCTGCTTAAGTGAGCTGATGCAAGGATTAATCTATCAGTATTTTAAGTATTTTCAAAAGGATAAGTTCCACACAGTCCTGCAGGAATCCAGCTCCTGATCCTCTGGCTTTCCTTTCTTGGGTTATATTATGTAAATACTCTAATAATATTAGTATAGTATAGTAATAGTACCCTGCAAACTTAGATGACTGCCTATCAGCAAGCCCTATAGTGCGATGGCAATATCTTGTTACGAACCACTGTGAGCCCTGTTTCAAAAAGACTAGGCTATAACAGATGGGAAATTAGCTTCAGTACAGACAGATTCTGCACACAATTAGGTACTTAACTCTCAATCGGTTTAGGAAAATCGGAATTATGTTTACATGGTACTACAGAGAATGAGGTAGAGATCTCAAAGTTAGAGCCAAACATGCTAGCACATACTCACAGAAGGGAGTAAAGCTGTGCAGAAATCATACTTGGACCCACAAACCAGACATCTCTTCAGCATGTCATGGGCCTGGTACTAATTAGACTGGCTGTGAGGCTCATAGCCAAAAGACACTGCATCGTGGCAGCCATGTTGCTTCTGATTGCAGGGTTTCTTCAGTTGCTGGACACTTCTTTTATTCCCTTAAGCACTTAAAGGTTTTTACAAATGCTTCCCAACATCTCTAAGCATATCCATGTACCCACATTTTAACCCAGGAATAGTTCCAGGGCTTCTGCTAATGCCATTCGTTGAATTTAAGTCACTCGAATAGCCAAGGGCTTCACTGATATAAAACAGCTGGAACCATGAATGAGGCAGGAAGGAGAAGTAAGGATGGAAAATGACAAACCAAAATGGGAAAACCAAGTCAGTTTTAGGATCTGAGAGGAACTGAGGACTGTGTAACATAGCCACCTACATCTTTGGAGAAATATTTTTTAAGCCCAGAAGCTGTCCTTGATAGATGGACAGTTACTCAAGCTGGATATGCATCCCACAACAGCAGTTTCATACCCTCCCTTGGCAGCTGTCTTTTGTATTCTGTTCCTCTAATGAACCCTCTCTGCTCAATTTATATTTTCACTCCTGCTCCATCCTTAGCTACTTCTGCATCCTCCTGTGTTAAAAATGAACAATTATGCTTCTTCTCCTTGTACGACTGTTTTGATGTGAGACAGTCAGGTCCCGTGTTCCCATATGCATTATATATTCTCACTTCTTTCCCATGCAGGTCTTTTTTTCCAAAACATCTATCACATTACCGGCTCTGCTCTGGTCTCTCTCCAGCTTGTATGGTCTCTTTTAAAACACGTTGCCCAGAACTGAACACAGTACTACAAATCATGTATTGACTACAGCAAGCTAGGGACACTTGCCTCATATATACTAGCACCCTTAGTTGTTCAATGAAGGACAATAGCAGGTATTTTTCTCATTAACACTGCACTGTTTACCAACTAAAATCACCACCAGCTATAATCCCCAGATAGTTCTCCATGGGTTAAATCCATGTCTTAAAAGATTCCTCATATTTTTTATTTATTTTTTCTTATGTGAAATATGCTATGCTTGCATTTGAAACTTCACTTGACTGACTTCAGTCTGATTCTACAGATTTATGACTCTCTTCAAACTATTTTTATGAAAAGGTAATAATGCGGGTTGTGAGAAACTTGTAAAACCCCATGAGTACAGAGTTCTCATACATCAGTATGTCCTATCAATAAATAAATAGCAATTATTGATTATATTTGTTTAAACTAACCTTAGTTGGAACAGACTAGAGTCTCACTATGGCAGCTACAGCTTCACCACATACCTGAGCTTTTCAGAGGAAAGCATCAGACAAGCAAAAAATCACTATGGGCACTGCATTTCTTTCCTTCATTAAGATTACCATCAAACACATAATTTGACTTGTCATGAGTCATTCATAACAAACCCACATTATCTTGTCTTCATTGTCTTACTTTCCTCTGTTAAGATTTCCTTCAGCTCTCTGCGACTATAGTATTAAAGGACACCAGCAAGTGAGAAAAAAATTTACGAGATTTCTTTCTTCTGCCCAAACCAGCAGTCAGTGGGTTAATTAACCCAAGGAAGTCTTTTGATCTCTTTCAGTACCTGAGTTAGCAAAGCATGCTATCTCTATACCTGTACATTGCACTCCAGTCTGGAACATGTGCCAAGAAGCTTTTGTTATCCTTAAGTACAGAAACAGAACACAGAATAAAGAAGATTTCTGGCAATTGCTGATAGGAAACTGAGCATTCCATAACAGTAGGGAGAGGAGGGGACATCAAATATCCTATAGGGGGAAAAATAAGACTACAATGAAACATATCTCCAGCTACTCTCTCCTCCCATTATGACCACTACCAAGCTAAAAGTCTCCAAAAAAATTACAAAATTTTTGAAAGCATTTATAGTGTTTCATTCCATACCTGCCAGCAGAGGCAGGCTTCAGAGTTCAGACTCTTCTAAAGCACTAGGTGTATTCATCAATTTTCATTTGTTTCTGACAAAGAAGGCTAACTATGAAACAATGCTTAAGAAATGGAAAAAGTAATGCCACATAAAAATGGACACATGAAAGATGTCTGCTTAAACAGAGTGGGGAAAGAAGGTCAATCTAATGAAGAGTTTGGGGGTGATGCAAAACTGAAGAAAAAAATTCTCATACAGACAAATCAAGAGGAGAAAGGATAACAAGCTGGGTCCATAATACAAACCAGACTGTCCCCAGGATCAAAATCCAAAGCTCTTGGAGACAGATTAAAACCTTTGACATATTACCCTTAAAAATGTTGATATGATTTGCAATGTGAACAAAATCATCCACTCTGGAATGAGGTGGACATGGCTATTGAACAAGATACACAATGAACAAAGGCACTACAGCTGAACAGAGTCTGCACATCAAATTAGTTGGGTATGCTTGAGCTTCACCATGATAGAAAACAAAAAGCAATGCAGCCTCATCAAGGTTTTTGTATTTTCAGCCCAGACAGGCATCTGCTACTAGGGATTAGGCAATATGCTGCTCACATCTTCAAAGAAAGAAAGCACCAAAAATCTTGTCTTGTCCAAGAAAATGTCAGGCAGGCAGAACATTGGTCATTAGAGATAAGAGAGCCTCACAATACAAAATAACTCTCACAAATATAAACTCCTTATTTTTGAAAAATCAGAAGTCCTGGTTGGTTATATGCAAACTTCAAACAGATCCCATAAAGACTTAACTAAACCTGTAATAGGACAGTTTATAAAAGCCTGTGAGAGAGAGAAAGAATGAGTTAAGCTGGCGTAATTGTCTGACAATGTTGTCCAAGAGCTGCATTAAAAATATGCCGGAAAAAAATGTAAGAATGGGACCAGAAATCAGTAAGCCCAAAAGGATGCGCTGGAAGTAAATAATGATTAATTAAATTACTGACTATTTGAATCATACGTCTTTAGATACCTTCAAAAAGAAGGCTCTTTGGCATTAAAGAATAACTGAAACTACGCCAGAACACATAACTTTAAACGATCTTTGAACAACAGGAAGAGGGACCTCTGGGCATTACAACTTCTATCAGTGACAGATACAAACCTCAGTTCAGATGTGATTATTTCTTTCCTGTTGTTACATTTCCCCTGCCTACCCCTCTCTTGCCTACCATCTCCTTCACACCTGGTTTCCCTTCGTTATCTCATTTTTTAGCCATTTGTCTCAGAAAAGTCAAATTGAGATAGTTCACAGTGTGTCTTATGAAGCACTGGTGTCATCCAATGTCTTCAGAGGAAGCTAAAATCTGTGTGAACTAGTAAGTGAGTGAACTAGTAAGTTTGCCAAGTTTTGTAGTGACTGTAGCTTTGTTTCTCTGATTGTCAAAACCTCAGTCTGTGTTTGCTATTTCTGCACTGTCTTCTGCCTCTTTGGTCTGCTCATCTTGCTCTGCTTTCAGAAACACAATCAAATTTTAATGACAGCAGAAATGCCAGGTCCAGCAATAGAACACAACTGTGCCTTCTTTTTCCCAAAATGGAAAGGTATTAAGTGTTGCATCTGAAAGACTACTAACAAAAAATCCTCCACAGTTTAAGAGAAAAAGAATCTCATTGAATTAAGGGGAAAATAATCTCATTCTTTTACTTTCCACATAATTTATCTATCTTCTTTCCTATCTTTTAAAAACAAAAATGTTTTGAGAGGGTATAAGAGATAACATCCTCCAGCCTCAATTTCGTGGACTTTAGTAATCTCCACACTCAGCAATGAAATACAGAACTGTCATTGATTCACATTGGTATAGCCTAGAGTGAAGTGTAGTACTTCCTACTGTAGCTGAGTCCACGATGCTGGTGCTCCATACCTAAGCAGCCTTGACTCTCAGCAGCATCAGACTGATGTGCTAGAGGGGCTTCACATCAACCCACTGTTGTATCTCATTAACTATGTTCTGTCTGCTTCCAGCCCAGAACTGGATCTAGGGTTCTAGGGGTCTGTGCAGTTGCTGCAGATCTCTGCAGAGCGGTATTAACAAGATTGTATATCAAGTTCTTCTGTGTACCTGTCATTATCTAGAAACAGATGAGCTCATACTGAAAAAAAAAATTCTTATCCTTTGAAAACACCAAGAGAGGAGAAAATGCAGGCATTTAGTGATTGGATCATCATGATTGCTACAAATAGAATTCAGTTCTCAGACTCTTCTGTGAATAAGTTACACTTTTTTGTAATCAAGAATTGATCCTCTGAGGCTGTCCTCAGTTTGTTACCTTTTTGTTACCTGATTCTGTGTTCTTTTGTGGTGATTTTACCCCCTGTAATGAAGGAAGCTGCTTCGGGAGGTAGAGTGCAGAGTCCTTATCTCCTTTTAATCTAAAAAACTTATCTAAAATTGTATTTCAAAACATTAATCAATTTCTGATTATTAGAAAAACATAACTTTTACTTTTTTACTTTTACTGCCCTACCAACTTTCTTTGACAGTGTCATTACAAAAAATAAAGTCAAAAGGCTTCCTTTCTACATACTCCAAAAATGTCTTGAATTAGGCCTCAGAATTAGTATTGCAAAACTACAGTGCATGTTACTGTTCTGCAATATAAGTAACTTTCTGCTGTCACGTATACTGGCTTCACCCTAAAACTCTGCATACTTTCTAACAACCAGGGCTGAAAGTTAACATAAAAAAAATCTTTGTAAACAAGTGTAAGCTTTATTGCATTCATCTTCTATAGAAATAGAGTATAACTGTTGCAGCCAAATTATTTTCAGAATTTCCCTCCAAAATGTCTACTGCTATACATCAGTAGTCCAAACATTGTCACTGACGGTTTTATGTTTGTTTCTAAAGACTGGAACAGATACAGGTCCTAATTGAAACCTCACTGAAGTTAAAGAAATTCTTTCCTTTTTTGCAGTGTTTCTGTAGCAGTGTCATTACTGAGGCTTTTATGCTAAATTTTCAACTTTACACAATAGGCCAACATCAAATCTGCTGCAAATAAGTACAATTCTTATGATTTTATGTTGGCAACAAAGATTTAAAGCATTCCTTAACATCACAATAACCACTGGATGTTATGCTAGAGTGTTAGCAAATACCTTTGTTGGTCAGGTTGAGTTTCCACAAACCTTTGAGATCCTTGTTTTCCAAATTTGTAAATTCTTTACCTTTAAAAATAAAAGAAACAAGGCAGATAGTTCAAGAAAAATACATTAGCAAAAGAGTTTATGCAATTGTTTCTGTAATGCATTTCTTCCTACTGAAGCATGGTTTAGATAGCTATCATTGTGCAACTTCAGGAAATAAATCTAAATGGCAACTCAATAAATATATTGCGTTATGAGTTTAACCATAACTCTAGACTATCAGAAGTTTTGTGTTTGAATGGAAAGCATTCCACTGATGCTTTGCACATGAATAAGTAAGAGTATCTCTAAATAAATAATCCTCCAGATGTTACATAAAGAGTAACTGGTCTAACACATGAGCTGAAAGAGTGAGTGAATATTTCAGACACTGCAAGACAGTGACAAGTATCCACACCGTGAAACTTGAAAAACAGTTACCCAGCTTAAAAAAAAACAGTAAAAGTCACAGGAATTTCTGTGATATCCTACAAAAATGCCTGGACATAAAATCAAAAATCCTTCTAATCTTTATTTCTTATCATCTGTGTTACAACTGCTGGACTCATTGCTGTAGCAGAGACAAAAAAGCAAACAAAGCAAATCAAAAAAGATACAAAAGATATTCATTTTGGAAAAGAGCAGAATAATTTTATGCTTTGTTCATGAGTCCTTATGTAGTTACTTTTTCGGTATGCTGATAGTGAGGGGAGCAGAAAGATTATACCATGTTCACCTCCTTGATCATCTTTGGCTTATATTGTGTATTCATACTATGACATTCATGTAGGGCTTCTGCTGACTGCCTGAAGTGTGCAGGAAAGAATGAGTTTACTGGTTTTTTATAACATTTGACCTGTTTATTCTATTCCTTTCAGTCTTTCAAATATTGGAGATTAGTCATATCAAAAAAATATCAAGGCATTTGAATGTGGTACTGGTTTTGTAATGCTACCAGATCTAAATTCAGTATTGGGTGCGTGCTCTGTAGTCTCTGATACACTGAGACATATGGACTCAAAAATATTCTAGATTAACCATCTCAGATATGGTTCCCCAACCCTGTGGAGCACAGGATTCACTGATGCAACCAGACTCTTTTGTCCATTCTGCATTCATATCTTCCTGTGTCTGAGGATATATTATTAATATATTGACTTCATTATGGTCATAGATTCATAGCATAATAGAATATGATGAGTTGGAAGGGACTCATCAAGATCATCCACTCCAGCTCCTGGCTGTGCACGTGACACTCACATCGTGTGCCTGAGAGCATTGTCCAAACTCTTTTTGAACTGTCAGGCTCGGTGCTGTGACCACTTCCCTGGGAAGCCTGTTCCAGTGCCCAGTCACCCGCTGGGTGAAAAACTCTATTGTAATATCCAACCTAACCCTCCCCTGACTCAGCTTCATGTTCTTTCCTTGAGTCCTGTTGCTGGCCAGAAAAGAGAAGAGATCTGTACTTGCTCTTCTGCTTCCTCTCACAAGGAAGTTTGTAGACTGGGATGACGTCTCCCGTCAGTCTCCTCCTCGCTGAACAGACCAACTGACCCTAGCTGTTCCTCAAAATGCTTCCTTTCCATTCCCTTCACCATCTTTGTTGTCCTCCTTAGGCCACCTTCTAATATCTTGTGGTTTTTTCTAGCATAGTGCCCCAATCTGCACACAGGACTCAAGGTGAGGCCGCCCCAGGTCAGAGCAGAGCAGGACAATCCCCTCCCTCTACCGGCTGGTGATGCTTTGCCTGATGCCCCCAGGACACGGTTGGCCCTCCTGGCTGCCAAGGCCCTGCTGATTCAGATTCCACCTGCCCTCGACCAGGGTCCCCAGGTCCCTTTCAATGGCACTGCTCTCCAGTTTCTTGTTCTCCAGTCTACACACACAACCAGGATTCCCCAGTACCAGGGGCAGAACTTGGCATTTGTACTTGTTCAACTTCCTATGATCGGTGATTGACCATCTCTCTAATTTGCTGAGGTGTCTCTGCAGGGCTTCTCTGCCTTGGAGGGAGTCAACAGCTCCCCTCATTTTGGTGTCATCTGTAAACATACTTAGTATTCCCTTGAGTCCTGCTTCCAAGTCATTCATGAAGATGTTCAAGAGAACCAGGCCAAGGATGGGGCCCTGTGGAACACCACTGGTGGCAGGTCACCAGCTTAATATTACCCCATTCGCTGTAAATTTCTGTGTCCAACATGTGAGCCACTTGCTCACCCATTGCACAATATGGTTATCCAGCTGTGTGCTGGACATTTTATCCAGAAGGACTGTGTAAGAGACAGTATTGAAAGCTTTGCTGAAGTCCAAATAGATTGCATCTCCTGGCTTCCCTAGACCGTATAGGTGGGTTACCCTGTCACAGAAGAAAATCAGGCTCGAGAAGCACTATTTAAACCATGCCGCTCAAGTGAAAAAACCAGATATATAATTTCACAATTCTACTGAATAGAGGCAGGGCAGCACTGAAATGAAACCCACAGGGTACGTCCCTTAGAGCTATTGCTCCCCATGCAAAGGGCCTGTGAAAGGAAGAGTATGTGAGGTTCAGCCAGTTCACTCAGTGAAGCACCTTCACTGCTTGTCCTTCTTGGATAGGCCCAGCCTTTGGTGAAAGCAAGCATTGAGGACATCTCAGAAGTAACCCAGCTCTAAGGTTAGACAACAAGCTTCTGTTCAAGGTACACAAGTTTCTCCTCGGCTTCTTCCCCATAGCTTTTTACAGTTTGGTAAACGCCCAAGCAAAACACATGGCTCCGCTCTGCCACTCCTCAAATTATTCATTAGCCTGAAGTTTTTACAGAAGAGCTGACATGAAAGAAGATTTTCAGAGAGAGGAAAAACTGAGGAAGATACCACTACCTCCTTCTACTTTGTTTCTTACATGTTTTTCTTGGAAAAGTAAAGGCATAGGAGATATAAGGCAGTGAAAAACCATCTCCACCCCATCTCCCACTTCTTATTAAAGATTAATTACTCACTGGATGGAAATAAACCTCCATTTTGGATTTAAAAATGGCCTAAAGTCAAAGGAGTGACATAGAAAAGGATTAACAGTAAATATCCCATTAATTTTATCTGTTACAGAGGTGTAAAAGGATGCACAGTTTATTACGAAAATACCAGCTAAGGTTCTAACAGTGCAAGGACCAAAGAAGAGCAATACCATAGTGCCAGCACTAGGATATGAGGCAATTTCCTTCTGAGCCACCAAGTCTGAAGAAGGGTAGTAAGTTTTATAAGGGAAGCTGTCAAGCAAAGAGGGCACCAGATGAAAACAATGGTTGTAAACACAGGAAGACCCAAAATGGAAGTAAGAGCTTAATGCAGTGAACACATCATTAAAAGAAAAAGCCTACTGGCTATGGTGCAAAGCCAAATCTGATGGTGCAAAAGCCAGTCTGAATAATTTGGCCTGCCCTATAAATCCAGTCCTGATGCAGCTTAGTAGAAACCACAGTAGACTGAGCAATTCTGGATACCTACTATATTGTCCAGTTCAGCTATAACCTGAAAATCACTGTGCTGTCTCACAAACATCCCTTTGGCTCAAAAAGACACCTAGGCATTTTATAGCCCTAGAGTGCAGCTAATGACACCCAGGCAACCTGGCTAAAAAAACAAATCAGACAGTTCATTGTCCTAAAGTCTGATGTAGCCTCACACAATCCTTCTTTGTTTAAGGTCAAAAGGTCATAAACTTAAATTCCCATGCTATTCATTATATCATGTCTATAAGCCTTAAGATAGTTTCTAGAAAATGTTCATTCCAGTACATTTTAAGCACTTAATTAACTTATACCACTTCACATTAAGGTAACATTTTGAGTCCCTTCAGTAATTTATAACATCTTGCCTGAAAAATACATTGTCCAAATTGACAGAATTTCTAAGTTTGGAAGTAGATATAATAATGGCAGCATCTATATCTGTCAAGTCAAATCTCTTAGTCAGGAAATCTCTGTGTTCCACATTGAAACAATGGTAAAGATCTCAGCTGTCTACTGAACGCTCTTGGAAACTTAAATTCCCTCTTTCATTTCTGAACCCCTGGAAAGCTTAGGAAAGAGGAAGTCCAGCCCAAAAGCACCATCAGAATCGCCTGATCCAATATGGGAATAATGCAAGCATGAAGTTGTTCAAGCAGGGAGAATCCTTGTCAGCACCACAAATGAGAAAGCAAAATCCATCTTTTTCTCCCAGCAATGGAGCAGGGATTTTATTTTTGTTGACTGTCAACCTTGGAAAAGGCCTCAGGCCTCAATCTCCCTTCACTTTGGGAGGGGGCTTAAAAAAAATCCAAAATTAGCAACCCCAGTGGCAGGCAGAAAACAGTGCTCTGCCAAGTGCAGAAATGAGGAGCAATTTGACTGACTCTCATTTCTACAGTTGCCTCTAGGTGTGGGTGGACGAGTAGAGAGCCACGTGATGATGTGAAATCTTTGCTGTTCTTTCCCCCCTATTAAAGTCAAATTCTGTCAGCCCAATCCTCAGCTCTTGGGAAAAAGTCTCATTAATTTCATTTCAGAATATAAAGAAGCAGATAATCACAATGCAAAACTCATTAGTGAAGTTTAAAAAAGGAAATCATTTAAGAAGCATTTACTTCTCCACTCTGCAACACAGTTCTTTGTCAATTTGGAACTAGGGGCAAAGGAAAAAAAAGACATTTCCAGTGGGGAAAAGGAGGTTGCAGTACACCATTAAATTTGCCTGTGGCATTCCAAAGCAGAACCTCTTGCTCGGTGCATACAACTTATGGATGGCTTATCACAGGAATCCCTACGCATGCCTGCACAAAAATTGTGTGGACCTATACATACAACTATTCAAAAATGCATGCAAGGGGGTTGTGTGGTTTTCCATTTCCTATGCCATCTAACTGGAGCTGTGATCCTTGAGGTCAAATTATTGCAGGTAAACTCAAAAAGAGAATTAAGTGTCACAGATTAGGCACAGAATACCTGGCCTTTAAGCATCTGGCTCCTTCTGTGAAATTCAAAACCTGAAGCTGGGTGCTAAGCCTCTGCTCACTGAGTATACGCAGAGTTAGACCTCTCAGAAGGGCCATCCAAGAAAGCACATGTAGAGCAGGAGCCACTTGGAGTGGAAATGCTAATTGCAGGAGCGTGGCCCGAATTCTTGTCCCATCTCCAAAGCTGCGGCATCCGCCAATGTCAGAGCTCCAAATAGAGCCTGACCCTGCTCCCTCCCTCTGGCAGGCAGCTCTCATCAGGCTTCTGTTTTCTTTCTAAAACCCAGCCAGGATGCTCAAGCAGTGTCGACATTCATGCATACGTCATGTCCTGATGTTGGTAGCACCCGCCCAGGGGGAGGCACATGGATGCATTGGCTCCTCCACCAGCTGGTGGACCATCTCCTGCCTCAGAGAAGAGCTACTTCATTGCAGATGCCTTGGAAGGTGTGAATTGGATTCCCATAGCTTCCCCTGGAAATCCTAACCTTGACGATGACTTTAGAAGCAGGTCTTAGCATTTTGGGTGTGTACAGTGTAAATGGATGGAGTTTCAGTACTTCACACGAACTGACTTCCCATGGCCACCCATCCCTTGCTATCACCCTAAACCACTATGAGCTTTCATTTACTCATCCAAACATCAGATATACCATCCTTGCAAAGACCTTTCTACCTGTAACCCAGGTTTCACCCTCTTGAAACCAAATGCACTTTCTCTGAGAATTTTGTCCTGCTGCATAAAGGGATAATATTTATCTATGATTTGAAGCAATCCATGCAAACACAAAGTGGCCTTTCCCAATTGTCTCTTGTTAATTTTACCATTTTCTCTTTTGACCGCAACACACACACACACACACACACACACACATCTGGAAAGTAACTGTCATTGCTTTTACACAGGATTAAATTTGGTGACATGAAATAGGGTTAAAATTGTCATAAGGTATGAGTTAAAAAGAAACACACATTTAGCAGTGATACTTGATGTTAAACATATGTCCTTAAAACATATCACTTCTTGTGAAAAAAACTTTCTTCTATCAGTGAAATTTGGTCAATATTGTCTCTGAGCCTGGAATAAAGAATAAAAGGATACGGTGATCTTTTTGCATAATGTGAATTTCACATCTATTAGAATTGATGTTCGTAGACATTAGTCAGAAAATGCTGCTATGAAATGTAACTCTAACATGTATATATGGTGACATCATATTTCTGTTTTTTCCCTTTGCTTTGAGCACCTGCACCTGAATTCCCTATGGTAAAATCAGTTAAAGTTGGTATAAATAACAGATAATTACATTTAGGCTCAAAAGGAAAATACTGAGATGTAGATTACATTGCAGAAAATAAGAACTCCCCTTAGACCTGACTCTTCCAAAATAAAATTTAACTTTTAAAATCTTAGGTCATGAAACTGGATTACTCAGAGGTCTTTTTTTGCATCTGAAAATACTACTTGAAATTTGTAAGTGTTGCTTCATTGGAAAAAACGTCTGGAAAATTAGTTATGATTTACACCCTGCAGCATTGTTATAAACGAGTAATTCAAGGAGCTCCACAGAAACCTCAAACACATAATTCTGAAGTAAGTTGCATTGAAATAGAATTTAGCAAAATATGCTCCCTCATATGTAACAGAAAAGCACAGGGCACAGGCCTCCCAACTCCACACCATTTGTAAGTCAGGAATTTTACTTCCCAGAGAGAGGGACTGCAAGCCCTGGCTACTAAAAAAAAATAAAAAAAAAAAATACCAAGACCAAATGGAAAATGCCAGCAAGTTTCTGAAAACTGCAGCACACTGAAAAAAACAAGTTGCTAGACTGCTGAGGTCCGGACAGAATAAGCTGTTATGCAGACCAGTTAACCAAAGAGTGCTCCCTGCCACCAACACTACACTGGAGTGGGACTACAGCTGGAGAAAGAGATGATCTTTCCAGAGAAAAAAGGGGGTTGTATGTTTCCATGAAATGGCATAAAAGTAAAAAACATTTCTCTTCAAAACAAGCTTACAACAGTGGAGAAAATGAAATGGTTACAATTAAATACCTCAGTATCTATTCTGGGTAGGAGAGCCACTTTTGTCATTGTTCAATTCTTATGCCATTATGAAAAAATTTCTAAGTCCTCCTTTCTAAGCAGCTTCCTCCCAAAGTTCTATCAATTTAATGCTTTCCACTACTCATGTCTGCAAGGCTATCATTATCTGAAGGTCCCCTTTGACTGAAATGGAATGAAAGAAGAAAGCCAAGATATGCACAGGATGTCTCTATCTGAAAAAGTAGGAGCAGGTAGATAACTTTTATCAAGTATCCAGGCACTGAGTCAAATTTTCAATGCGTGTAAACAAGCAAGTTTCACTGAAGCTCATGGAGGCTTGCCAGTAAAAAACTCAGAGTCTTATCATTTTCTTTACTGCAGTACCAACCTGACATCCTTTTACTGTTACTGTGAAGTAATCCATTTAATAAATATTACCTTTACCTCTAGAGGTTTTAGACAAGGTAACAAGTGATGTTTCTGTGCAAATGACTGTTATCAAAGCTTCAATGCTTCTCTCATCCTGGAAGAAACTAAACAAGTGATTCCTCAAAAGTAAGTTGAATTTCTCAGGGCAGCACAGCTAGTTTATTCAAATCACACTTGTGCAGCTACAACTCTCTTTAGGCAAATAAGGACAGATCTGGTGTCAAAGTACATTGATACTGTATCTTATTTCCAGAAAATGTAGTCCCTTGTGTAACTCAAACTTAAATATTGTATGTCAAACTATCACATGTTTTGTCAAGATTACTAAATAAGAAATAGCTAGAAATACATATACCCATAGCACAAAGGAAAACCCGTTGCATGACTGTGAGAATACAAAGGTTATAAATAAAGCAAAAAAATACATATTCTAGAATTATATATAAGATATGTGAGTACCATAATTTCAAACATTTGGCAGCTATGTCTGGCAGGCAATGAAACTCAGTAAGAATTTTCCATATAGGGACTAACGGTATACATTATTTAATAACCATCAATCAGGGTGGGAAAAAAATTGTATTTCTGGTTATAATATTACTAAATTCTTTCAGCACTCTCAAGAGGTTCAATTAAAAGAAATGCTATTTTGAGAGAGCAATGAAAACAGCACAAGAAATTAAATTCATAATGTCTCAGTCTGAATGGGCTTGGAAGAATTGCAGGGGCTAATATGAAATTCATTTTGTATCTCTTAAAGTTTTTGAGTTGCCCAAGGCCTAGAATGCCCTTATTATATATTGTTGTCACTATTGTAATAACTTTTCTTAGAGCAAGTCTGTGTGGGAAAAACAAATCAATTTGTAATGTACTTACACTACTTTCTTTTCATCTATGAGAATACTATCTAAGCACCATTCATTAGCATCCCTTTCATCTATCTGATATCTGCCTGTGGAAGGTGCAGAAATAGATGCCTGATGATTTAACTCACCAGGTCTCCCAATAACTTACATTCTAGCACAGGAAAGTTTGTATGAGTAAAGACCTCGTATTCCATTAGGTTTTGAATGCTTCCCCCCATATACGTGATTGGTTGAGTCAGATTTCCACTATGCAGAAGAGCCAGAGTGTGTAATTTTGAGAAATTTTTCGTGTTTTCAAGTCCTTTCACAGTACATTATTGTTATTATTTTCATATTAATATGCAAAGTTAACATCATGTGATAATTTGTAGAAATACAGTTATTAATGATTCTTTGCACTTTTCCAGTCTCTTCAATGCAAAATAGTGATCAGGCTCGGGAACAAAGCACTGGACCTTTCTCACTCTCCCTCCAATTCAGTTTATACAAGACTTTTTTCTACTAACATTTTTCATGGAACAAATACTTTCTACTGAATAAAGATTTATACTGTGGTTTCCTAGAATAATCTTCAAGGAGGAAAAGGTATTTCCTTCCTCACTCCATACACACACAATAGTGTGCTCTGAAAGGACAAATCAAAACTAGAGGGGATATGATTACTTTACTAGAGAAAGCCTGCTGTCCTCCAGCACCAACAAGATATTATGGGTCAAGTCAAGTGAGGTCAAGTGAGTTTTTGCCATATCCAAGATCCCTGATTTATTCTGTCAGCTGTTCACTGTCATACAGCACGATGGGTTGAGTGTCAATACTGAGATAGTGCAAAGACTGTACACATTGATTTAGACTAGGGTGGCTCATGTTCACTTGATACACACACTGAGCCCTGCTGGGTGATTATGGACATCATGGGGAGTGTGGGATGAACAGTATATTAGTCCACATAATTTATGTACAGGGCTTCCTTTGCCTTTGAGAATGCAGCCCCTGTAATGTGGAAGTCCCATTTCTGAATTCTGCTATTTCCTAGAAGAAAAGGAGACAAAAAGGAAGTAAATGCAGAAGAGCTGAGGCAATAAAACCCACTGCTTCTCCTCTCAGCACACTTACTCAAGGTCAGACAACAAAACAAATACAGCTAGGACCCAAATCCCTGAGTTCCTGTTTGGCAGCTACCTCCTAGTTCTGTGGGGTATACTTCCTAGCTCATGTGAAGCCACATTTCCAAGGGCTGCAGTTCAGCATTTGCATTGAAATAGCAAACTACATATGCAGATTTGTAGTAATGGTGTTAAGCAAGCAAATGATGGCATCAAACATGTAAACCTATACTTTTATGGGTAGATTTTTATTTTTGGCAGCACTATAATAAGAGATTAGGCATATTTGTTTATACTAATCTTTTTCACTCCCTCCATATAAATACACATTTGCTGTGGGCAGAATGCAAAGCAGAACAGTTTCTGAAAAAAAATCTGATGATTATCAGACCATCCTGAACTTTCTTTAAGTCACTACTTATTGATAGCCTCAGATTTTAAGGGCATAGCTTTCAACAGCACTGGACTAATGGACCTTTCTTCAAGTGGCAGCTGCAGTCTTTCATCAGATATGAACTTGAAGGTACCACAGTTGTAGGCAATAATTTTATCATGCCCCATGAAAAATACCTGGAAACTAGATTACCTAGAAATCAGGTTATTAAGAAACCTTATATATTGTGGGCAAAACCATGGCTCAGATGAATTTATTGGCAAAACTTCTTGGACACCAGCATACCCAACAATCCTCACAACGAAAATGTAATGAAGGAGAGTTTAAAAAAGAACAGTACAAAACAATTAGCTTTGGGTGTCACATGCCACACTTTTTTCTGAATGATACTAATGTGGAGCAGGCCAAAGCTATCATGTTTCCACTTCCCACAAGGTGCAATGGCTTGTGCACCAAACCCTTCAACAATATAACAACTCTTCAAAAGTCCGCAGTTCTGCATGGCCTTCTTGCCAACTGCAGTAGAGCTCAAGGCTGGGCTGACATTTTGATAAACACACCCAACAAACATCTGATCTGTGAAGTAAAGGGAAGGGGGAGGATGCTAAAATAACAGGAAACAGACCAAAAAATTACTTTTCTTTACAGACTTTGATACCACTGGAGACAAAGGAGCTGAATACTGTCAGGTAAAGCAGATGGGATTCTTCAGTTGTGCTGTTTTCTTGGGGCCTTGACAGTATTTCCACTGATTTCTCTTCAAAGACCTCAATATAATTTTGAATTTCAGGCTCAGGAAAGAATTTCCATTTCTATTCAGTCCCACAAATATCCCACAATCCATCTCTTTCCGATATGAAACCCATTAAGTAACTATGGAAAACCCTGTTTTCAGACCAGCTTTTATTGGTTAGGACTCCAAACAGCAGAACACTCAGGCACACGCATAACTCTAAGCAACTGAGTAATCCCAGCACTTTGGGCTACACCACTGAAGTGAGTGGGAGTCTTGCCATTGAATTTTATAGGAACATTATCGGACAGTAAGTGCTTTGCTGGTTCAAGGCCAATATTTTTTCAGACTTTAGCGAGAGCCAGATTGGGCCCAATCTCTACATAGCCTCTCCTAGAAAGACCAAAATAAAAACAAATGATACTAAGCAACAGGAATGCACATAGCATAGACGAAAGGACTGCTGAACACAAGACAAGCAGAGGAAGCATTAGTCATTGAAATACCAGTATAGGAAAGAGTAGTGGCAGGTTGTTTAGCTCACAGTATCCTTCACGCCCAGTTTTGCAGACGGACAGTTTATCCATCTAGCAAACAAGCATCTGTCTGAATGAGATCCCGAGAGACAAACAAGCCTGCTGCAGAGCCAGGGCTGTACCTTTCTCCAGTGAAAGAGGCTTTTGCTGCATTGGTTAGAGAACAGGCTGTACAAAATACTGTGTGCACCAATCATCTTTTTCAAACACCTGTAGCAGCAGTGAGCAGCATAGGCTTCAGCTACAGACAAAGCAGACAACTAAAAGTGCAGTCTCTAGCATAACAAGCTTCTTAATTCTGTACCTGCAGAGGCGTGAGCAGCAGGGGAGATCACTATTTAGCGATAGACCCCTCTCCTCACACCCACCATACTCACATCACTGCCACAGCAACCCAAGCTGCAAGACAGAAACATCCACATCTGCCCATTGGCAGGAACAAGCTTTCTGGAGAAGCAACAGCCAAATCCTGAGCCAGTCATGCTCTAACACCTCTACAAGAGCATTTCAGGGAAGTCACTGGTTCCTTATTACAGCACTATTTGTCTTAATATAGCTCTGTTCAAACTGTGTTCGGCGTTACGACACACCCCTCATATTCTTCCCCATATTAGGAGTTTTGTAGACCTGTTTATCATTTATTTGCGCTAGGAGCTTCATATATTTTGTGTATTACACACTCCACATTTTAATGTGGCACCTACCACATGGATACATACTCGTGGCCAGTGATCAAATAGCTTCTCTAAACTGGTTGAATTCTGCAAGAACCCTATCTCTCAGGCCCAAGACTGCCGAGTGATTTATTTTAAATAGAGATAAAGGAACTTTTTTTTTTCCTAGGAAGTTGGGGGATTTTCCCTTGTTATGGCTTTAGACAATGCTTCCTTAGGCAAAAACTATCAGGTATACACTTTGGGTCGGATTTTTTGACTCCTTTAAGAATAATCCAGCCACATGTGTTGCTTCTGTCATTGCAGTCAGTATGATTGTTTTTGTGGGTAAGATTTATTCTTCTGAAGCCAAAAAACCCAAACCCTTAGTTTTCTACTATATTTACTTTAGTGAGATAGTTCATGCTGGAAGAACATTTATTTACTCCTCTCATTCAATTCGACAACACAATTAGTCAACTCCTTTGAGCATGTGTATCTTTTTATGAAAGAGAAACCAGGTAGCAAATACGGTGTTGTTTCAAGCCAATTGAAATCAATGCTCTACAGAGCATATGAACAACTCAGCCCCATGAAAGGCACATACCTGGAATTGCTAACAGCTCTGGATAGACCAGAGAATGCATTTTAAATGACAATGTCACATGAAGCTTGTGAATGAGTAATCAGCTATGCCACTGTGATATCTCTGGAAAGAAGTGCTACTGTTTTCCCTAGGCGCTTCATGACCTTGTGTGTCAATCTCAGTCCATTTTCCAGGACTGTAAATAAGAGCACTTGGAAAAGCTTCTCTGTTCACACATTTGTAGTTACAAGGGAAAACTCCTGAATGGAAGTATGGCATCCATCAGGCAAGCGGAGCAGGTGGCACAGGACAGACTGCATTAAGCAGATCCTACAACTGGGACTTCTACACAATTTTATTATGGCAACAACTGAATATATATTTGTCAAACAAAATTAAATAGAATAAAGTAATTCCCAAGCACAGTAATAAGCTGGCAACTTTCCAGTCAGCAGTTTTACTGTTAGCAAGAAGTCACCAAACAGCTCTGAATCTGCAATTATTTTTATCATATCATATATGTCATTGTATCACATTATTATTATAAGTGACTTTGTTTGAGCTCCTACATACTCCCAGAAGAACTCTTATTTAGTCAAAAGAGACAGCCTAGTTAAGCTGAACTTCTTCACTGATTATCCTGTAAACATGTTATAAAAGTTACTTTTCCCCCGTTTCAGTTTCCCAAGTGTTTTCTCTGTTATTCTCTATTTGTATTATTCTGTTCAGGGCTATACATCCTGAATGATCAAGCAACAAGTAAGATTAAAAAGTGGCTTTTATCAACTACAGATTTTTTTTATTTTGTCCATGATGATGTAGATAGGAAAATGCTGCCAGCATAGCATCTGTCTGCTGATATGAACTAGCTCTAATCTCGAAGTCAGAAAAGAGGCCTCAGGGAAGAACAGCCATTCCACCACTTTCACACCAGAAAAAGACAACTGTGAGAATGAAAATGACATCTACAAGAGAACGTATGTCCTAAACATGTTGCCAAAATGAGGAAGCACAAAGTCCTCTACACCTGTACTTACCAAAAACACTAATGCAATTATAGTACATACCTCACTATTTTAAAAGAAAAACCTCAATTCTCCCCTATTTCCTGGAATCACCTTTAGTAATTTCAGGCACATAATAAAAAAAGAAAATACAGAAGTAGAAATAAGTAAATGGGAGACAGCAGAGACAAGTTTCTGCTACTTCCTTGCTGTAATCTTTATAGATTACATCACCTGCACATTGTTCCCTATAAGATCAGCTATAGCTACACATTTGCACTTGCAAGACCAGACACTGTCTATCCCAATTTGCCTGGCAGCTCCCACCCAGTATTTGAGAGGACAAAGGAAACACAGGAGATGGGCCCATTTCAATGGCCCTATTTCAAACCGTGATAATCTATTGCTAAATTTTCAAACAAATACCTTATTTTTTTTACTACATCAGCACTTATACTTGGGAGCAGCTCCCTGAAAGTAACTACAAAGTTGCCTCACTGTCCTCGTTAAAATTCTTCCTTAAAATTTACTTTTCTCATCATGTCCACCAAGAGCTGACAACAACAAAGTGCTGACACTGTGGCTTAGCCCCCTCTTCATTCTTCAGATGCAGCCAAATTGTCTCTTCTGTACTTCTGTGCTACACCCCTTAAGAGAGAAGGACTTGCTCTGATGGTCAGTAGAATGGAGAAAGTAGGATAGCTTTTCCTTTCACAATATCCATTTCCCTTCACACTGTATCAACGGGTTTAATTAAACACTTTCTAGCTTGTCAATGGCTTCTATGATCTCATAAATCTCCCTGAGTACAAGAGCCCTTCCATACTCCACATTAGGGAGGAGACTTCTCATAAAGAAATAAGAGCAATTAGACTAAAACCCCACATCTTTGAGATATGCTAAACAGAGGACCAAAAAGCAGACTTACTAAACCATCAGAGCTTCATATAACAAAAAGGTTCATTGGATTTAATGCATGACTATTTTTCTTTCTTATACAAAAAAAATTAGTGGTGTCACCAGTAATTACTTGTTCCCTGAAGTTGAAGAAGAGAAGTCTTGCCAAGAGGAGGATGAAAAATTGCAAAGACAAGCCAGAGAAAGTCTAAAAATAATGCAAAGGAAGTGGTTAAGTGTTCAAAAGGATCTTTACACACTGCAGAAAAAAGGATTTCTTTCCTGTAAACATCTTCCTCTTTGTTAAAGGCCTTACTGGCTAGATGTCGATTCAAGCCCTGTAATACAGCATGGAAAGATGATGGAGAATTATAAGACTGAAGAATTGCACTGAAGAAAATGCAGAATTTCAAATAGGAATCTAAATAGGAGTGGTTTTCCTCTGAATTTCTGGTCTAATGGTTTAAATTTTATCATCTTATGGCATTACTAACACTTCAGAAATTTGGCATTTTATTTCATACTTGGTAACAGGGCAGGAAGGATGAGATTGCCAGCAACAACACTGAAGAGAGGATGTACCTTTTCTCAAAATGCCTAGTGTTCAGAGTTTCTTTAGGACCTCCAGGCAAAGCCACTTGTTATACTGAGGTCCTGTTCATCAGTGCCATTAGGTTTCTGATCTCTTTCGGAAAGAGAGACTTACAGTCTTTTTTAATCCCCACCAAAGACATGTTTTCCTATGCAGTCTTTTGAGCTGTCAAACCCTGAGCCAGACCTTTCTATAGCAACAAAGCACAGTAGGAGTCATGCCTTCTGGAAGCTTGGAAGGGCAGGAAGAGAGATATGCCAGTGTCTCTCTATTTATACCTTTAAAGCCTATGAGGAGACTGGCGGGGCATGAGGACCATGGCCAGCTAAGAATTCCTCGCAGGGCTAGTATTGCTAGCTACTCTGAACCTAGATTTCTCTGTCTAAACTGACTGCTACTCTATGGAAATTACAACTTGTGTGTTTTGCCAATATTTTGAAACAAATAAATTAAGATATATTGGAAGCTAAGGGATCATGTGTTTCATTAATCAATACAGACCATATGGTATTTTCAAATACTTAGTTAAGCAAGACAAAATAATTCCAGTAATTGTGAAATTCTAAAAATTCCACATACTCTCTCCTGAAACTGTCAGAAACCCATTGAACAGGCTACCAAAACTACTCATGGAAATGGAGAACTACAAGGCCAGCTGTATGCAATAAAGACACATTTTATAATAACAAAACCAATTCATTATACAAGGAAAAACATTTATTTGATCTAGATCTGCATAACAACTGATAAATATTTGTTGGTACATCAAGTTTTTCCCGAATGAGTCAAACACTTACATGCAATCTTAATAATGTGCATAAATACCAAAAAAAAATTGTATTTGTTTTTGGAGGCCAAGAAGGGACAAAAAGAAAAAAAACCCTACCCTTTCTAAAGAGAAAAGTAACCTTTTTAAAGCATGGCTCAACACACAAAGAAAATGAAAATATATTTAATGACAAGACGAATCTTCTTGCATTTTATTGAGATAGAATAAAATTTGCTCCTATACCTTCCTAAACAGGAATGCCTGTAAGGTAAATCACTAGAAAGACTGAAAAGTGTTTTTAACTTGTTTCTATGAAAAAATATATTTTCAGTGATTATTTTATTTCCATTTATCTTTTTCAGTCCAGCCTAGAACATACAAATCTAATTTTGCACTGCCCCATTTCCGGGACCTTGACTTCAAGAGCTGCCCCAAGAGCTTTGCAGCATTTCAGAATCACTGTATCTCCACACCCCAAAACACCCTGGTGTCTGCACCCACATCCTCATTCTAGTCTGCTCTCTAGTAAGGAAAGAGGGAGGACAGTAAAAGGCTAAGTCAAAGATGGTTTTATGACTTTATATTGACAAATTTCAGAGAACATCGAATAAAACCCTCAACTGAAAAATATTTTTTATTATTAAATTACATTCTTTCTGTGTATGCTTATTTTTCAGATACTCTCTGGCAAAGACTCTGTATCTCTGATCTACCAATTCATAAAGTTCACCCATTTTTTCAACCTCTAGTTGAGTCTGTGGAGCTTTCTCCAGGAATATAACAGTATTTTTCCAAACAGGACCTAGAAAAGCTGCAAATAGATTAGTATTGGCCGATGAATAGCCATTATCCTCATGAATAGAAAAGAAACAGCTCTTGAAGTTTGGTCCTAACCATCATACTGTTTCATGATCTGTTTTTAACAAGTCCAGAACTACTTGCTATAAATGCAAGAGTAATAACCCAGCAGTAGACAGATGGAGGCATGATCTACTCCTTATGAGAGGTCTCATTCCAGTCCATAATTGTTAGCAGAAATAATAAATAAGATGCTATTTATTACACAATGTAGCATTTTGTCAACCTAAAGCTTTATTCTTTCCTCTTTTTTTTTTTTCTTGCTTCTTCTTAATTAGTACCCGGCCTTTACCATCTGCTGAAGAGAGATATGATAGCAAACACCAGATTACCCTCACAAGTATCTGATACAGCTAACTGCTTCATGTCAGAATTGCCTAAAAAGGTTTTTCTCTGAAGTAACTGACAAATCACAGCTCTCATTTTTCAGTACACATTCCAAGGCAATGGTTTCCAAACTGTTTTGGACCTTGCCCCACTGTTAACTCTCAGCATTACTTACACGCCATCAATCGCCATTACTGTCAAACATTTAGCCGAACTCCCAGGAAAGTGTGGCTGTGTGTGCCAGCTATCAGCCATGCCCTTGCAGGCCACCATTTGGGACAGTCTCCTGCAAACCTGCTAAGAAACAGGTTTGTACGCACAGGCCACAGTACAGTCAGGACCATGTGTCCCCTCACCAGTTAAATGGGAGATCTGAAGCATAAGGAAATTTTTATCTTCCCTTAAGTCACGGATGATGACAAGGAATAAATGACAGCCCAGTATCAGATGAGCTCAGCAATCCTCTTCTCTTTGTGTGCTGCAAGATTAATGACAAAATGCTTTTGTTTCTGCAGAGCACAGTACAGGATCATAGAATCATAAAAACCTTGAGGTTGGAAAAGACCTCTAATATCAAGTCTAACCATTAACCTAACAGTGCCAGCTCCACCACTAAACCATGCCCTTGAGTGCTCTATCTAGACATTTTTTGAACACTTCCATGGATGGCAATTCCACCACTTCCCTCAACAGCCCGTTTCAATGTCTGGCCACTCTTCCAATGAAGAAATTTTTCCTAACATCCAATCTAAACTTCCTCTGATACAACTTAAGGCCATTTTCTCTTGTCTTGCTCCTTGTTAGCTGGGAGAAGAGACCAACTTCCACCTTTTCACAGCTTCCTTGCAGGCAGTTGTAAAAAGCAATAAGGTCTCCCTAAGCATCCTTTTCTCCAGGCTAAATACCACCAACTCCAGACCATACTCCAGCTCTGTTGCCCCTCTCTGGACACACTCCGGCACCTCAATGCCTCTCTTGAAGTGAGGGTCCCAAAACTAAAAACAAGGTTCAAGGTATGGCCTCATCTGTGCCCAGTACAGGGGCACGGTCATTATCCTGGTCCTGCTGGCCACACTATGCTGTTGGTCTTCTTGGCCACCTAGGCATATGCTGGCTCATGTTTACTCCCTTCTGACCAGCACCCCCAGGGTCCTTTTCCAATGACCAGCCACTCTTCCCTAAGCCTTTATTATTGTATCAGGTTGCTGTGACCCACAACAAGCAAAATACAAAAATTTAGAAAGCAGCTGGTAGAAGGATTCCACCAAGACATGCTGATGAGCATGGAAGGCACATAAAGGATATAAGTTTATATACCTTCCTCATATCTCTCTGCATGCATGCAGAGGAGTTCATGCAGCATGTGTACTTTTGTTACCCAGAAGGAAGCTTCTACAAGTCCCAGACACTCTGCTGCTTTGATGAAGAATCATGTTCATCATAGTGCTGGCCCTAACTAGCTCACTGAGGCTCTCTCCTATTCCTACATCTTCTCCCTTGCAGGAACCGCTCTTTCCCTTCATGTAACAGTGCCAGCAGTTCCTTTTATTCAGCGACCATGAGGTTCCTGGTCCCTCTCAAACACCTTGGAGTGACCCTACTGTCACTGAAGTCCAGGGGTTCGTGTTTGAATTCTGTGAAAGCCACACAGAAGTCTGTTCAAGAGTCTCAAGTCCTCTTGACTAGACCGGTGGAAAAAGGAGGGTTTGCATTATGCACTTGCATAATGGCTAAAACCCCAAATTTTGATGTCAGCAAACTTCCCCTAACAGGCCATTTGCCGAACTTGAAAATTATGCTGACGTCCAAAGAGGGGAGACATGAGGAGTTTCTTCACAGCTGACTGACAGAGGATTTTAACTTTCTGGCCTATAGTCAGCAGAACATCTATCCGTTCTTGTGAAGCTGTAAGTGTGTCATCAGGATACCACATGCTTTGATAATTACTCTAGTGGGTATTAAAGTTAATCCAGTGCTGTATAGATCACTTACAAAACACAATAACTGAACCAGAAATCCTTATGTGAGACAGAAATGAAATCAACATCTCAAAGTGCCAGCACGTCTCTGACATGTCCGGCATAAACTGGAACCCAAAATTCCTGCCTAAAGCAGCCAGTCAGGAATCCAACTGTCCTGTGATTATGAAATCTGAGGCATGGCAGAGCAGCTTATGTCAGATCTACTGAGTATCCACAAGCCTTAAACCAAGACTTGTGAATATAACCCATGCCCTTCCAGGATTGTGAGAAGGGTCATGAGCAACTGGTGAAATTTCAGACTGAAATAGCCAATGCATCATTCAGTGAACTCAGCTCTTTTTCCTTTAAAGACCAAATGCCCACCCTTGATGCACTGGTCCTACCCAGCTATACTCTCAGTATGAAATCTCCTGTTCTTCAGAAAGTCTAGTGAAAAAAAAAAACATTTTAGACTTTCTTAGCTCTGTCTCAAGGAAGGACACAAAGCTAAATTAGTCACCTTTACAAGAATGGTGGAGACGGAAAGTTATCCGCCCTTCTCACCCTACTGCTCTCTTTTGCTATCTTCCTGCAGAGCTGACATGTTACTGTGTTTTCACAAAAACTTTTCACTATACTTTCAGTGTACTACTGGTGAAAGTCCCAAGAACTACGGTAAGAGAGTTTCAGTCTTGCTCGATACAAGAAATTCAGTGAAGTAGATAATAATGGCAAATACCATATCCCTTTAACACCTCCCTTGGATCAGTATTTTCCCTGGTTTTCCCTACATCTTTGTATTTTACTACACAGAGTATTAAACTTAATACAGAAGCTAAACTCTAACATTGGATAACAGTCAACATCAAGTATCAATACTAAGTATCACCACCTGCGGCCATCACAGCTGTCTAGAGCTTGGGAAACACAGGCTTAAAAGGGAAGAATGGGTATAACTCGGTAACAATGCTGAAAGTTTTGTGCATTCTGAGTCATGTGCAAGCATATAATTATCACCTTTGCTTGAAGAATTCCACATAGCTGCGTCTGCTGTGCTGGATTCACCATGTGCTCTGAAAGTACTATTCATTAATAATCCTTCCTGTATTCCTGCTTAGGTGCAAGAACCTTTCCTTACTTTCAGAAGGGAACTTCAGCTTTTAAGAGACAAACAGTCCAAATATCAAAGTAGCACATGATATCTGGAGGATATCAGGCCTTCCTGTGATATAAATTGGCTCAAATCAGCTCCAAGGTCTTGACCATTGTCTTTGAAGCAATTTTTTTTGCCTAACTCCAGGGTATAGAAAAGGCTGTGAACTAAGAGTAGGTAGGAAAAATTTCCTCAAAGACCAGGAGTAAAAACTTGGATAGTATTCACTACTCCATATATATGACTCTTTTTCTGGTCTTATTCTACCCATACTTAAATACGTAGAAATATCCACAACTTAAAAAAAATTCTTGCTAAAATAAGATGTTTTACCGAAATAGTTTCCCATTAAGCAAAGAACAAAGAAAACATAGCAGAACCTAAAGTTCAGACATCTTACAATAAGCTGTCTTAGAGCTGTAGAAGGAAAACGCCAAGGCCAAGCCCCGACTGGAAAAGGTGAGGAGATCAACAGGATGCAGCTGGATTGGCAGTAGCTGGGGTAGCTGAAGGATGCAGTGGTCTTTGGGAACAGACAGAGGAGATTTATCATCACTTGGGTAAAGCCTGCCTTGAAGTGGGTTAAGCTAACTTTCTGATCCATGATCATGTAGGAACTAAAAAGGAATTACACTTATAATTTCCATACTGGATGGAAATGGCTCCTTGTGTACCCTTACCCAGCAAGGAAGAGGTGTGTCCTTCCAAAAGTGATTCACACAATATGCTTCCAAAGAGGAAGACCTATGTTCTTCACATCACAAAAAAGATGCGATTCCCAATTTCATATAAGCTTCTAAAAATTTAGTGGGGTTGGAGTTTTATTTTTTCATGGCTTCAAACAGGGTTAGAATTTTCTATTTTGGTTATGCCTAAGAGTCTCTTTAATCATGTTCCTTAACAGTGTTATTTCCACTACCCCTAATTATTTTAATCAGGCTTATTATCCTATTCTTTAGATTTGAAGTAGAGTAATTCTCAGTGATCTCTGAGATACAGTGCCACAAAGACTAAAGAGTTATTAATATTAATCCAAATGAGCCCTAAAAACCAGTCAAATTGAGGTAAAAACCACAGTAAAAAGACAAGTTATCAGAAACATTGGAATTAAATGGCCATTTTGGTTATAATGTCAAACTGAGAGGACAGGAAATAAATCTTCAGAAATCCCCAAACAGGAAGTTAAAAGAGGTAGTTATGTAGGTAGTTACAAATCATACGAGCAAGTTTTTGCCTGCAGCAGTAAAATGAAATTTCAACTGGGTATACATTTTAGTGCTGAAGCAAATTACTGTTTATGTCTAGATCACAATCTCTCGTCCAGCAAAGGCTTCCTCCCTACATTTCTGTTGTATGAAGACTAATCTGCCTCCCCACAGAAATTATAGACTTCAACAGGGTAATCTTTGAGGAAAATGTCTAATAGCTTGCTCTCCCAGATGTATGTGTGTATATATAAAAATACATAGATGATAGATAGATAGATAGATAGATAGATAGATAGATAGATAGATAGATAGATAGATAGATAGATAGATAGATAGATAGATAGATAGATAGATAGATAGATAGATAGATAGATAGATAGATAGATAGATAGATAGATAGATAGATAGATAGATAGATAGATAGATAGATAGATAGATAGATAGATAGATAGATAGATAGATAGATAGATAGATAGATAGATAGATAGATAGATAGATAGATAGATAGATAGATAGATAGATAGATAGATAGATAGATAGATAGATAGATAGATAGATAGATAGATAGATAGATAGATAGATAGATAGATAGATAGATAGATAGATAGATAGATAGATAGATAGATAGATAGATAGATAGATAGATAGATAGATAGATAGATAGATAGATAGATAGATAGATAGATAGATAGATAGATAGATAGATAGATAGATAGATAGATAGATAGATAGATAGATAGATAGATAGATAGATAGATAGATAGATAGATAGATAGATAGATAGATAGATAGATAGATAGATAGATAGATAGATAGATAGATAGATAGATAGATAGATAGATAGATAGATAGATAGATAGATAGATAGATAGATAGATAGATAGATAGATAGACAGACAGACAGACAGACAGACAGACAGACAGACACATACACACATACATACATAGACAGCTGTCCTTGAACACTTACAGGGATGCAGCATCCATAGCTTCTTGAGGCAACCTGTGTCAGTGCCTCATAACCCTTATTGTAAAAAAATTTCTTCCATGTCCAATCTAAATCTACCTCCTTTCAATTTGTAACTGTCAGACCCTGTGCCGTCACTACTAGCCCTGGTAAAAAAGTCTCTATCTTTCTTATAAGTCCCCTGTGCTGGCTGAAGAGCCTCTCAGCCACTCCAGTTTTGCCATTGTCTATACAGCCCTTAGATTATTTTGAGGAAATGATTATTCCCCTTCTAACTACAACTATTCTCCTGCATAGATATGACCTACGTACATCCTGTCTCACTCACACATCACCCCAAAAGTCATTCAAGCTGTGATTCACATCCTTTCCCAGAGGCTACTTCAAATATTCGTGACTGTGTTTGCCATGGGAAGACTGTTTGCCTTCAGGTCATGAAAAAAGGTCTGCTGCCCTATGTCTTTCTACATGGTATGCTTGCCTGACTTTCAGAAATAATAGCATTTGTGGAAGAGCTTTTAATGACATTCACTTCATTAGGGCTGCTTCATGAGAAAAATAGTTTGGCAAAAACAAGTACCAAGTGGAAAACAGATGCTAAAATTGGTTGGCCAGTTTCTCAACCCTCTATTTGTCTATTAAAAGGTGAGCACAACTGCTGTGGTCAGCCACCTGCCTTGCAGCACTGGGTTGTTGTATCAGTCCCATATAGTAAGCTGTGTCAGCATATTCTATCACTGGTCAAATCTGACTGCAAATTTATCTTTATCAAGGCAAAACAGTGTCCTGAGAATGATTCGTGCTTCAAAAATACTGGTGTCTGAGACCTCTTTCTCCAGCGTGCTGTAAAGTTGCAAGTTTTGAAGGTTTCAGGAAACTTTATGCATTTTAAATAAGCCACTCTCCACACACACGTTTCAGTGGGCCACTCTAATTCTCAGAGGGAGTTTAGAGCATGCCTAGAATTTCATTACTGTATGCAGATTATTTCATGAAAGTGAGATCACTCTTAAAAGTAAGTACAGCTGTTAGTGTCCTTTTTCCCCAGCTCTTGCTCCATTCAGTTGAGCTTTACATACAGCAGGAAGTGATTCAGAAAATAATGATTTTCTGTGGTAACTGGATCTGGAAAAGCATCAATGAAATTACACCACATCAATCAATGCTCGCTTACAACCTCCCAAAAGCACATGCAGGCAGAGGCAAAGCACTCTGCTCTGGAGGAGTTCCTGGTATAGGACTTCACAGGAAGGCTGTAGCACTGACGCCACAGTGTGAAGCCATCTACTCTGCACAGGTTTAGTTTTACCCTCTTTGTCTTTTGAGGGAGATGAGAAAATACCCAGTTGACATGTTGGTAAGCCAGAGAGAGGCTCCTAATTCTTTGATACAGCTTTGTAGCATGAGAAACACTTCTTTACTTACCTCCTTCTGAATTAAATAAAATGCAAATACATCCTACACTACCACAGATATAACCAAAATATAACTTACTATTGGAAGATATAATCGTACTCAGCATATATTAGAACACACTGTTCTGCATATTTTTATAATTCTCTTGATTCACAGATGAGTGAAAAACTTCAGAAACGTTATTTTTAGCAGAAAGAGAAGCAGACAGAAAATTTCACAATGATCTGTTGAAGTCAACAAGACTTTCAGGACTTTTTCAATAATTATCAAATAATGACATCTGCTGTATGTCCATTGATAGTAGCTTAGGGACAGAACTGCAGTTGCCGCTGACTGCCCAGTAACTGATGCCAGCAAAAAATCTTACGCTTCTTAATAGTCAGACATAAGGAAGGAGTAGATGCAGGCTCTGGCTGTTCATTGTATTCATCCAGTCCTAAGAACTGACAGAACTGTCAGCAGCTATGAGCAACAAAATCCTCAGTAAAAATCTTACAAAATCTTCTTGCTTCCCAGATTGGTGATACCATGAGAAAATTACTTATTTAGCTCATACAGGTCTTATCTCTGTCTTTGCTTCTCAAGCTATACTTGGCTACAGTCTTAAGGAATTTCCTTATGTCATTGTAGATTTTCATGGAATTGTCTTTTTTTCCTCCTAGCTCAATTTTTTTTTCATTTGCCTTGTTCATTACCTACCATCTGTCTCCTCTTTTTCTTCTCATCTGACTGATGTGGTTATTACTAGAAAACGTCTTCATTCTGTAACAGGAATTTGAACAATTGTCCACATTATTTACTTTGGGAATTCCAGTAGCCCAAAAACAAAAGTATCAGATTCTGATACTGGCTAAGCTTATGTAAGCCTGGAATAACTCCACTGATTAGAGGAGAATTTGCCTGGATTTACATTGGTATGAGTAAGATAAAAATCTGGCCTAGAGTTTCTATTACTTCAGTCACTCTGGACTTCACCAATCAAGTAACCCTGGATGCTGACAGTTTGACTAGAACTGGAGACAGGGTTTTTGAGAAAGGCTGGCACTTTATGGTCTTTTCCAGCAATGGAACATCAGTTGTGTGTTAAGTCAACAGTTTAAACCTCCAGCCTAAATTCCAATTCATCATTTAACGCTGCTACTAAAGGGTTGTTAGAGTTTTTTAACAATTTTTAAAGGCAGGAGAAACTTCAAAATCAACAAACTACTACTTTTTTGTGTTCCACATCTCATCTGTAACTAACACAGCTGGAAGTTATTGCAGTATCCTTCTCTTTGAGGTCCACTTACATACACCAGAGGGATAAAAAGTTGCTTTACTGTAAATAAGAATAGGACACTTTATATTTAGCATTTATTTTGCTGTTTGTTGTCAGCAATTCCCTGCAGTACATTGATTTCATCTTGTAGATAAGATGCATGCAGCTGTAGATTGGCTTCAGATATCGCGACTTTTGTCCTCTGTTGGCTCTGCCTGTCCCAGGGCATGATACTCTGGCAATGACACCAGTGTATGCACCACCAGCCTTGCCTTGAGGTTCATCATCATACACAATTTTCCCCAGGGCAGCAGCAATTTTTTCCTGCAGTGCTGGCCACAGACATCAAGAGCTTTTACAATATGGGTCACTATCTGTAGCAGACTCAGTAACACTGCACAATCAAATGCCACTGAAGCCACTGGAGCACCATCATACTTTAGGTCAGCAGAGTTTGGGTAGCATTTCATTCATCCCACTGCATTATGTAAGGCATGGTGGCTGCCCATTACTGTTTCACTGGGCAATAGTCCCTGTAAGAAAATTATTTTTCTCCCAGTGGTTTATCCAAAGCACTTTGAAATCAGTGGAAAACCAGTGACACCCTATAATTTTTATTTTAGCTGACTGGCACAGCCATCTTCAGAGTTTAAATCAAGAAACTTACTGTAGCTGAAACTATCTAAACCCAGATCCATCAACAGGGTAATATCATTTTTAGCTTGCTGCCTGAGGGCACATAACTGACATTTTGTCTATATAAAGTATTGGCGTTCCTCATATGTCAGAGTTTAAACCACAGAAAGAATCTTCTGGCAGATTATAACAGAAGCTCCCAGAGGCAGCTGAAACAGTCTATTATCTGTGCGTGCCTGTGTTGACTAAAAGTTACACATGGGCTGCACTCCACCGTCCAGCAAGCAAGACACAATGCCAGCCTTATCCCTGCAGCATTTCAGAACAGGAGCTCCCAACAGCACCAGAGCCACTTTCCCACATCCGTCACAGGAAAAGTTGCCCTCTGCCAAACTCAGCAGGAGCTGCACAGGGAACATGGCATATCCCGTATCAGAGCTTTGGAAGTTCACCACACTGGTCCAGCCACTCAACAAAAAAGAACTAGATTTGTATAGAGATGGGAGAATACTATGATGGGTCACCTGGGAAATTATTTGAAAGGGTTAGGGACTAGCAAAGAGTGGAAATTCTGTGAAGCAGCTTGCACTGAAAGTACCAAGAAGTATGCTCCTAACGTCTTACAATTTTAAATTTTTTTTACCAGAATATAGCCCAAGGCCTAGGAGAAGTGGAATTTTTCATTTATACTAGTTTCTTAGGGCTACTTGAAGGAGCTCTTTTCAGTCTTTGATGCTTGTTTCTCAAATCTTCACTTTCTTACTTGTAAAGCTATGATGCAAATAATAAAAGCTACCAGAGAGAGCAGTGTTTATCTTTGCTCTAGTTTTTATAGAAAGAGCTTGAACTTCTGCTTGTACTAGTAAGTTCTGTGGTTTTAATTACAAGCAAGCTAGTCAATGTAGTGCCTTTTTTTGGCTCCTCCATTTAAAATCTCACGTGATGAAAAGGAGCAGAAACTGTCTGCTTAATTAAACTGTAGTCCCCAATTCAAAATGGCAACATTTTAGAACAAATGGATTTGTGTTACTAAGCGTTTATATTAAGGGGGGTTTGTGCACAGTGTTTTAAGTCATACCGAAGCCCCTTCTACTGATCTTCTGGCATTAAAACAAACAAAGAAACAAACAAAAACAGTCTTACAGCTACCCCAAATTTAATTTAGATACATCATAAATTTTACTTGCATTTTCAGTGACGCTTATTGTCAAGGAAGGTTTGCCACCACTTAGTTCACTCTTCAGTCCCTGACTCACGTTCACACTCAACCACTGCATGTAAAGCACTTCAGGCATGCGGAGAGCTTAGCCATACTCAGTGGGAGAAAACTAACACTTATTTATGGTTGTGTTTTGTTCTGTTTTTGTAACATTCACCAGATTCGTGCTTCTTATTCCAGTTTTATGCAAAATTGTCACTGAGAAATTTCTGTTTCACCTGTCGGATTTCCATATTCTGGTCAAACACCACAGAAGTGTGTGGTTACTTTTTCTATAGGTGTATGTCCTCATATGTGATAATAAAGTCAAGACAGACAACATTTTTCCTATTGTTCAAAGCTATGATTCCGTTTTCTGCCTGTTCCAGTACTTACATAGCTGCTGCCCTTCCTCCACAAACATTAAGTTCATCTTGAGGGTAGGCTCAAGTGGTTGACCTATAACAAAGTAAACACATCTAGTTCAATCAGATGAGCTCAACTCATGCTTGTGTGAGGTTGCTTGACAGTCTGGGATCTGTGAAACAAAATATGTAGCTGCAGCAGTGCAGGCTGCTCCAGAGAGGAATAGTTTACATGAAGGCAAAGCAGAATTTAGACTAATATCCTCTATTATAGTGACGTTGCAACCTTGGCCAAGATCACTCACCTCACAGAACTTCATTTCACAGCCTCCGAGGGGGTGGTGAAAACCACACTCTTGCTCACCAGAGCACTCCTCCTAATCATATTTCTCTTTAGGAGCTATCCTGGGCTGTTTTCTGGTCTAGTCAGGCTCTAAGCAGCTGAGGCTGGGTACATCAGAGAAGGAAGAAATAAAAGTTATAGTGGCTGTTCACAGCATCACCCTCTACTCCCACAGTGATATGGAGGAGATCTCCCAGGGTCTAGTAGGAAGCACTCCCATGTAGGGCTTTTTTTCCTCCAAAGTCGTTGACTCAGAAGAAAATACACGCACAAATATCAAAAAGTCTAGTAGAACGGATGCATGAGCCTCAGCAACATTTCTGGAACTAGGCTGTACATCCTCTGCTCTGTCCAGCTCCAGTCACACCTCACACTGATTCCAGCTATAACGCCCATGTATCCCTTCTCTGCCTTTCTCACTTTCCTGGCAAGCTACTCTTAGTCTGACTTGCCTGATGCCAAGGAGACTGAAACAGAGTGACTACGATATTTGCAGCCACAGTGAGGTTGCACCATATTTCAAAACTCAGCAGTTAGAGTTCATATTTTTAGGGTTTTTTAATATATGAAATTAAAAAAGTATCTTTTCTATAGGAGTAATTCAAAGAGACAAAATTCATACTGCACTAGCACTTAATTAAGAGTCAAATTTTCACACATCATCCCCTCCTGTCATGGGGAGGAAACCAAGCACTGTTTGCATAAGTAACATAGTGTCCAAGCACCCCAACCCTAACCTGCAAATAAGCATTTACTTCAAGTAGTTGCAAATTAAGGTGCAGGTGACTCGCTATAAAACTCACTTTGATTTCTGTACGGCAGAAATGCCATACCTGATCATGTCAGACTAAAAATTTCGTCCCAGTAATTCAACATCCACATATACTAACTAAGCGATGACTGGACCTTTGGTAAACTTGAAAAAGTAAAAGGTCAGTAACTTACATGAGATAATCACTCTCTGCATGCAAAAAACAGCTCTTCTCAGCATCTAGAGACAAAATATATTACTTGTTGGCTGCAGAAGGATTCTTTCTCTATATGGAGTTGATCAAAATGCAGATGTGAACACTGTTTATATATAAATGGAGCTTCCTTTTACTTTTCATTTCTCCTGTCCTTCAACTATTTTTCACCATAATATAAAATGATATATTATGATATTATGAGTGCTGGTGGTATAATATTTCAAACCCACCTGAAGTCAAGATTTCTGCCTATAAAAGAATCTAAGGTCATTTGTTTTTAAAACAGAGTTTTTCTCGTGGAAAACTTTATGTGAACCAAGGGCTAATGGGCGCAGCCCAAGAACTCCAGCTTTCCTTGTACACTTTTCAGGGACAGCATTCAAGATCTGACTGCTGACACCTAAAAGCCAACATGTGGTCTCTTAAAACACACAAAAAATATTGTTATTCTAAATGCATACAAGTAGAAAATATCCTAGCAGTAACCATATTGTCTAGTCCATCTTATTCTTCTGTCTTCATATAGTGAGAGCAGCCTGGCCTACAATGAGAATTCCAATGCTCATCCTGCATGGGAAACAGGGGATCCTGCCTCCCACAGTAGTGGGGGACAGCAGCCTCTCTCATGGCCTTCAGGTGATGTTTCTTCCTGCTGCCAACAGCAGCAGTGGCATGCTGACAGTGTTGCCAAAACTGTTCTGGCTTGTTGCAGAAGGAATAAACAAACTCAACGGATTGGGAACTATACCTCTCAAAAAAATCCATCCTGCACCTCCCATGGTATTGTCAGGCTCCCATTTGCACTCCGGGGTATTTTTTGGGGTGGGAGGCAAAAGTGTACGTGTGTTATTCTGGAACTTAAGCGAGAACATTCAGCACTCATGTTGTCATAGGAAACATAATTATTGCATTTCTAACAGCTTGGAATCAACTGAGAGTTAAACACCAGTTTGCATCAGGTTTTCTACTTAATGAGTAAAGTGTTCAAAAATGGTTTTGGTCCAGGAGTTTATTTCAGAGTAGTGATGCTTTGAAAGCCTACAAGAATGATAGCTACTGTCCCATCATCAAGAACACTAAAACCAAGTGCTATCCTAAGAGGTCTTCATGATTTTATCAATCATGCAAAAGCCAAACGTTCTTTTAAAGAATTGTCCTTAAAAATAGAAAAGTTATTTTAATCAAACTGCTGGACTGCATTATCTTGACAATTGTGCCCAGCATCAGAACATTTTTTTTCCTTTAATAGATATTTTTTTAAAAGCATCCTGATCATAAAAGACCAATGGTTTCTTAAGCAAAACACAGCGGAACAATTTAGTTCTGCTTCTCTTCAGGTCAGGGGGAAACTTACCATCTGTTCAAGCCCAGAGCACCTCACCTCACCTCACCTGACATGCACAGGCTCTATCCTGTAAAGCCATTTCACTCTCCATCAGAGTTCACGGACAAGGAGGGGCTCTCAGGCCCTCTGAGGACCATGGCCAAGAGATGCTTTCCAAATGACCCACAATGGAATAGTTCAGCATGCAGCAGCCAGCTGACAGATGAGAGTCCTGTGGGAAAGAAGTTTTCAGTTCTGATTTACAGAGTGAAAGGGAAGCAGTATCCCTGGCATCTTCGGACTTGGACTTTCAGGGATGAAGTAGCAGCTGCTTAGTCTGCATAAATTTATGAACGGGTGAGATAAGCAGGCTACTATCTGCTAGCCCTTTGGAGAATGAAAGGTGTGACCAGATCTCACAAAGAGAGAAAGAGCTGAGTTTCAAATACTGAAGGGCTTCACAGCGTCTGTGGAAAGCAAATTACCTCAAAGAAAACACTGAAACTGGATGTAGTATAGTATTCACTGGCAGCTAGTGGAGACCTAGAAACTAGTACAAGACAAATCACGGGAATTTTTTTGTGTGCTGTAAACCAGCATGACAGGCATCATAGCTAGAAGTGTCTATAAACAAATTGTTGTGAGGAAAAGGTGTACTGGCAAAATAAACAGTTTTTCTTGCATCACTATCAAGACATTCTCCATTAAGAAGTCTAAATATACTTTCTTCTCATTAACTGTAAGAACCCTTTCATTTTTGCTTTGGATTTTATTTCACTTGCTTTGATATTTATGTTTTACTGTGGTGCTTTTTTACACAAACTACTACTTGAATCTCCTAAGGCAATAGCTAGGAGATGCCATGCTTACTTAACTTGTAAAACTTATCAGATACCAAATATAATTTAAAAACACTTAATCAAAGAATTTACTATTATACTGTAAGGAAAGAACTTCAGCCAGCTCAATTTATTAAAACATCTCCAGACAAGACAAATACACAGGCAAGTATTTTAAATGGAAGAGCTACAGGTCCAGGAGTCACAGTGCTGATATTCCTAAAACGTTAAAGTCAGAGCTTGTCCTAGGAAAAATTGGTGGCTCAAACATTAAATCTTCCTCCTGCAACTGTGCTTCTCTGGTAAGGTTCCTTAAGAAACAGCACCTAAGAGACTAGACAGAGGGAAAAGAGCACAGACTTCCAAGCAATTACTGGGAATGTAATCAAGGGTAAATTTCCCAATAATCTGATCCTTGATGCAGCATAGAGAAAGAATAAGAATTTTGAAACCAAGCAGTGACAAAAAGCCTTATGAATAACATCTAATACCACATCAAAACACAAAATTTTCCTGGCTAAACCATATACAGATGTAAAAACAGAAGCACGGAAGACACACAACAGCCCCAAGAGTGACGCCAAAGAAGAACCTCAAAGCCACTGAGGGATGAAGAGGCTCAGGTGAGCAAATATCAATAGCTAAAAGACTGCAGGCCTTTCCACATCAAGGGGAGCAATTAAATGACTCTCCCAACACTGGGAAAGTCTAGGACTACAGGGAAATAAATCTTCTCTAAAAACTGTCCCAGGCTGCTTGAGCTGTCAGTCTAAGTTTAGTCATTAGGGAGATTTTCCACATTTCAGGGGCTTCATTACAGAGTTATTCTCCATGCAGAAGTTTGGGATTAGGTGTCTTCCCAAGTAAAATACCAGGAATACAGCTGCTTCCCATGTTTTACAGTAGGATTTAATATTATCTATAATGACCATGGATGACAGTAAAAACTTGCTTATTAGCCAAACTTCCAGATAATTTCCAGAAACTAATCAGCCATTTCAGACAGACTATTACCTTTGCAGTCACTCTCCCTTTTCACAGATTGCAAGTGACACAAAAACTCTTGCATGGATTATAGTGAAGATTGCTAGCACTGAGTGTGCCAAGTTAACTCCAAGTCTTGCAGGAAAATTGATATAGCTGTGATGAAGCCAAGGGGGTGAGCTACCATGTGTTTCCCATTTCCTAGTCAGCACAAGCTGCAGTAGATACACAGAGAGCAGACAGAAAAATGCAGAGTTTGTTTCAGCTTTGGTGGGTGTACAGCCAGTTATTGGGAGGGCAGCTGTTGAAAGCTGAAGGCACTTCACTTCCCTTTCCCTGTCAGACAGGTGATGACATCCTAGGAACATTACGTGAGAGATTGCACACTCATAACACCACTGTTAGCATTTGTCTTCTGAAATGTCATGGCTTAGCAATAATTCATAAAACATGGTGATTCTTACATATTTTATGCGGTACTTAGTGCCTCTGCCCTTGCATTTTCCCATGCACTTGTGCTGCCTTTTGCCTGGTGCCAGGGAACAAGACAAGATCCACATTTCTCCTTAGGTTACATCTTCTTCTATGAGAAGATGCCTGCAAATGTCTGCCAAGAAAACCTGGAGAAATTGGGACCAGAAGAAGTACAGCTGAGTCCCCTCTGGCCTCTGTGTTCTGGGGAATTAGAAAGGAAAGAATATCTATCTATAAGTTGCATATGCAGTGTATGTACACAGCAAGGGCTGGACAAGAAGAGCATTCATCCCAGAGCACTGCTCAGTGGAGGGGAAAACTTAGGTGACAAATACCTTAGGTGGGCAAGTCATCCCAGCAGTGGCAGCTTTGGAAAGGGAGGTAAGGGCTTTCAGGACTACAGAGAACTGAAAGTTCAGTGTGTGTGTTTCCATATGGATGCAAGTGTTTACAGCAGCCAGCCCAGAACACAGAACAAACGCTGAGCGTGGAAACCAAACCTCTGAGGACTCCTGCCAACATGCATTCAAGAATCAGAAAACACGTCCTCTCTCCCCTGCTTTCATCCTACAGGTATATTCTCATCTGAACTTCCCTTGCAGAGAAGCCTCTTTCACAAGAATGGCCACCTCTGGTTTCCTCTAATACCAGTGATGAGACACAAGAACTGCTGCTTATCAGCTAGATAGGCTGAATTGCCCTCTGGTGAGGCTGTACCTTCCACGAACTACTGAAAAAGTGTGTGGCAAATTTGCTCCTCACTTCAGCACCCAAGATGCCTGACAGAAACTAGGTTGAGAGGGACCTAATCCTCTCTACATCTCCTAACATCTTTCATTGGGATTTTCCCAAAACAAAGCAACATCAAGGGGCCAAAGATGATTCAAAAGCATTAATGTCAAGGGTTTGTGTGTATTTACCCTAATTCCATTCCCCTGGTCCCTTTCTCTGCTGCAAAATAACACAGAGAAAACTTGGTACAAAGTGGGGAATGCGCTAAGGGTTGTTGCAATTTGCATAAAGAAAATAGAGAAAAAATGTGTTCAGAGGCCTCAGTACCAAACAGTTATTTATGTTTGGAGCTTATTTTTATTTGTTTTGTGTTTTGGGGGAGCAAATCAATGTTGTGGGTTGGGTTGTTCTTTTGTGGAGTTGGCTGGGTGTCGTTTTTTAGGAATTTGTTTTTGACTTTAGCTTAAATCAGCACTTTGTCTTATATTCCCAGCAGAGAGATAAGTGCTGGAGCTGTGAGAAGAGAGGACTGGTGCCTGATACCTGCACTCTGCACTTCATGATCCAAGGAGCAGGTGCTCCATATTAACATATCTGCTGGCTGCCAGCACCCAGGAACAAGTCCTTCATGTCTCTGAGAGCATCATTGAGGACTAAAGACTGAGTAACAGAGGAGGAGATAGCAGGTTTTAGATAAAGAAGTGAACCCATAAAGGGAGGGGTAAGAAGCAGTGGAAGGGCACTAATAGTGGGTGGGAGATGCTGCTTGTAGCACTTGGAGGAAGTGAAAAAGGGAAGGTTGCAGTATGGAAATGTGACAGCTGCTATGGCACTCCTGAAACAGCCAAGTGAGGAGCATCAAAGGAGCAAAATATCACTGAAATTTTGACAGAATGAGATTCGTGTCCTGGGGTTTCAGAAAATGAAGACTCCTTCATTTCAGGGACAGGTGATTTAGTATCTTGGGATTAATTAAATTAAGGAATTAAGGAATTAAATTAAGGAATCTGTTGATATTTTGAGGTAAACTGAATTGACATCAAAAGTCACCTTGATTAAATCCTCCTTGTTGTACTGTTCCAACATATGACCGCCATTCCTATAGCAAAGGACTGTTTGTGTTTTAGGGTTTTTTTCCCCTGAACATAGAAAGAAAACTTCTTGCCATACACGTTCATCTTCATTTTAAAAAATGCAAGTTTGGCTTTAAAAATGTCAAGAAAAAAAATTAATTAATTTGAACAAGTGACCTTAAACAGCTTACACTGTATCACATGCTCTTCCTAAGAAGACCTGGAAGTTTTTCCCAGGCTCCTTTCTAAACATCCTAGAACAAACACGCAAAGGGAAATGTAATAAAGGAAGGCTGCGGAGAAACTACCCTTCTACCTATTTCCAGAAAAATAAATTCCTTGTGATCTCATCTAATTATATAACCTTAACTCCTGCACAAGACTAAATTTCTTATTACAAAAACAAAGCATTTTTCCTTGTTTCCATTTCTGATTTCCATTCCCTCAACCGAAGTTCTGAAAAACCTGAAAGAGTGACTCATAGAGTACAGGTGAGATTTTTTATGAAAAGAATGATGTTGGGAAAGGATCTGGAAAGAGAGAAGAGGGAGAAAGGGGAGGATTTGACTCAAGACAACAATAATATTATTATACATAGGTAGGTGGATAGATACATACATACATACACACATAAAATAATTGTATACATATATACATTACTTATATACATATATACATTATTTATAGTATATTTATTCAGTAGCCTATATCTGTATTATAAGCTATTGAAATAGCTTTTGCTTCAGCCTGGTGAAACTATCCCTCATCCAGCAGCACCACTCCAGAAGCAACTAGTCCATGAAGAAATCATCACAATGAATTCAGAGGAAGTATTGCTGGAGTAAGAACAGCAGATACAGTTCCAAATATTGATTTTTAAATTAACTTTCACAGATCCTAAGACAGCAGATACTTTAAAAACTTTGTAGAAAATCTATCAACAGTTAGTTATCTATGAAGCCTTGTAGCATCCTACCATCACAAGACATACAATATGATTTGGGATTTTAAGAAGCTGTGTTGCAAATTTTAACATTTCTGACACTGCTTTTCAGACTGATCATATCCTTCTGGTAAAAATGACTGATCATATTTGGGATTCTTTCACACCTTCCCTCATTTACTCATCTCTACATTCCTAAATGGCTGCACTCTATTTCAGTTTGCTGATTAATACTGTCTATTTTTTTTCCACTTCCCCTGCACAAAAGCAGTAAAAATATAACTTCGTGCTGAGACATTTAAAGATCCAGGAACCAATTCTGTAAGAAACTTACATGTATCCAAGTATGCAAACCATCCCTGGCTCAAAGTCAGTGTTTCACTGTAATGTTGAACAAGATGCTAAATGTAATCTTCAGAGGAACTTCCTTGAAGATCACATACATCATTGTGCTGCAGAGTCTTACTAACTGTGGAGTGCTCAAAAGCATAGGAAAGATGATGGCACAGTCCTACACAGTTTTCCTTGCTAAAGGAGAAAGAAGTCTAGGCACAATCCATAGAAAGATTTAATGAAAAACAAAATAAGTTTCTTGCTCCTACCAAGTGATTTTAAAAGACGACTAGTATAAATAAAATGCATCAATTTGCATTATACCTCCAAGTTTTCAGAACTTTTTCCTGACTGCTGAAGATTTTCACATCTGTGTGTTCACAGCTCTATTAATTATTGTTATACTTATTTTGCCTATGAGCTGTTTTCTCTGAATTTGCAACAAGTCATAAGGGTTCTGTTCTGAGGCAGTATAAACACAAACGCCTCTTTCTGAATGCAGAGACCAAATAAATGTATTTAGTTTCACTAGTAGTGAAGTTTTCCCAGTGTAAGCCAGCATGTTGATGCTCCACAAGCTGATGCTCAGCACATATTACAAGTGTTTTGTGTAAAAGAAAAATCAGACAAATGCTTCGATTTGCAAGGAGAAGAAAAAGTATCAGCTAATTGTCTCTACATGGTGATGCACTCATAAGCAAGGAGCAGAAGACTTATAACCCAATCGTTCATGTAACTAATCCCAACTACAATGTGTCTCTGCTCATCCCACAGAAACATCTGCGTAACCACTACGGCTAGGGATACCATTGCTATCTCACATTCAGTGGTTTACATGGACAACACAGTTACAGCTGCAAATCTGCCATAAGCAAACAGCTTAATACTCTGCTGAATGCATCACAGCCATTCAAACTACTGAGATGCTTCTTCCTCTCCTTAATAACAGGCTAAGATGGATCTTTATTCAAAAGAATACAGCTTCAGCTCCATATCTCATAAAGTTTGATGGGTGTTGGTTTGTGGAGTTTTGCAGTCTTTTTTTTTTTTTTAAACAGTTTATCCTGGCAGAATTTATAAGCTAATGAATAGTTCTGAACATCCTTCCTTATGTCTTATGCCGACGGCAAATTTCAAATTCAGAAATAGGTCAAAAATCTTTGGGAGAGAGAATCCAAATAGAAAAGCTCATCACTTTTGCAAAATTTTGCTGCTTGTTCCAGTTGTCCCTCTGCATGGCTTGCTCCTCTTGGCTGCTTTCAGCACAGATTAGTGACCTTCAACCTTGACAAATATGTTACCCTCATGCTTTTATGATCTTATAATCTCTCAGAAGGTGACACATTCTGAGATTTAATACACCAGGATCCCAGAGGCAGCATAATACAGGTGCAGCTGTGACTAATGACAATTAAAACAGTAGCAGAACGTGACAGCTGTTACAATTGCTTTTAATTAGCAAGTTTTAAACATACTGTTATCAGGCTGCACTTTCAAGTATGCAACTAAAACAGGTCTTGAGTTCATGATTCCTTAGTCCTTTGAGTGGCTTTCTCTGAGAGAACTACTGCATAAAAGGTTTTAGCAGGAAAGATTTGTATGATCTACTGGTATTTCCCTGGAAACTGCCTTAAAGGATAAAGGAACTTCAGCTATGGGGGGAATTTCAGCACAGGACACTGCCCAAAAGAATTGTCAAACACAATTTGCCTACAGAGTTCCCCCAGGGCATGTTAAAATTCACCTGTAAATGATACAAGTAAATGAAACAATACAAGCAGGTATCTACAACACAGTTCTACAAGAATCAGTTGAAAGAGAAGAGAAGGTTGCTCTTAGGCTTCATTTTCCACATCTCACATCAATTTTAGAAACACGGTATCTTCTCCCCTTATTACACCACAGCAAGGGAAGAGCCCCTGCTCAGGACTTGTTTCCATTGCACTGCGAGGTTTGCCTGAAGCACACGTAGACACACTGGCTGCACCTATCCTGGGAAAATGAACACAGCTGGGGGTTCTGCCAGACCCACACAGTGATGCCCTCACTAGTAGAACAGTCACTGGCATGCTGAAACCCATGCTGTCCCAGGAAACCCCCATCACACATGGGGTGGGATTCAGGAGTCTACAGTGATCAGAAGCCACCCCATGCAACCATCCTCTCTAGATGGGAGTGGGAAGGATGTGGTCAAACAGCAGCAGTTAGCTGCCAGGCAAAAGAACAGATCTTGGCACTGGCTAACAATAATTCCAATTAACACAGCAATTTGAGATATCTTTAGGTGGACTGTTTAGGCAGCACAGGTAATCGGGGCACCACAGGCTGGGAACCTCACAGGCCCAAACAGACCTGCACTGCCTAGAAGGATATCTCTGCTTTCTCATTTTCACTCTAGTTCTCACCTAAATCAATGTCTCATCCTTTGCCCAGCAGTTAAGTGACCATAATACATGTCCTGTAAGATACTAAAAGGGCAGGTCTGATGTTGGATGTCAGCATAGAGCAGAATGGCCACCTGTGTCCCCAGAACAACTAATTCAATCCAAATGTTAATAATTTTAAATAGAGAAAGGGCATGAATGCCCAAAGCTCAGTTTTCTGCAATGGCCCAATGCTGCAGGGATCTTCTGCAGGTCTAGGGATGGCCAGGGGCGTTTAAAATCACACAGATCAGGCAGCCATGGCCCAAAACACAACTGCTTCCCCAGGTGTGCAGCCGCTTGGTGCATTTCCTTGGTACTCAGATGACTTCCAAGGGCACTTGCTTCAACAACAGCACAGTCTCCTCTGTTACTAATACCAAAGAAACCACCACTTACTGCCTGAGCAGTCATACTGTGACTCGGAAATCATGTTTCATATTTCAAAGGTAACTTAGAAATTACAATATGGAGCGCTTGACATCTTAAGAGATCTATATATCATGTTGACACATATAAACAAAAAATGAGACCATACTGCATAATGTCAAGCAGCTTTTTAGCTTGTTTTAAAAGAGACAACCTTTACAATGTGAAGACATGCTTTATTTAGGTCTGAATGGGTCATTTTTCTCTTCCTGGGTTTTTTTTTCCTGACAGCAGACATTCTTTTTTTTCCTTCACCAAAAGGAGTTTTATCTCAAGCAGCTCCTAAACACTTTTACGATCTCTATAGAAAAATATAATCAATTCTGAAGNAAGCCTCTTTCACAAGAATGGCCACCTCTGGTTTCCTCTAATACCAGTGATGAGACACAAGAACTGCTGCTTATCAGCTAGATAGGCTGAATTGCCCTCTGGTGAGGCTGTACCTTCCACGAACTACTGAAAAAGTGTGTGGCAAATTTGCTCCTCACTTCAGCACCCAAGATGCCTGACAGAAACTAGGTTGAGAGGGACCTAATCCTCTCTACATCTCCTAACATCTTTCATTGGGATTTTCCCAAAACAAAGCAACATCAAGGGGCCAAAGATGATTCAAAAGCATTAATGTCAAGGGTTTGTGTGTATTTACCCTAATTCCATTCCCCTGGTCCCTTTCTCTGCTGCAAAATAACACAGAGAAAACTTGGTACAAAGTGGGGAATGCGCTAAGGGTTGTTGCAATTTGCATAAAGAAAATAGAGAAAAAATGTGTTCAGAGGCCTCAGTACCAAACAGTTATTTATGTTTGGAGCTTATTTTTATTTGTTTTGTGTTTTGGGGGAGCAAATCAATGTTGTGGGTTGGGTTGTTCTTTTGTGGAGTTGGCTGGGTGTCGTTTTTTAGGAATTTGTTTTTGACTTTAGCTTAAATCAGCACTTTGTCTTATATTCCCAGCAGAGAGATAAGTGCTGGAGCTGTGAGAAGAGAGGACTGGTGCCTGATACCTGCACTCTGCACTTCATGATCCAAGGAGCAGGTGCTCCATATTAACATATCTGCTGGCTGCCAGCACCCAGGAACAAGTCCTTCATGTCTCTGAGAGCATCATTGAGGACTAAAGACTGAGTAACAGAGGAGGAGATAGCAGGTTTTAGATAAAGAAGTGAACCCATAAAGGGAGGGGTAAGAAGCAGTGGAAGGGCACTAATAGTGGGTGGGAGATGCTGCTTGTAGCACTTGGAGGAAGTGAAAAAGGGAAGGTTGCAGTATGGAAATGTGACAGCTGCTATGGCACTCCTGAAACAGCCAAGTGAGGAGCATCAAAGGAGCAAAATATCACTGAAATTTTGACAGAATGAGATTCGTGTCCTGGGGTTTCAGAAAATGAAGACTCCTTCATTTCAGGGACAGGTGATTTAGTATCTTGGGATTAATTAAATTAAGGAATTAAGGAATTAAATTAAGGAATCTGTTGATATTTTGAGGTAAACTGAATTGACATCAAAAGTCACCTTGATTAAATCCTCCTTGTTGTACTGTTCCAACATATGACCGCCATTCCTATAGCAAAGGACTGTTTGTGTTTTAGGGTTTTTTTCCCCTGAACATAGAAAGAAAACTTCTTGCCATACACGTTCATCTTCATTTTAAAAAATGCAAGTTTGGCTTTAAAAATGTCAAGAAAAAAAATTAATTAATTTGAACAAGTGACCTTAAACAGCTTACACTGTATCACATGCTCTTCCTAAGAAGACCTGGAAGTTTTTCCCAGGCTCCTTTCTAAACATCCTAGAACAAACACGCAAAGGGAAATGTAATAAAGGAAGGCTGCGGAGAAACTACCCTTCTACCTATTTCCAGAAAAATAAATTCCTTGTGATCTCATCTAATTATATAACCTTAACTCCTGCACAAGACTAAATTTCTTATTACAAAAACAAAGCATTTTTCCTTGTTTCCATTTCTGATTTCCATTCCCTCAACCGAAGTTCTGAAAAACCTGAAAGAGTGACTCATAGAGTACAGGTGAGATTTTTTATGAAAAGAATGATGTTGGGAAAGGATCTGGAAAGAGAGAAGAGGGAGAAAGGGGAGGATTTGACTCAAGACAACAATAATATTATTATACATAGGTAGGTGGATAGATACATACATACATACACACATAAAATAATTGTATACATATATACATTACTTATATACATATATACATTATTTATAGTATATTTATTCAGTAGCCTATATCTGTATTATAAGCTATTGAAATAGCTTTTGCTTCAGCCTGGTGAAACTATCCCTCATCCAGCAGCACCACTCCAGAAGCAACTAGTCCATGAAGAAATCATCACAATGAATTCAGAGGAAGTATTGCTGGAGTAAGAACAGCAGATACAGTTCCAAATATTGATTTTTAAATTAACTTTCACAGATCCTAAGACAGCAGATACTTTAAAAACTTTGTAGAAAATCTATCAACAGTTAGTTATCTATGAAGCCTTGTAGCATCCTACCATCACAAGACATACAATATGATTTGGGATTTTAAGAAGCTGTGTTGCAAATTTTAACATTTCTGACACTGCTTTTCAGACTGATCATATCCTTCTGGTAAAAATGACTGATCATATTTGGGATTCTTTCACACCTTCCCTCATTTACTCATCTCTACATTCCTAAATGGCTGCACTCTATTTCAGTTTGCTGATTAATACTGTCTATTTTTTTTCCACTTCCCCTGCACAAAAGCAGTAAAAATATAACTTCGTGCTGAGACATTTAAAGATCCAGGAACCAATTCTGTAAGAAACTTACATGTATCCAAGTATGCAAACCATCCCTGGCTCAAAGTCAGTGTTTCACTGTAATGTTGAACAAGATGCTAAATGTAATCTTCAGAGGAACTTCCTTGAAGATCACATACATCATTGTGCTGCAGAGTCTTACTAACTGTGGAGTGCTCAAAAGCATAGGAAAGATGATGGCACAGTCCTACACAGTTTTCCTTGCTAAAGGAGAAAGAAGTCTAGGCACAATCCATAGAAAGATTTAATGAAAAACAAAATAAGTTTCTTGCTCCTACCAAGTGATTTTAAAAGACGACTAGTATAAATAAAATGCATCAATTTGCATTATACCTCCAAGTTTTCAGAACTTTTTCCTGACTGCTGAAGATTTTCACATCTGTGTGTTCACAGCTCTATTAATTATTGTTATACTTATTTTGCCTATGAGCTGTTTTCTCTGAATTTGCAACAAGTCATAAGGGTTCTGTTCTGAGGCAGTATAAACACAAACGCCTCTTTCTGAATGCAGAGACCAAATAAATGTATTTAGTTTCACTAGTAGTGAAGTTTTCCCAGTGTAAGCCAGCATGTTGATGCTCCACAAGCTGATGCTCAGCACATATTACAAGTGTTTTGTGTAAAAGAAAAATCAGACAAATGCTTCGATTTGCAAGGAGAAGAAAAAGTATCAGCTAATTGTCTCTACATGGTGATGCACTCATAAGCAAGGAGCAGAAGACTTATAACCCAATCGTTCATGTAACTAATCCCAACTACAATGTGTCTCTGCTCATCCCACAGAAACATCTGCGTAACCACTACGGCTAGGGATACCATTGCTATCTCACATTCAGTGGTTTACATGGACAACACAGTTACAGCTGCAAATCTGCCATAAGCAAACAGCTTAATACTCTGCTGAATGCATCACAGCCATTCAAACTACTGAGATGCTTCTTCCTCTCCTTAATAACAGGCTAAGATGGATCTTTATTCAAAAGAATACAGCTTCAGCTCCATATCTCATAAAGTTTGATGGGTGTTGGTTTGTGGAGTTTTGCAGTCTTTTTTTTTTTTTTAAACAGTTTATCCTGGCAGAATTTATAAGCTAATGAATAGTTCTGAACATCCTTCCTTATGTCTTATGCCGACGGCAAATTTCAAATTCAGAAATAGGTCAAAAATCTTTGGGAGAGAGAATCCAAATAGAAAAGCTCATCACTTTTGCAAAATTTTGCTGCTTGTTCCAGTTGTCCCTCTGCATGGCTTGCTCCTCTTGGCTGCTTTCAGCACAGATTAGTGACCTTCAACCTTGACAAATATGTTACCCTCATGCTTTTATGATCTTATAATCTCTCAGAAGGTGACACATTCTGAGATTTAATACACCAGGATCCCAGAGGCAGCATAATACAGGTGCAGCTGTGACTAATGACAATTAAAACAGTAGCAGAACGTGACAGCTGTTACAATTGCTTTTAATTAGCAAGTTTTAAACATACTGTTATCAGGCTGCACTTTCAAGTATGCAACTAAAACAGGTCTTGAGTTCATGATTCCTTAGTCCTTTGAGTGGCTTTCTCTGAGAGAACTACTGCATAAAAGGTTTTAGCAGGAAAGATTTGTATGATCTACTGGTATTTCCCTGGAAACTGCCTTAAAGGATAAAGGAACTTCAGCTATGGGGGGAATTTCAGCACAGGACACTGCCCAAAAGAATTGTCAAACACAATTTGCCTACAGAGTTCCCCCAGGGCATGTTAAAATTCACCTGTAAATGATACAAGTAAATGAAACAATACAAGCAGGTATCTACAACACAGTTCTACAAGAATCAGTTGAAAGAGAAGAGAAGGTTGCTCTTAGGCTTCATTTTCCACATCTCACATCAATTTTAGAAACACGGTATCTTCTCCCCTTATTACACCACAGCAAGGGAAGAGCCCCTGCTCAGGACTTGTTTCCATTGCACTGCGAGGTTTGCCTGAAGCACACGTAGACACACTGGCTGCACCTATCCTGGGAAAATGAACACAGCTGGGGGTTCTGCCAGACCCACACAGTGATGCCCTCACTAGTAGAACAGTCACTGGCATGCTGAAACCCATGCTGTCCCAGGAAACCCCCATCACACATGGGGTGGGATTCAGGAGTCTACAGTGATCAGAAGCCACCCCATGCAACCATCCTCTCTAGATGGGAGTGGGAAGGATGTGGTCAAACAGCAGCAGTTAGCTGCCAGGCAAAAGAACAGATCTTGGCACTGGCTAACAATAATTCCAATTAACACAGCAATTTGAGATATCTTTAGGTGGACTGTTTAGGCAGCACAGGTAATCGGGGCACCACAGGCTGGGAACCTCACAGGCCCAAACAGACCTGCACTGCCTAGAAGGATATCTCTGCTTTCTCATTTTCACTCTAGTTCTCACCTAAATCAATGTCTCATCCTTTGCCCAGCAGTTAAGTGACCATAATACATGTCCTGTAAGATACTAAAAGGGCAGGTCTGATGTTGGATGTCAGCATAGAGCAGAATGGCCACCTGTGTCCCCAGAACAACTAATTCAATCCAAATGTTAATAATTTTAAATAGAGAAAGGGCATGAATGCCCAAAGCTCAGTTTTCTGCAATGGCCCAATGCTGCAGGGATCTTCTGCAGGTCTAGGGATGGCCAGGGGCGTTTAAAATCACACAGATCAGGCAGCCATGGCCCAAAACACAACTGCTTCCCCAGGTGTGCAGCCGCTTGGTGCATTTCCTTGGTACTCAGATGACTTCCAAGGGCACTTGCTTCAACAACAGCACAGTCTCCTCTGTTACTAATACCAAAGAAACCACCACTTACTGCCTGAGCAGTCATACTGTGACTCGGAAATCATGTTTCATATTTCAAAGGTAACTTAGAAATTACAATATGGAGCGCTTGACATCTTAAGAGATCTATATATCATGTTGACACATATAAACAAAAAATGAGACCATACTGCATAATGTCAAGCAGCTTTTTAGCTTGTTTTAAAAGAGACAACCTTTACAATGTGAAGACATGCTTTATTTAGGTCTGAATGGGTCATTTTTCTCTTCCTGGGTTTTTTTTTCCTGACAGCAGACATTCTTTTTTTTCCTTCACCAAAAGGAGTTTTATCTCAAGCAGCTCCTAAACACTTTTACGATCTCTATAGAAAAATATAATCAATTCTGAAGATTTTCTAGCTTTTGTTAGCTTTTAATAGAACTATGGAAGTCTTTTGGCAGCTACTTTAATTTCCATGAGGCAAGAGTGCACAGGGCTCTCAGTAACACTCCTTACCAGCAGACTTGCACCAGCAGCACAGGGAGAAGCAGGTACATTATTTTGTGATTAAGAACTAGCAGGTTTGCTCTCCATTTATTTCAACCATCCTATTAGTGCAGCTAAGACATCTGCATAACATTTCCTTTCACTGTGGTTCATGTGAGCTAAATAATGCATAAGCTAAAAAATGGGCTTTCAGCAGCTTTTAATAGCAAGGAAAAATAAACTGCTGAAGTATTATAGATGGACAATCTCTGTCTTGGCTTCATTACCTTATACTATTTAAAGAAAATTAGTGGCTTTCCACTGACACAACTCATGCAAACAAGTAATGTGTTGGGCTTATTTCATTCAATGTAAGAAGTAAAGTTTTAGTTAATGAACTTCTACTTAAAATACTAGACTGTGTCACCACGTACAGGGTAACCAAGCAGTAATTTCAATGCGTCTCAGTCCCTGACTTTTCACAGAGGCACTATATTGTATCCATTCCTCTGCTCTTCTCAGGCTGGGAGCTGGGAATTGCTTCTTGTGTGTACAGCGTTTGCATTCGTCACTCATCTCACAACCACACGTAAATAATTTTCTGACAGAGGTAGCATAGCCTGAACAGTATTAAACCAAACTAAGCACTGCTTATTGTAATGCCTTCTCCTGTCCCTTTCTGGTGTGCACACAAACAGATGCATTTATCAGATGCCCGTGTCTTTAACTGTACAGATACCATATAAGTTTTTTCTTTCCAATAGATTGTTCTGCCATTGTTTTACCCATTGGTTGTTGTCTGCAAAGAAAGGGCACTTCGGCAACTTTTATTCCACGTGGCTATCCTTGGATTGTCTGTACTGAAAAAAAGATTACTTTTAAGTGAACATTTACATTTATGTAAATACTGTTTAATTTGTATAATGGGAGATAAATATGGGGCGTATTTTACTCTCCTCTACTTAGGAGAAATCTCTTTTGTGAAAATTAGTTGTTCTCCAAGTGGCACAGTTAGGAAAAGAAATACCCTGGAGTTTAAAAATAAATAAAATCTAATGAAGTAATTTATTTAGACATTATTTCTGAGTCACAAATCTGTTGCTTCTGTAGAGATAGGGATATGTTCCCAAGAAAAGCTGCCCACTTCGTCATAAATGCCCCGTTTAGTGAAAGATAGTTGTGACATTTCCCCTCAGTAGGCGGATGACTGTGGCAATGGAAAAACCATGCTGCCCAAAGAGCTTCAGGAGGAGGTTCATGTTCATCTCTCCATCTTGTAACCTGATGGAAATTTAGAAGTCATTCCTGCAGAAATATTTGTGCTTGACACCTAGCCAGACGACAATTAGCAAATCCCTTCAAATTCCCAATAAAAGTCTGAATAACCTTCACTACTGATTGCAGAGGGCACAGGGATTGGACCTCACTACTAATACATCCAGTGAGGTGACTGTGACCTGCTCTATAGAGCTACAGCTCCTGGCCTGAGATCTCCTTCAGAGTGAGTGCTTGGAAGATTCTGCACATTTCACAGTGATGAAGATCAAACAGCTGATGTTGGTGTGCTCTGGAGTTCACACACAACTTCCTAGCCAAAGGCTACAGAGAGGGTGGTACAGCAATGCTGGTGCAGGTGGGGAAAGTGGTGCAGCAATGCTTGTGCACAAAGCCTAGGGCATGCAATGGGAGCTGGTCCCACCTCCCTGTGGGACCTGGTCTGGCTGGGACTCACACAGGGGGATGGTCAGAGGAGAGAATAAGTGAAAGGAAGAGAAAATTATATAAAACAGACCAGATGGCGCAGGTGAGTTGGCAAAGTCGCGGGCCCCCACGGTGCAGCTGACGGTGGCAGCGTCCTGACAGGTTCAGGCTCAGCATCCCCCTCCGCCGTTTCCCCGCCCTGCCACATCATCCCCCGCCCGGGGTTCAGCTGTGGGCGCCCTCGCTGCATCAGGCAGCCGTGCCCGTGGGGTCCGGGTCCGGGCAGCCGTCACCAGAGGAAGTGCCCAGGGGCTGCTCGCCTTTCCCGAGAGAAAGGGACGAGCCGCTGCGCATAGCTGTGAATGCACAACCGCACACATACGCACGCCCGAGGCGGGGGGCATACAAAAACAACTCTGGGGGCAGCCATGCCCAGCGCGGGTCCGTCTGTCCCGCAGCTCCGGTGCTGGGCGCTGGGGCGGCGCGGGGGATCCAGGGGTCTCCTGGGAGTTTCACTGCTCCATCCCGTATCCGAGCGCCTTCTCCCCACAAAACATCCAAAAGCAAAGAATATATTAAAGGAGAAGCCTCGAGGGGCGGAGAGAGCGATCTGGGGAGCCGCCGCACAAACCCTGCGCTCCCCAGCCGCCCGCCCGGGCTGCGCCTCGCTAATTCCACAGCACCGGCGACATGAGGACCTCATACCTCCGGACAACTGCGTGAGTCATAAATACACGGCGCAGGGCTGAAAGCCGAGACTGTTTACACTGACTTTGCCGCGGCCTCCGGCGAGTCTAGCCGCCGCCCCCCGCGCAGGGGCCGGGCTGCGCGGAGGTTCCACACCCCGCAACCCACAGCGCGCCTTCCGCGGGAGACCAGCGGTGGCGGCACCTGCGGCCGGCGAGGGGCGAGGAAGGGGCGGGCTCCCCGCCGGCCGTCGCTCGGTCGGTCGGTCCGTCAGTCCGTCCGTCCGCCCGCAGGAGCGCGGCGAGCGGTGCTGGGGAGGGACGCGGTGTTGGGTTACCCCGGCCGGGCCCCGCAGGCGCGGGTCCGGCGGGTGCCGCGGGGCTGCTCCGGCGGCCGCGCAGCCCACGGTATGTCGGGCCGGTGACTTCAGCCGGGAGATATTTGGAGGCTCCGCGGGGTCCGGTGCGGGGGGCCAGCGTGTGTTTGGGTCTGAAAGCGAATCAGCGGAGGGCGCGTCACTGCCAAAGGGCCCTATAAATCCATCTGCGGCGCCGAGTCGCCCTGGCAAAGCCCCCGCGTCCGCACGTCCGGCTCCGCGCTCCCTCCGCCCGCGGGTGCGGCGCCCCCCGCGCCTCGCCCAGCCCCGCACCCCGCCCAGCCCCGCCGGCACCCGGGGAGCCGGGCGCACCCAGGCCCAGCCGGAGCGGGCGCTTCCGATACCGGCCAGGCTTCCCGCCGCGTTCCCGCTTGGATCTAAGCTTTCGCTGCGACGGGCCCCCGCTCTGGAGGAGGAAGCCTCGCTGCTGCTACTGCTACCGGCTCTACAAATTCCAGCGCCGGCCTCTGATTCTCACAGCAGGCTGANCCACCGTTTTGTGCGTGTCCGAGTGGTGCGCGGTTCTCCGCGGTGCTGGACCAGCTGGCATTACAGGAGCGCTGATGTCTTCATCTGACTCTCCGCAGTTGTTGATGGAGTGTCTTTCTCAGATTTCCAGGCAGGGTCCCAAGCGCAACACCCAGCGCCAGCTCCCGCTGCCAGGCGGCGCTCCCCGCGGCTCGGGCCGATCCCGCCGCTGCTGAGCGCGGCTCCGGGGCCGGAGCGGGCAGAGACCCCCGCGGCTCCGCTCCTGCCGCGGGCACAGCACCTGCGGCGGCGGCGGGGGAGGCCGCCAAGGGCTGTGCTGGCGGCTCCCCGCTGCCTCCATCCAGACTTGCGACCTTACTTCCCCTCCTCCGTACGTCTCTCCCCCTTTCCCTCATCCTTTGTGCAAAGAGAGTGCCGGCGGTCGGACCCCGACCTGCCCACATGCATCGCCCGTCCGGCCGCTCGACTCCACTGCGTTAATGTCCGTCGCGGGTCCAACGAGACCAGCTCAGAGGTGAGGGCGAGGTGGGATGCGTGGAGGGGCGGGCGGGTCGGTCGGGCAGCGTCCCCGGGAGCAGAGGACTGCCTCGTAGCCCCCCGAACGCGACGAGGTGCGAAGGCAGCGGCCGGTGGAGAAAGCGCGCACCGAGCGGCAGCCGCGCCCCAAACCCCGCCGCGGGACCCCCGGTGGAGCTGCATCTCCCGGACCGGACACTGCCTTGTGCTGCCGCCCGGGTCAGGCAGAACCGGGCTGGGGCAGCTGTCACCCGCGGACGGAGGGCAGCGGGCAGAGAGTACGTGCCACGGCAGGCTGCGGGCAGGGCGGTTAGGGAGTGAAGAGGAAAAAGAAGGGACAAGGGGAAGGAGAAAAAGAAAGGAAGGGAAGAAGGAGGGGAAGAAGGAACGAAAGAAGGAATGAAAAAGTAGGGGAGAAGAAGAAAATGAGGAGAGGGAAACAAGAAGGAAAGGGAAGGGAAAAGAAGGAAAATGAAAGGGAGAAGCAACAAGGAGAAAGAAAACGAAAGAGGAAGGGGAAAAGGCATGAAAAAGGAAATCTTGAAGCGAGAGGGAAGCAGGAACTAAAAAGGAAAACAATAGGGAAAGGGGAACGAATGGAAACAAGGAAGAGGATAAGGAAAGAAAAGATGACAAGAGGAAAGGAAGGAGAAAAAAAAACCGCAAAAATTGGAAAGAGAGGACTGGATAGGGGAACAGAAAGGAGAAAGAAGGAAGAAGAAAGGTGAAAGAAAAAAAGAAAAAGGGAAAGGAAAAAGGTGAGGAGAGGGGAAGGAGAAGAGAGAGAGAATAGGAAAGAAATGTTTGCCTGTAGCACATCTAATCTGCACAGCCCAACGCCTCAGATCAGCCCAGTCTTCCCCGGTCTAGCCTGGGAATAAGTGCCCTGGCACCAACAGGGTACTGGAAAAGCACAAGGTGACTTGCCTGCCAGCCAGCACAGGGATGTGGTCACACTCCTACGTCCCTGGAAACAGATTCCTGGGGCCTGCCTGCCTGCACATCCCAAAACAGCTTTTTTGGGCATGAGGGACCAGAATCTATCCCGAGCCTCCCTCTCCCACACCACTCCCTCACTGGGGAGAGCCCACCTCACTAGCTGTGGGAGGCTGAACTGCGAGCAGGTTGTTTCCCCTGCTCTTGTCTCCAGGCCTGGTCCGGGTGGAGCTGTCTGATCTGCGGTGCAAGATTGGTCAGCTTTGTCTCAGGACTGGAAGGGTAGGAGCACAGCAGGTGGAAGGGAAGGTAATCCTGCTTCTCCTTTCTTCCAGGGGCCCGTGTTGGAAGGAGATCTAAGATGAAGTTATGGGATGTTGTGGCTGTCTGCATGGTGCTGCTCAACACGGTCTCCACCTTGCCCCTGCCCACCGGTAAGACGCCTCCCAAGGGGTCCCCTTCAGTGATAGAGGGACCTGAAGATGATCTCTCCCCCATCAGCCTGCTGCCTTCCTATGCTGTGCACAGTGACTGTAAGAAACATTCCCCTTTGTAGCAACTGCTGTCTGTCTTGCTAAATCTGCTTCCCTTTGCTCAGACGTCAGGGTGAGGAAAGGATCCCCACACTTTCTGCCCCTACTTCTCTCCTGGGCAGCATCACTGGCTTTGGTCTTGCTCCAGCTGCTCCACACCAAGTCATTCTCCAAAGCTTGAGGTTGGCCATTGCAGTAGCTCACTGCAAAAAATTCCCCCTGCCCTCTCCACCCCTACCTTCCTAGTAGTATTTAGATCCCTTTGGTTGAAAAACACGGAGAGGTGGGAAAGCTTGTTGTATGTAGAGGAGCTGAGAGTAGGATCAGGTTCATACACCTCACAGTGCAGGCACTAAGACTCCTTCCCCACTGCCTCAGCCTCCTCTCCCTGGCTCAGACCTGCCAATGCAATTAATCAATGCCTGTAGTAGATGCGAGTCCTCATGGAGCTCAGTGCTACTGAGCTTCTTTAAATCCTTCTTGGATTCTGATCTCAAAATTAGCATGTCCACAAGGAAATTTACAGAAGAGTAGCTGCGGCAGGGTTAGGAGTTTGATGCAGAGCAATCCACATGAACAAGCTCACAGTGAGACAGTTTACAATCCAAGTGACATAATAATGCCTTGCTAATAATAGGTCTCCTACAGTAGCAGATACAGGATTTTCACAGTGGTATGTGAGCATTATGCTAACTCTGGTGGCTTTTTAAAAAGAGAGTTAAAATGACTAAGTAAGAAGTGGCAAAATACATGAATAGTGGAGACATTCACTTAGCAAAAGCAACAGATGTAGCTTGGAAGTTGCTTCTTTTGCCCTTGCTCAGCCTTCTCTGTTTAGCCCATTACAGGATACACACAGTATCCAGTAATTGAGATTAATTTCTATCTCCTTATCTGGAGGCATCTCCTTTCCCTGCGCCTGCTGTTGCTCTAGCCACGGGCAGTCCCAATCTGTTTTTTTCTGGGAGCAGCTAGACTAAGACACTGTGGAGGCACCAAGCATGGAATCGTGTGTTGTGACTTCACTTTGACTCCTCCTTGAAGACCCATCTCCTCTTCCACTCATACGTCCATGTCCTTCCCCATTTAGTCTTCTCTCTTTTCTTTTCTTGCTAGTGTTTCCCCTTTACTGGAATCTTGCCTAGCCTGCCGCCCCCACATGTCCCAGCCTGGGCTCCTGCTGCTCACAGACTGGCAGTCCTTGTCATCCTTTCAGCCACTCCACACAAGGAGGTTGGCCAGAAGTGTTTCTTCCCAGGGCTTCAGACTGCCAGAATCGTGGGGCTATCACACATGGTAATCTTCTTCTCGCTGTATAACTGCTGTCCTACAAAAGGCAGTGATCAGCTTTTCAGGCCACTGTGCTGTTTCCCTCTGCACAGGATTTCTGCAACGGCAAGAAGGGCGTTGAGAGGAAAGCAGCATCAGTTAGTTTGTATCTCTGGCAGAAGCTTAAGGTGGGGAGAGCATTAATGCTCCATTTTTTCCAGGGTAGTAGTATTTGTACAATGCATGCTTTTATCTTGAAACTAACTTCTGTAAACAACCGTTTGTGGGTAGCTGGTTTCTCTGCAGCAGCTCACGGGGACAATGAGCAGTAAGTAGCAATTCTGTCTGTTCCTGGTGTCCACAACTTCTTATTGTTGCTTCTTCTTCTTTTTTTTTTGTTTTTTTGGTTTTTTTTTTCCTGTGGGTTGAGTGAACAAGAAGCAGTGAGAAAGACAACCTGTGTTTTACCTGAGCTGTGCTAGTATCAATGTACAGCCTCTTCCAAGTGTCTCTGTTTCCAGGGTACAGACATAGGCTTTGCCAAGCAGAGCTGGGTCACAGGTTGTTGCCCAGGATAGTCATTTGAGAAAAGGCTGGTAGTTTGGTCTCAGTCTCTTAACCCTGCAGATCACAAATAGGTGGGCCTGGCTACAGGGGCAAAAAAAGTAGTGCTGTTCTTCACATCAGAAATTGAGGAAAATCCAGGGAATTCCTATTGTCTTTGCATGTTACCTATTTGCATGGCACACATGCCCCAAGTCAGAAACACTTCTTTCTCCTGTGTTGCCAAGTCAGATGAGTCAGGGGGGACTTGCAAAAAAAGTGGCCGTAAGAGAGCTGTAAAATACTTGATCTGCTTTTGTGCTGGTTTTAGTTGATTTAAAAGTCTGTGGTGTCTGGAGAGCAGTCTGCAAACAGCCTATGACACTGATCCCAGGCAGGCGCATCACTGCCTTCCTACTGCAGCAGCACTTTGTTCCGTTCGCCCTCATCAGTGTCTTTGACATGTTTGTTCCTCTCCATTTACAATTTGGTGACATACACCCTTCAGCACATGGAAGGCATAGAACAATGTACACATGCCTACACCATGTAGACTTCCCTCTCCACTTCGAGATTTCTCTTGCAGTCAGGGGCGCTGTACTATAAGCACAGAGATAAGCTTGCAGCTCTCCAGCTGTCTGCTAGTGAGCCTGCCGTGTATTGTTATCTCTCTGGATACTCTTGGTCAGCTGCTTTGCTGAGGGCTTTTGCAGGAGACGGCTTACAAAGCAGTGGGGGCACTGTCGTTGCCCTTGTCCTCTCATGTGCATAGGGCAGTGTGTGGGCACTGAGTAGGACTGAGTGTTGCCTGTGTTCATGGTGGGGTGCGCTGCTGTCACCTAAAGCTGTACCTGTGCAGGCTGAGTGGAGCATTTTGCTACAAGGTGTGCATTGCTCTTACTACAGAGAGGTTGGGTCTCCCACACCCTGCTTGCATCAGGGGTTAGGTGGGAATGTGAGATCAAGTGCCACTCCTAAGGGCAAGCCAAACAGCTTCCTGGAGCACAGATCTGCTTCCCAGGTCCTTGACATCTTTTTGTGTTCTCATTTGATGGGATTGCTTTCTCTGCAAAGTGCTCTGAGGTCACCTGATGTTACTCATCCCTTTCAGATTGGCTTGAAAGCTGCCTTCGTTCCTGGCTCCAGGCAGAGTCCTAACCTCCTGGGCTGATCAGGTGTAATGTGCTGACCTTTGCTGTTTAGGGCAGTAATTAGAGACGGCAGAGGGTGTTAGCAATTGCTGTCTTCTGCATTTTTAAGTGGACTGGAGGATGAAATGGTAGTAGCCTCTATCAATGCAGTGCATCAGAGATGAATCCAGTGTTTGTAGGTGTTTGGCACCAGTATTCACAGGATTGCTTATTTCACACAAAACCCAAAAGAGAGTAGCTATAGAGTTTGTAACCATTTCTTTGTTTTCCTAATGTTACAATCTGCTGGGAGAAGGACACAATTAGCTGAAATACCAAGTGCAAACAGAACAAATATAAACCAAATTATTATATAACATGTACTAATTCAGCAGCTTCAGAAACATGACAGTGCAGAGGGAGCCGAACATTTGTTGACTTATATGCAGTTTCCAGTGAATACATTTTGTAACACCTTCCTGCTGCATAGTCATAATCAACATGTATATGAGGATGGGAATGTCCTAAAATCCAGAATATGATATTAAGTCCCTTGATCAAATGAGGACCTTTACTGAGAACTAGTGGCAAGCATGTAGAATTAGACAAAAAAATCTCACCATGGGCTTTTCCCTCCTAATAGGACAAAAAGGTGGGGTTTTCCATTATAACATCTGAGTCACTCTAAGGCTGCTCAGTGGTCGTTCGTTGTTGAGGTTCCTTTGGTATAGGCTGTGGCACACCATGGTATATGTGTCTGGCACATCTGTTAAAAATTCTTCCTGCTCCTGCTAAGGAGTATTTAATGTTAAGTTACTGCATTTGGCAGCCACTTTATCAACTAATACAGAAGGTATCTGGAATAAACTGTGATGTTGTAGGGCTCCTTAAGGCAAAAAGAGTATTAAATTATGCTTCCAGCTGAATGCATTTCCTTCCCTACAATATTTATTAGGCCCATGAACTACTACTCTCATGTTTCTGTCCAGGCTTTCCTGCTCAACACAGTTATGGTGTGGCATGGATGCTTTAGCCTCAGACACCCAAAAGCTGTAGAGGTAACTTGTCCATGCACAAGTAAAACCATTGCATCAGGGAGGTATTAGCCACACAGAGCAGGTGCCACATGTGTCATTTGATCTCTGTGTGTCTAGCACAGCCAGTGCATCCAGCATTGCTGGTGCATCCAGCCAGTGTTAGGCCAAGTGTGCTTGTGTTCCTGAGCCAGCAAATATATATAGTAAAGTTTGTTTGCAGGGAGATGCCCAGGTTATCTAGACATTTAGAAATCTCAAGCATTCATGTTTGTCTGTTCATGGACAAAATTCTAGAAGAAGGAAAGAACAGGATGGATCTGGTTAAATCCAGAGGTACATAGCCCTTGAAGCAAATTTCTCAGTCTCGGGTGTAAAAGCTGAACATACTGCGGGGAAGAATATTCTGTGCCCTAAGGAGGAAAGTACTGAAATGTAAGATAATATAGTTTTATTCTCTGTTTGAGTTATCCTTTGTTGGAAGTTTTGTGTCTCTTCTGCTTTTCAGTTTAGAGACCTCAAAAATTTGCTAGTGGAAGTGTGGATCCTTTTAGATGTTTTGCAGGTGTTAATTGATAGCTAACATACCTGAACAGGCTTTTCTGGGTCATGTTTCATAAGCCTCTTCAGTATATTGTAGAAATCCCCATGTTCAGGGTCTGCAGATGAAGAGCTTCAAAACCTTCCCTGAAAGGCTGAAGAACACACCTGTGTGAAGTATTCATTAGACTAAATCCATTGGGGGGGGGCATTGTTTGTCTACTAGCAGGAGATCCTCAGATTGATAGGTTGTAATGTCTTTGTAAATTATACTGTTCCTGGTTAGGATGGCATAAAGCTGTTTTAAGTATTTACAGTTACAGGGACTTGAAGCCGTTTGGGTCATCGAGTCCCACCCCCGCCACAGCTGCAGATGTTCAGGGGTGGACATGCAGTGCAAATACCCAGTCTTCATTCCCCACGCACACTATCAAGCAACAGCAACATAAAACTTGTAATACACAGGCCAAACCCTATTTAACTACATTTGTTGTGAATTCTCATATTTCTGAGGTAACAAGCTAATTCAAAAAATAAAAGATGAGTAAAAATACTGCAGCATCCCCGAGTTTGGGATCATCAGACATCTAAATAGGCCACTGACACATTAGTGCTGGTAGAATGGTTGACACTGCAGAGAGGTCATTTTTGACAAAACCAGCTGTAGTTTATGATCAAGTAATATTTGCAAAGTGAACCAAAGTTAAGGATTTCAGTGGTTCTTGGAAATTCAGTTCTGATTACAAAGAGAAGAAAGAAAAACAATTAAAAATATTGATTTGAGACAGGTACAAATTAAACATTAAGATATAAAGTAAATTATGCTGTATCAGCATTCTTTTTAAGGAATAAAGGTACTTGTATGACCCAGCAAGCTAGGCTGTATGTATTGGTACAGCACTTAAACTGAAATCTGCAGGTAAATTTCTTGAAGTCTCTGGGACTTGTACAAATGCTTTGAAGATTATTGAAGAGGAACAGTCTCCAAAGAAGCAAAAACTGAAATCCGTATATTTGTTTTCCTGCTGAACAGGGCAGGGCAAGGCAAGTCTTACAGCAGAATGCCAGAATTTCTCAGGTGACCATGTTTTAGAGGCAAGCTGGTCATATTCCCTTTAACTAACAACCTATCTGGCCTATCTTTGTTCCAATCCTGGGCATATATAAGATTTGACTGGAAGGTAGATTCCTGTGTAGCAGCTGGGAAGGACCCTGCTGTTCTGAGCACGTGCTGTTGCTGTCTAGCATATCATGGTCCACACTTCGCAGCATGAGACCCTCAGCAGCAGAGTATCATAGAACCTGCCCTGGAGCCAAAGACTGATTATTATAAGAGTAACAACAACGTTTTCCAGATTGCAATATTAAAACCTACTGTATTGTTCTTTTATTAAACACATTGAAATGCAGGTAGGGAAAGACAACAATGGGAGAACACATGCTACTTACAGATCAGATCAAATCTGATAGCAGCACAGTTTGCCAGAAGAGAGACATCAGCCATGGTTTTGCTTGGACAGCTCTGCTTTACTGCCCCAGGGAAGAGACCGAAATAAGGTCCTTTAAAGTCTCTTCCTGCTGCTTTGTTCCTTGGGAATATTCCTAAAGCTGAATGGAAGATGCAGTATAGAAGCACAGGCAGCCTGGTAAAAGCTGCTATTGTTAATTTAGCCATGCTCTTTCCATTCAGTGAACCAGCACTAAAGAAGGTCTGGGTTACAAATGCAGGGTTTTACTGGTGCCGTGTGAGGGCTACACTGGATCACTTCTTGCACTAGAGATGCTAAAGATAATTTCTTTTTATTACCATCAGTATTTGTGCCGTTAAAACCTTTGTGCTCTGCCCATTAGCTGGCTGTGTGTTTTCTTGCTAACAGAAGTCACAGGTTTTGCGTCCCACTCATGCATACTCTTTTGAGGTGCTCAAGGATTTGAGGTTCTCACTTACCAAGTAGTAAGCATAAAAACAGGTTTTACTGGGAAGCTGAATATTTACTCAGCGTAATATGGATTTGCAGGTGTACAAGGCCTAAGTGAGGAGACAGCAGGTATGTGCCTTCCCCAGGTTTGGCTCCACTCAGTCACTGACTTCAGGCAGGGCACTGTCACTTTTTTCCCTTTTGACGCTCGTTATGCTGTAATTTCTTCCAATGCAAAGATGCCCTGTGTGTGTGTGCTCATGTACCCACACTGCCCCATGTGATAAAGCCCTAGAGCAGACAGACTCTTGAGAGCAACTGCAGGAGCTGCCACAAAACCTCAAGCGTGACTACTGAAAAGCCATCTGCTCTACGGTGCCTCAGAGCTGATGTTTCAAAGCTCTGTATCAGAAGCAAGGCCACATCCTCCTGTTGCTCCTCTGCTGCTCGACTGCTAGGTGAGACACTCTCTTGCCCCCACCCCAGAGAGGCCAGAGAAGGAAGACAGAGGAGTGCAGCCCATCATTGGGCAGGATCCTGTAAGCAACCTGCCTGGACTGAGTGAAGAACAAGAAGCTGTCAGGGACAGGTCAGCTCGCAAGGCAACTTCCTCTGTTTCACATGGTTCATCTGATCTTGCTAATTCCCCATGCTCTCATGGACTTCCCACAGCTGACAGCAATTGTGGTGGTAGTGTTGTTTCCCCCCTTTATTCTTTTGGTGGGAAAGCAGTGTTTTGACCTGGTAGAAGGCGGGAAAGAATGGAAGAGGAGGCACTGCCAAGTATGGCAGTGCAAAAACACAAAGGACTCTGTGGATTTGTTACTATGACCAACACTTGAGAAATGACAGGGTTAGCTAGTGAGCTACAAACAAAAAACTTGATTGCTCCATCAGTAGCAAGCACACCAGAAAGGTCAATCCTGTGCCTTTTACTAATGCTGCCCCATCGTACCTGGCTGGTAGGAGTGGCCCTGAAATTGTCTGCTGAGTTACTTAGCACTTTGCCTTGATGAGAGATAAGTGGCAGCACTGAGAGGCTCCATTTCTAAGAGCTCGCTGAGTCTGAGGAGAGGATGTGGCATGGGAGCTGTGTGGACTGGGAGTGAGGTAGTGATACAGAACTGCACTAAAAATTTAAACATGAGCTGACCCTGGTGTGTTTGATGCTCTTTTTCCTAATGGATACAACCACCTGGTTTCCATTTCACTCTTACCTCCATGGATTACCATGTAAAGCGTGAAAGCACAGTCATGCCTCACAGAGGTAGTATTTTCATTTAATTGTTTAAGTACCTTTCAGCATAGCTAACACTTGCTTTGCATATAACAGGCTTTGGGGGTTTTTTAAAATATTTCATTTTCAATAAAATACATGGTATATCCCCATCTCACCTGGTACTTTTTTACTTTGCAAAGCAGAATGATGACCACATTAGTAATTTGAAGCTGTCTAATATTGCACATCCACAAACAGGTTACTCCAAGTCTCTCTTAAAGTATGTCTTCGTGTTGTGAGATGGAGGGATTCTGTGTTCAGACAGACCATGTCCACTGTAATAAGTACCTGAAAACACTACTGCAAAGCAAGCTAAGTACAAAAATAATTATTAAATAAATAGTATACCAAAGCAGTCTTCATAAGCAACAAAAAAATTAGAATGATTCATTGCACTGGCTGTTAGAGACACATTAGTTGTCTATTTCCCACTAGCAAGTAGGCTAAGAAAAAAATGTCGTTTTGAGTATAACATTGGAGGAAACTTTAAAAATAACCAGGGAAGAAGGGAAATAAAAATATTTTGATTACGAAGATAGCAGATTAAAGTACCAGAACTGTTTTTGAAAAAAGGTCATTTGATCCTAATGCAGATCTGGATGTCAATTTTCTAAATATTGCTTACCATTATAATAAGTTGGATTAACCTTCTGGAACTTTGAAATCATACTTGAGAGTCTAAATACTGTTCTTTGAACTTCTCTAATTGAAAGACTGTGCTTAAGTGAAATATCCTGGTAATTTAATTAAATTTTTGGTCTGACGTTTTGATGTGGTAGCTATATGCTGCCACAAATGCATGCAATAAAAGCTACAATCTAAAAGGAAAATCTAATTTTATCATGATTAGTATACTTATCATGACTTCTATTACACCACTTTAACTCAGGATATGCAAAGTGCCAAATGATGTGGCAGCGATGGGATCATATTTTCCTGAAATCAGTGAGGAAAGCTATTCTACAAAGCACAATTCTGAATAATTTAAAATATCAAGGGTTTTGAGACTATTAAAAAAAAAAAAAAAGAAAAAAAAAGAGGGAAACCCACCTATATAAATTATTATTTTGCAATTTATAAGACTTAAGTTTTTCTTATATGCATAAGACACAGAATGGTCATAAGACTGCAGTTAGTCTTTTAAATCCATAACCAGGCATCAAAATGAGTAACTGGATTTTTTTCTTAAAAATTGAAGATCTGTCTTCCCCCACTGAAATCAAATTGTCGTCATGTACAAGCTGAGGATTTCTTGCTTGACCATGCTGGGTTACTACCACTGCATGTGGGGGTCTATTTGGTTTGATAGTAATAGTTTGAAAGTAATAATTACACTGTAAGAAAGTAATAGTTAAAATGGAACTGTGATCACACTTGAACAGACAGAAATAAATTGTCCATTTTTACTTACTAGAGACTGGTTTTTTGATAATGCTCAAGCAAATTTGGTTTGGATATTCATTTAGACTTGTTTTATGGAGAAGCCTATGAGAACACTATATGATTTATTCTAAAAAGCACAGGGATCAGATCCCAGTCCTGCTGTCACATGGTGTCTCTAATTAATTGGAAATGCAAAAGCAGGCTCTGGGGTGTTGCAGGGGGATAGATAACCAAAGGAAGGCACGTTTCCCTTTATGCCCAAAGAAGAACTCTGGTGGCTTTTTTCAGTGGCTGGTGAGAAGTGCCATGGCTGTTTGGCTGCAGGGTTCTGCACCTATGCATACTGCCAGCACTTCTGTGCACAGAGAACAGCGACTGTGTGGCTGGGGATGGGCAGGTCAAAGCTTCAGATTCCAGAAAGCATCCATGAGGCAAGAATTTCAGTTTGCATTACAGAGAGATATTCCTAACCTGGGAGGTTTTGTCAAAACTGTGATCTGACTGTGCCCTTAAGGTTCATAAAGCAAGCAAACAGCCTGCATACAGCAAGGAAAAGATGCCAATATTGTGTTTGTTGTTTTTATGTTTTTCTCTGTATTGTTTTCAGAATAGTATTTTAAATTAGTTTCATTTCTTCTCTTTGACTTCTGGAACTGTGGACATTTAGTGTTCCCCAGCTCTGTCCCCAGCCTGATCACTGTGCCATGTCTACCAGTCTTGTGACTTTTCATACTTTCCTTCTTTGGTTTTTTATTCACTTTTCTGGACATGGGACAAACTCCTAACAGATCAAGAGCCCTGATGATTCAGCTGGACATGGGAGACAGAGAAGGTGCCCAGAGGCAGACTGGCTCATGGGCTGCTGTTAATATCCACCCGTCTTGGTTCTCTGGCCCTAGAAAACATACTCTGGCTGCAACCATAGGAAAAAGCTCTGGCTGTTCCTGCCTGAGTGGTCAGGTCCCTGGCGTGGCACTGGAAGAGGGAGCATGGAAAGGACCTGCAGGAGAGTGAGCTGAATGGATCAGGACATATGAATGGATCAGGCTGTAGTTCCCACAGGTACTGCTGTCTGTCCCAGGCTCCTGCCAAAGGCGTGTTAGGCAGAGGTGATGCAAAAACACCTGCATGTGCTTACACACAGACTGCCTCCAAGGGAGTTCCCCAGGGAGCTAAACAGTCAGGAAACAGCTTTCAGAAATGTGACATAAAACCCAAATGAAACCTTCTTACTTCGTTCCAATCTTGTAAATGATCATGGCACCATAGTCTAAATGGGGAGCTCAGCCTGTTGCGCTGCCCAAGTGGGTTCTGTGAGTCTACCTCGCAGTGAACACGACACAGAGACACCCCCTATTCTCTGAGGGAGGATTTTATATTTCCAGGACATACATTCCTTTCCTTTAGGAAACACCTGCTTCGAGGTGCATCACATGTGTGAGACAACTTTTTCAAACCTGTAGAGCACATGCTGCTTTGGGCTATCCTGTTGTGTTCCATCCTGTCCCATCCTGTACCATCCTGTCCCATCATCCTAAGTTGCTTTTGATTTTTAAATTCTAATTCCATCACACCCTGAAACCTGTGACCAGGGACTACTTGTCAGAGATCTTTAACTGCTTTTATTGCAATAAATAAATGCATTTTCTGCTGGCACATTGCACAACATGACAGGAATCTGTCATGTGTTTGTTCTCTCAACTTTTCCACCAGAAGGCAAGTGTTGTCAGTAAACCACTTTGTTTTGAAAAAATATGTGTGTGTGTAATTAGAGATGTTCGTATGTGTTTATGTGTAAATGCAGCACATATACACACACATGCAAACTGTGTGTCTGCTTCTTTCAGGGGTGAGAAATCCCCACGGAAAGCTCTGTCTGCTGCACAGTTAGGTTGGTGCAGTCCATGTGGTAGGAGCAAAGCTGCTGTGAGATTATAAACATTTTTCTAAACAATGTTTCAGATAGGGAATAATAAAGTACTGTCTCAATCGAGTGACTTTATTCGGGTTACAAACTGTGATTTGGTGCCAAGTCAGCCCTGTGAGTGCAGTGATGTTCACTGACCATGGGGTTTGGCTTAGCACCCCCATTGCTCCCAGCAGCACTTAGCACAGTGCAGAGACCAAACGAGTGCTCAGCTTGTGGTGCCTGTGCTGCAGAGAGGACTCGGTATCCCTAAAGCACATCTAGAAAGTGTCTATCAGCATGGGGAAGTCCTGCTGCCAATCTTCTCCACCTTCCCTTCTGTCCATTAGCCTTTTACAGTTTTTAGTCCTTGGTCAGTGGTTATTGCTTATTCATGTATGATGTCTGGTAGTAGCTTCCTTAGCACTTACCTCTAGTGAGTCTAGTGGTGTTTCAACCCATCACACCTCGTGTCAATGCTAGTGTTTCCACTTGATTGCTCTTGGTCCTATCTCAGCAGTTTTTTACAGAAATTTTTTAAGGCTCTAAGGCTTCACACCCATACTTATTGGACAGTTAGCAGACTATTCCTACTGAGTCATGACTGGCACCTTGGCATAAGGCTAACACAAGTTTTCCTTCACTCCTGGTTGTCAAAATTTCCTCCAGACCCACTCTCTGTGGCTGTTTGTAGTCACACTGATTACTCTGCTTCATTAAGCAGCAGAAAATTAGTTGGTTGCAGGAATTGGAAGTGTTTCTAAGACAGTGCTAAATTGTGGAGTACCTTAGCAGTGCAGTTTAAAGTTGTCAAAAGAGCATCACTGCATTGTTCATGACTCGTTTGGGGCTCCACAAGCAAAGCGGAGTGTTGCTTACAGAAACTTGCAAGGTCTCAGTGAGTAGCTCAGTATTGCAGGTAGCATTGTGTTGATGTGGTGTGCCCTTATAACGTTAGTGGCAGGTGCATTTTTAGGTGGCCAAACACTGACGAGAATCAAGAGATCCAGCACATTTTCTGAAAGAGAGCTCTGTGCTGTTTCCACTAGTTTCCTAATATCACCCATATACCTTTTGTTTCCTCTAATGATGTACTCTCTAGATAATTGGAATCACTGTAGAAGTGCTATTGATAGGTTCAGATATCTGCATGGGATAATTTCCAATCTCCTGGACTGAAGGGAAAGTTCACCCTGGAGGCAGAAAACTGGAATCCGTCTTACTCGTATTGCTGGCATTCCTCCCAGCGAGTTTCCCAAGCATCTCCTGGTGTTGCAATAGGAGATGAGCTGTGTGGGGATCCCCAGCTCCATTAGACTCAGCTTGGAACTCTTCTTGCATGGTTTGTTTTAAAGCCTCAATAAGATCAGCTGGATGAGTCATGCTGACAGTGATGCTATTCTCTGGGTGCACCTAGTCCATCCTTGTAGGTAGGGCTTTTCTAGTTGGTTACACTGTTGGTTTGATTACCTGATTTACTTTTCACCTTACTATTCCCACCTTCTGCAGTGTTGACACCCTATGACTGCATTTGCAGTGTTGCGTGGGGCTCTTCCGCAGTGTGACTCCTCCGCCTGAAATATCACAGGCCACTTGAAGCACAGGAGGCTCCCTTGGTGCAGATGAGGTAGTAATCAAGTTTGAACCAGGTGGGCTTTTAGCAGGGACACAGCCCAACACATAGGCCTTTCCTCTGATTATCTAGTACCCTCTAGGGTGTATTGAACTGGCTTGGGCAGATCAGTGCTTGAACCCTATAGCTGTCTGATTAGTATTGACCCAAAGTAGTCTCCTGCATGTGGCACTCTCACAGTGGTAGATGGTATTTCTGCACCTGAGTTGCAAACAGTTTAAAAGTGATGTGCCTAGTTGGATTGTTATCTCTTCAGGGATTCCACAGCTTTGTGTCTCCCTTCTTAGATGAGGGACACTTACTCCTCTAACTACACTGGCAGCGTACCAGCTTTTTGATAAGTGTGAGGCTGAAGGCTGCAAAGAAGGATCTCTTTGTATAGGTTGAATTTCCCTGTGACAGTCTCCTGTCCCTTTCCTGATGGTTGATCATTGCATGGATTTTGTTAAGCCCTCGTATGCTTCCATGACAGTTGTGTTTCACTGTCCATAGCCAAGGTCTCATTGTGTCATATTGTTGCTACAAGGGTTGGGCTAGGAATACATGACAGAGGTGTGAGCAGAGGTGGAGTAGTCACTGTAGTATGAGAGGAGTAAGTTGAAGGCAAGTCAAGAATGGCAGAGCTGGACCTATCTCCTCAGGTCTACGCTCTTCCTTTCTTGGATTGTGAACTAAGAAACCTAGTTTCTGTGTAAGAAATCTAGAAACTACGCAGTCTCATAGTAAGAAAGGCCTTCTGTGAATTCTTCTCCATCTGTGTGTGTACCAGGGTCAAGTTTCTATTTCAGCAGTGGCAGCTATGCCAACTTCATGTGGATCATCTTTTTTAACTGAGGTTAGCAACATGTCTACCCCTTCTTGCTTTAAAGGGACTTAGCTCACCTGTTTCCTTGACCTGGGTTTTGCTCAGTAGGGCAGTAGTCACATGGTGTAGGTAGACCAGTCTGTTCTACAACAGAGCTAGGTGTTGCATCCAATGGACACATCTATCCAATCAACCTCCTGCAGTATGGGTATGGCTTATATGGGTATTTTGGTACCTGCTACAGAGATAATGACAGAGGAGTGCAAGAAGTTTGCATTTACCACTGGTGTCACAGGGATAGGGGGCTAGGTGCAAGGTTCCTGTCTTTTTCCATGTTCCACATAGCTGTACAGATAGCAGCCATCCCTCCCTTGTATCTTTGGACAGTCAGTGGTCTGTGAGATTGTTGTCTTTGGCACGGATAGCTGTAAAACAAAGTGTAATCCACTTTTTCCAGTTCCAAACTACAGTTTATAGCATGCTGCATCTCTTGTGTCACCCTTACCATGTGAAGTTACAAGATTTCCAGTCTTCAGTGCTCTTTTACTAGGCTAAACTATTCTGCTGGATCTATCCACAAAAAAAAACCCATATATTTTTGGTCCATCAGTCTTGGAAGGAGGCCTCTAGGATGTGGCTGCTTCAGGTAGCGGTCAGTGTTTCTACTTATGTGCCGATGCATTCTGTTTCAGCAAGTTTTTGCATTTATAGCATTAAGGTTCTGCTGCCCCCATCTCTTCTTTGGTGCTTCTGCTGATGTCATGAAGGTGCAGCTTTACTGGGCAGTGGGAGGCAGTCTCATGGCTTCCTCTCTCCTGTTAACAGAGTCCATGCCACCAGATGTGAGCTGGGTACATGTGCTGCCTGGTTGCCCACTGGGGCTTCTGACTTACAGTGCTCATGAAGGAATTGTGATGCTGAGCCTTTGCCTAAGAAGCTGGTCCATCTCAGCACCTGACTGAGTAGGAGCCTTTGTAGCCCTAGTGGAGGTACAAATCCCTGGCCAGGAGCACTGCATTGGATATTGCCTCTCTCAATACTTGCAGTTCCTACAATATTTGTAGGAGTCCTAGAGATGGACTTCTTATATATGCAAGGCCAAGGTGTCACCGGTCAGTACAAAAAGAAGCATTCTTTTAGATCTTACTGCAAAGGAAGCAAGTCCTCAAGTCTTAATTTTTGGCACAATGAATGAGAAAAAAAATATTAACATTGGAATGTAGCTTATGTATTTAAGAGGCAGTCGTTAAAAATGAGGTTTAAGGGCACCTACACATGGGCTTCTGACAGCCTGACTCTCCATTACTTCTCTGGATTTACTAAAGTAGATCATTTTGAGGGATTTAGTCCATGGGAAGTTTAAAGATTTCAAAATGTAATTCTTTTCCAAATTATGATGAAAAGCCAAAATCTGAGGCCATTTCAGAAAACATTTAATTTCAGTCTCCTTGAAAAGGTTCATTCTGCTGGTATAAAAATATTTCATTGACTTCATCATATGATTTACCTGAGTATTTTATCACTGATAGAGTATCAGGTGAGAAACAAATTAAAAATTGAATTTTCCTAAAAAGAAAATGCATTAACAACATTTCCCTTGAAAATTAACATAATACTTCTTTTCTGACCTATTTCTAGCCAGTCAGCCCAGCAGCATCTTGTGATTCAAAATACTTACATGAGTAATTTTTCAAAAACTGTGAAAATAATTATCCCCTAGTAGCAATAAAAAACTGGCATTCAGCCAGGAATAATATCTCTGCCTGGTACCCCCGAAAATTCTTCCTTCTGTCATGTCCAGAAATCTTATTGATAGCTGGCTTTGGCAATACTAACTGCAGCTAGTGTGAAAAGGCAATTAACAATTATAAACACAAAACTGCTTTAAAGAAACCTCTTCCTTTTGATGTTTTCTTGAGAAGAGTCTGTATAACCTCTGCACACTGGCTTCATGTACCTATTAACTAATATTCTTATCATGGCATGCTTTTCCTTCCCTCGATATCAAAAGGACTCATTCAATATTGAAAGATCTGCTGAAGTGCTACTAAGCAACAGCAGACGCCTACAGAGATACACACATATCTCATTTATTTTTCCCCAAATGAGTTTCTGTGATGATTGAAACCATTCCAAGTTCTTCCTGATTTCTGAGGCTCCTGGGCGTGTGCTCTGAAGTGATGGGCAGAAAAGTTTGCATATGTGTAATAATTTTGAGACATGAATGGACAAACTTGAAGATAATTGATTTGTGATGAAGCCTTTTCTCTCTTTCCCAAACAGCTAATATGCCAGAGGATTATCCAGATCAGTTTGATGAGGTAGTGGACTTTATTCAAGCCACTATTAAAAGACTGAGGAGGTCACCAGATAAACAGACACCAATTTTCTCTAGGCGAGAGAGAAACCGTCAAAACACAGCCACAAACACAGAGAATTCCAGCAAAAAGGGAAGAAGGAATCAAAAAGGCAAAAATCGAGGATGTGTCTTAACAGAAATACATTTAAACGTGACTGACTTGGATTTGGGATATGAAACCAAAGAAGAGCTAATTTTCCGGTATTGCAGTGGATCTTGTGATGCAGCTGAGACCACCTATGATAAAATTTTAAAAAACTTAACCAAAAAGAAAAAACTGGTCACTGACAAAGTGAGGCAAGCTTGTTGCAGACCCACAGCCTTTGATGATGACCTGTCCTTTTTGGATGATAACCTGGTTTACCACATACTGAAAAAACATTCCGCGAAAAGGTGTGGATGTGTCTGAAACTGCTTGCCAGTGACAGCACCAGTTTTCCATTCCTGCTACGCTGCAAAGAGAGGGACCAAGGTTCCCAGGAAAGTGTCTACTCAGAGTGGAGAAAAAAGGACCAAGAACACAGAATGAGGAGCCATCGGAGCCTGGGGATGGGGAGACACGAAGCAGAGTAGAAGGATGGAGACTTTTGACATCCTATGGGGATTTAGATAAAAACTCAGGTGGAGATGCCGATGGATGGATGGTGTGCACGCTACCTTTCCTGTTTGACTCAGTCCACCATCAGTGAGACTCAATCCATGAGGAACGTGCTTAAAAACACAACCCTGCCATACCACGCTGTGTTGTAGTTATGCCATGATATACCACTTATACCAAGAAGCTAAGCTAAGAAGTAGGTTAGGAGTACCTTACTAATCCCCTGTGCCCTCAGCTCTACTGAAAGACACATTGTGCTACTGCTCACTGGAGGGCAGTTTCTGAATGCTTAGGACAACTCCTAAGCTATGCTAAGATTAACTTTGTAAGTAAGATGATATTGGGCAAATATCAAAATGACCAGAATCAAATTCTCGCAAAGCAAAACAGTTCTGCTTACTGGCTAAGTTTGGTTATTTCCATCTCGTGTTTCTTCAAAATGAGTGCAGGATTTCATTCTTCTTCTACCTATGAAAACAAGTTGAGTTTTTAAGCACTTCTTCCTAGTACAGTAAGAGAAATAACAAGCCCAACCTACACAAAACACGTTTCTTTAGGTTTACAAAGGACTAACGTCACTTGCGTAACTGCATTTCTATTTGGTCATTGTGAGCAGAGACTACTTGATGCAATGCATCCCTTCAGAGACATAAATATACAGAAGATATTTATTGAGATTAAGTTATTGTTATTTATTTCAGTTCAGTAATGAGTCTCCTTATTTATTGAAGTGTCTTTCAAAGGTGCCAAAGTAGATGGCACTTGGGGATATAGAGAGACAAAGACGTTGGGAACAACGGTCCGTGCTTTTGATTGAAAGTGTTAACTTGAATGCAAAAAATCACTTACTTTACCTTTTTTTCTTTTAAAAAGAGTCTTGAATATGTTCACAAAAGATAGTGCCGAAGCCTGCAGCCCTTCTTGTTTTTCACTAGTCGTTTTGAAAATTACTACAGTCATACGTGTGCAGGAGCAGCAATGGCTCTGGATGAGTGAGGGTCGCAGGACTTGGCTCAACATTAGCAATTTGTTAGAAAAACTAATTTTAGTCATATTTTAAATGTAGCCACATTTTTTTCCTCACACTTTTTGCCAACTGACCTCGTATAACTATTGACAAATGGAAAATAATCACATTTAGCCTTATAATTTCTTGTTATATTTATTTAAGCTTTTCCTTCCATATTTCCGTATAGAAGAGGTTAAATGCCTCTTACTAGTTAGCCCTGGATTTAATATAGTCTGCAAGTAAACAGTTGTGTTAAATAAACAGAGTGTTTTGTATAATTTGCTGAAACATTACAGGATCATACCCACACAGCAGAACGGTCTGAGTTTCCTTAGGTCGAGGGAGGTTGTACAGCAAAGGTGTTCACATGTGACTGCTAATGCCAACTCTCATTCTGGAAATATTTTTCACAAAGAAGCAGAAGTACAGGTCACTAGACATGCCTGACAACCAGTGAAGCATCAACTCCCGCAAAACAACATGAAAAAAAATCCCTACTGAAAATGGTAGTCCAACCTTTTATCTCATGTGTGATGCCTCTCCATACTCATTTTGTCCTGGGCCCCTCAGGGCAGCGCCGAAGAAAGGTCTAGAGGTCAAAAAAGTCCAGAACAGGCATAGAAAGATGTACCAGGCATATGGCATGTAATTCGTCCCTGACTTCCGCTGCTGTCCTGGGCAGATGGAGGATAGCCCCAGAGAACCACTCACAGGGTCTGTTGTCTCACAACCACAGAGATACCTTACCCTCCATGCTGCACTGGAGTGGTGACACCACCAGCATTGGCATGATGTGGGCACTAAAACTCTGCCAAGCAGAGATCAGTTGCACTCCTGGGCGGTTGACCAGCAGCAGCAGCACTCAGAGGTGTGCTTTCCCTTGCCCCAGTTGCTGAAAACAAAACTTGCCCCAAAGCATTTTCTGTGCAGCTGAAAGAGGCTGCAACCAAAGCAAATCTCTGTGTTCAAAATAGAAAAGGGTAAAGTTTGTGATTTTTTTAAAAAAAATTTTTAGGTTTTTTTGTTTTGTTTTGTTTTAGTTTTTAGACCTTACTGAAGACAGGAGTGTGCTTCTCTGGATTTTTTTACTTCACCTGCAATTATATGTCTCAGTCATTTGTGTTAATCAACCAAAGTTCTCTACAGACTTTATTTTTGTACAATATTCATTTTATAACTTTTTACAAAATAAAACTCATTTCTATTGTTATCTGGTTGTTGCTTGTGCTTCCCCATTGTACCACTTCTAAATTACAGCATTGCCCAGTTCCTAATCTGTGTACCTGAGGCAAGTGGCCAGCAAGTCCTCTACAAAGTGGAGCATTCTTCTGCTATCTCAACAACATCTTTAATGTGGATCAGAGGTGTCTGTAGCATCGATGGGTGACTGCAATAACTGATTTGAAAATGTATAGTGAGCAGTGACAGTAATCCACCCAGTGGCAGGCTTAAAGCCTGGGGTTACCCAAGCTGTCCCTTGCCCATATGGGGCTGCAGTGTCTTTGTGGTGGTCTTGGCTATGCATGGCCACAGTTCCTGCACCCAGAGAAGATTTGCATTTTGCTTTGCTAATCCAGGAGTTACATCAGTTGGACTGAATTCCATCAACATTGGCAGTTCTTTTACCTTCATCTTTAAACAGTAAAATAAAACTTGAGGAATTTGCTTATCACCATCATCCTGGAAAAGATGAGGACAGGTTTCGTGGCTGTGGCCAGCAACATTTTCTCAACTGTTTTATGTTAAATGCTGTGGTTCCCATCACAGAGCCCATAAACACACGCAGACTTAGAGGTTTCAGCACTGGACTTTCCTCCAACTGCTACAAAGAGGAAGAAGGAGCATCTGAGCAGCAAGCAAGAGAGCGGGAGATCAAACACTCCTAATGTACAGCATATGGATGCCTTGGTTTCATTTGTGCTGACGGGGGCCATGCACGCAGCTCTATCCCAGCTGCTGGAATGCAAAGCAGAGCTCGCAAGCCCTGCTTTTGAAGCACACGGTATTGAAGACATCCCTCCTCACATGCCACTGCCATCACTCCTTGCAGCAGAAGCCCATCCACCACATGCAAAAGCTGCAGGCAGTGTTTGGCAGGGAAGTGACCCGCAGCTTCACATTCAGAGGAGACTCTGCACTCTCCCAAGAAGTTTGAGGGAATGTCTACATGAAAAACAGCTGTGAGGTGCTCTGAAGTTTATTGTCTGATCTTAGAGCCCAAACCTTCTCTCTGCTCTTACATGGGTGGGGAAGCACAAAGACAATGCTTAAGTTTTGCTTGACCTTGTTGGAGGCTTTGAGTGGGCCACATAACAGGTGGCAGGAGCAGTATTGCTTGCACAGAGCTGTTTCACTCTCCTTCCACAACCTTCCTGATGAGGATAATACTGGAGAGAGCAGATGGGGCTCTGTTATTGCAACTCCAGGCTCACCAATGCTGGGCTGGCACTTTCAAGCTCCTTTTCTGGTTAAAGTGAGGCTTGTGGTATTTTCCTGGCACCCTACATGCATTAAAGCAGCTTGAAACCTTCAGCTGGCAGGTTGTGTAAAAGATTACAAAAAGGACTTAACTTTCATTTGTTACTAGGTAGTGCCAACACTGAGACAGACATTATGTTGCTGCTTGAGCAGCAAAGACAGCACTATCCTGGGTCCTTTCTGGAGGGATAAGACATGTCTCAAGATAGAAAAAAACTTTTACAAGGGAATGGATTAATCAAACACCATAATCATTACACTTGCTCAACAGCTTTATTACCTGACAAATTGATAAGGATTTTTTTTTTTTAATTTTGCTTTGGATTTTGTTAGCATTGTGCTGCCAGTCAAGAATGGCTGGTTAGAGACATGGGACAAGTTATGAATGTCTAAGGAAAAAGCAGGTATTTTGCATATTAATGATGCAATTTGGAAGTTTGAGCGTGATTCTTCTGTGAGTCCCCTCTAGAAGGGGTTGCAACCATGTGCATTCCACAGGCAGTGTCACCCACAGGCAGGGCATCAAGACAGACACTGTCATAGCAGCAGGTTCTTTCCATCTCTCCATGCTATCCATCCCACCATGATCTGGTGCTGCTTGTCTCAGCACAGAGGGGGAAGTAGGCAAAACTGTTTGATTCTGGGTTGTTTCCCCGCTTCCCACAGAAGGGAGAAATGGACAAAAGCAGTCAGTGCCTCAGTCTGGAGTTGCACAGGAAGAAAACAGAAGCAACCTCGTTTGTTGCAATCTGGATGGCTAACCAAAAATACAGAGGAAAATATCAGGATGAAGAAAACAAATGGAGCTGACACATTGTATAAATAGGTCTTCAAATGTCATGCATGGCTGGAACAAAGCTATTTTGTTCCAAAGCAAGAGACAGCTTGAAATGGCTCAGTAATACACATTGAGAGGTTTGCTTATTTGGAACAGAGCTCTTCTAATGAAAAGGTTAATTGTGTTGCAATGGAAAAGAAAGAAGGCATAGCAGAGGCCAGGCCTGCACTCCTCACCCTAACAAAATTTCCCACTGGCTCATAGTGAAGATTTTCTACCACAAACATCACAGGATTGAACTACTAACATTCTAATAAATTATACAGTAGGTATTTCCACAGGTCAATAAGAATAGCTACATAAACCATATATTCTAGCAGCATTAATCCTGCTGACTTTCAGTCAAGTTGCAGCATCATCCAGTGAGAAAAATATGGTGCTCAGCTCAGCCTAACTCAGGGAAGTTTCCTTGGACAGGCACCGAGCACTAGTACTCAAGGTCAGCACCAAGATGTCTTCAGTTGCCGTTGGTTTTTCACTTTGAAACTGCAGCATTTTTTTCACTTTTCCCAAAAAGGTTCACTCACAAGTGAAGTGAAGAAACGCCAAGTAACACAATGGACTTTTGAAGGCTGTAAAGGGTTGCTGTAATTAGCCACAGGGCTGATGCTAAAGTCTGCAACTTCTCAGGTTATTGACAGCAATACGAGCACTACCACATGTGGAGGTTTCCACCCTCTGCCCCAAGCCTTTGGTTTCCTCTCTCCCAGCTCACTGGATGAGGAAAGCTTCCTTCTCTGTCACTCCAGGCAAAAAGGAAAATCAGTTGGCAGTGCAGATCCGCACACCTTGTCTCCAAGTGGTCCTGGTAGGTGTAAAACCACATCCTCATCAGCACTACTCCACTGGCTGTTGTGGAGTTACTCCAGTTTCATAGGAATGTAAATAAGTCTATTGCAACTGTTTACCTTCCTAGCAATATTTATACACAATTAGAAAGCTTGCATCCTTGTACAGTCCCCCTAGTCTTTCTATTTCATAAAATTGTAGAACTGTTTGTGTTGGAAGGGACCTTAAAAACGATCTCATTCCAGCTCCTCTGCCATGGTCCTTCAGACCAGGTTGCTTAGAGCACAATCTAACATGTCCTTGAATGCTTCCAGGGGTGGGGCATCCCCAGATTTTCTGGGCAACCTGTTCCAGTGCCTCACTAGCCTCACAGGTAAGAATTTCTCCCTAATATGTAACTCTACTACCTTTCAGTTTGAAGTCATTCCACCTTTTCCTATCCCTATATGTGTTTGTAAAAAGTCCCTTTTTTACAACTTTCCTGTAAGCATTTAAATACACTTTATACACTGGAAGACTTCTCTAAGGTCTCCCTAGAGCCTTCTTTTCTCCTGGCTTAACATCCCTAGTGCTCTCAGCCTGTCCTCACAGGAGAGGCTCTCCAGCCCGCTGATCATTTTCATGTGTTCTGGGATTTCCAGAGCTTTAACACATTTCACTGTGCTCTGATCATGTTGCTAATTCCTCTTCTTTTTTTCCCACTGGCACTCACCCACAGCTTTCTCTTCTTTGCCTGTCTCATGACTCCCGCATTAATCTCTGGCTACACAGATGCTGTAAACATGTCCCATAATTCTTATTTCAGGTTAACATCATTCCGCTCTGAGATCCAAGCAGGGGTCAACGGGCGTTTTGTGTTAGTGTATGATATTATTTCTAACAGTAATTTCGATTTTTGTTAAAAAACTCACAGTTTAGAGATCAATTTTGGATAACTGTATTTTGAGAGATACAGAGACTCCTTTCCCACAGGACTAGGCAGGTTCTCTGGAAGTGATAGTGACTGCACATTCAGGGCAGGATGAAGATCTCTTAGTACCCCATCTCTTGCAGTGGCCCTCAGCTGGGAAAAGAAGGAGTAGAATAAAAAAGCAAACTGGGAGTGGTATTTTCCCTGAAAACCCCACCCCAGATTCAACAATTTGCAGTTCAGAACATTCTGAGCCAGATGTTTTATCAGTGTCCAACAGCTCTTGGCAGGTCTGTCTTGCTGGGAAGGTACCCAAAATCCTTCTTTGTGAATTAGAACAGCCCTGAACTCGGGCGATTTAATTCTATGCAATCTGAGCAAGAGCTTCTCTGCTGGCACTGAAACTACATTTCATCAGTTGCCTACTCATTCCTGTGTCCCAGTGAGGTGCCAGATCTCCTCCACCTTCGTAGTCCATGTGGATCTGTCCAATCTGAGAAGCCCTCATATCTCTCACCATTCATGTCTTTTCTCTCTCTTCCTAATGGACCACATTCCTCCTGAGGGGAAGATAACCCCATTAGGATGCTGGATAGGAGCAAACCATGGATTTCCACAGAGGCCCATTGATAATTTTTTTTTTTCTGTTTTCTGCTCTATTTCCAAGAACTCCTTTCAGGTGTTGGGTGGGGAACTCATCCGAAACATGACTCCAGAAGCAACACATTGCATCTTCTTGGGAATCCCCTTTATTTATCACAGAACTTTTGACAGCTATCAGGTCTGAACCTGACTAACTTCAGTTGTGTAGGTCTATACAATGTATCACGTGGCAGCCAAAACAAGTTTGTTTTTACTGAGATGTAACCATAGTGTGCAGTCACTGTGAAGCAAGAAGGCACTGTCCTGAGGCTTGGCCACTGTGCAGTGCCAACAGGTGCCCACCTCTCAAAGCTGTTGATGTGTGGAGACCCAGAGTCTCCAGGTCTGAGGCACACGCAGTGACTTAGGAACAAGTCTTGTCTCACTGCACAGGAAGTTAGAGGGATCTTGTCCTCTGGAAGTTACTTAGAGGACTGCCTTAAATCAAAAATGGTCATAGACAATAGCCAAGGGACCATTTAGGAGGAGCTGAAGAAAGGCTTGCAGCAGGCTTTTTTGGTGTTTATGTAGGACATCAAATTCTGCTTACAGCAAATGTTTTTCTGTCAAGGATATCTGGTTTCATTTCAGCTACAAATGTGAATCTCATTTAAAAGTCTAGAGCAAGTCAGTGATAACAAGAGATTTTTGCAAGGAGTACCTCCCTTTCTGATTCTGACAACTGGCAAAACGAAATCTGGAATACCTAAAGAAGTGCTCCGAAACCTTGGACTTTTTTCTGTTCATCTATTAGAATGGCTTGGTAACACCTTATGCTTATTTCTTAGTGTGAGTAGCAGGTGATTAATATAGGACAATGCAGGTAAATCTCGGTAGTAGTCTGGAGTTTGTATCTGACAGGGTGTATTTGACTGTCTGTATTTGACTGTGAGTGTATATTATGTGCTAGTATGAAACAATGAAGTACCTTTGTGTCATGTCTTCTCTTTAGGACAGCTGCTCTGGGGAGATTGTTTGAAATACCTTTAAATCTTTGTCTGTTCTTTTAAAATAGATGCGATATTTACAATATTTAATGCAAAAAAATCTCATAGATCTTTCTTACATGTCATCAGTAATATGACATGACATTCACCTACATGATATGCCTTTTTACAGAAGGTGAAATAATGCACAACCTAAAATTGTTTCATCATCATCTGAAGGACGAATAAAATACATGAATGCCTAGAGTCAAGGCCACAACAGTGTTATTCCATGTAGAACAAGAAAGTTCATTAAAAGTTTCATGTATTCATTTAACTTTCCTCATGATAAACCATTGAGTCTCCTATCTTGTTTCTAACTAAAGACTCAGCAGTGTACTTTAAAATTACACTCTGTGAAGATATTTAAATAATTATGATAAAGCCTCACTCACAAAAAAGTTAATCCCACATGGTCTTAATTGTATTTATCCACCTTTCCAGTGTTATAACTCAGTAAATAGGACGGCCACTAAAAGTACAGTTTTATGGCTGAGTCTGTTCTCTGGCATTCATTTAATCATGTGTTTCATTTTCATCTCTTCTCAAACTGTCAGGTGTTGTTCCTTACATGCTTTCTGTAACACACATCCCTCTAGTCCCACTCATGATTTGGTACTATTGCCTTTTCTTTAGCTTGTTGTTGACATTTATAGCTGTTTTTTTCCAAGAAATAGCATATTTTTAAAACAGGGTCCCTTTTTCACTTTTTAGTGCTTTGACTCAAGAATTTCTCACACTAGAAGTGGTCCAGCTGACATCTTGATCTTTATATCCATCCCAATCCAAGAAAGCAGCAGTGAAAACTCCAGTGTACTGATTCCACCTTTCTTTGGGAAGCTCTGTGGAAAATCCTGTTCCTGCTCTGCTCAGTAAGAAAAATGCAGAAGCTGCATGTGCTATGGCCCACAGCACTAGCCTCTATCACCTTCCTTGAGCACAGATACTGTAACCATGGGGAATGAGGTCAATGCCGTGCAGAAATGCAAACATTTGTCCACATTCATACCCAATGGAACGCTACCAGTGGCGTGACACTGCAAACTGCTATGCTGTATGTAAATGCGTAGTGTCCTTCACTGTCCGCAGGACTTACTGACACTATGGGGCTAAGTGGCTAAGTCTAGAATAGAACAGAGTAGTATTTCTCATTGGAAGGGATATATAGTGATCATCTAGTCCAACTGCTGGACCACTTCAGGGCTGACCATGTTAAAGCAGTCTAAGAGTCACATCCAAGGAGTAGGTACACAAGGATTAGGGGGAGAGAGATGCTGTTTCAGTGGTTACTGGCCTCATTTAGACCTACAGGGAATCACACAGACACTTGTTTAGCCAGAGGAAGCAAGAAAGTACTCTTCTTCTTGGACTTCTATGCATTTCCAAATACAAATATTTTAAGAACAGTAAAGATTGACCGTTTTTCCTATGCTTTTTCAAACACAGCAGTTTGTTACTCCATCAGAAGAACTCAGCTCAGCAAAACGGAAACCTTTCATGGTAACTCATCCGTTCAGCCAACACTTCGTATGGCAAGCCATGAAGGGAACTCAGTTCACCTCTCCCATGGATCACTCAGCATGTTGGGCTATACAACAAAGCTGAAACAAAGTGCTCTGGAATTACAGAGACAAAGTATCCCGCTAGGTTTTTAAAGAAATCCTGAGCTACCAGCTCCTGGCACTTCATTTCCAATAGTGGTCTGCAAGTATGCTGTGTCCATCCTGAAAAGTCCTGTCATCAGCCAGCTGATGGGGTGCTAATCAGAGCACACATACACACTCTCCTGGACATAATGAAACTAAAAAAAGGCTGGAAAACTCTACTCCTTTCTCATAACAGCTACAGAATCCTACTGCTGAAGATAATAGGAGAGAGCAAAAACTCTCATATAATCAGTTTAAGAGGAACAAAATCACTGGAAAAGGCAGTCCTAAGATGGCATTAAGTCGCGCAATTTTAGTCTTATTACCCGCACACTTTCTAAGTGTTCCCCAAAGGCCTAACTCTTGCTCTACGCTGCCTGTGTTGCCAGAACTGCTCAGCAAATGGGATGGATGAGAGTGCAGGGAGCAAGAAGAAAGGTACTTCGAGTTGGGAGGCTGGGCTGCGATACCACTATTTCAATACAGCTGAAAAAAAAAACACATTCTTTTTGAGATCTTACAGAAAGCAAAGCATATGTGTTTCCCAACCTCATCAGGGGTCTGGCTGAGAGGAGCCCACTTCAGTTCCTGGAGTCCTGCACATCAGCTTTGCAGATTTGCCAGCAGGATGGCCTGCAATATGTGTACACATGGTATCTGGCAACAATAATTCAGTGAAAATGAAAAATGCTTCTCATTCATTGCAAACAAATGGGTACAGTGCAATCTCAGGCAAACTTTCCCAAAGCGGGCACCCCTCTGGAATGAAAGAGAAAAGAGTGAAGAAAGAGTGTGGGGGCCTGGAGGAACCCTGACAGGAAATGCGTGGGAATGGTTACTTCAAAGAGTTGAGTAGATATCTAGGAAAAGAGCAAGCTTCCAAATGCAGCCTTTGCTTTCTGATCTGGGAAAGCAGAGCTCTTGCCATGGCCAGCATGGTCAGCCACACATGCACTGCCAGGGCAGGGCAGGGGTACCATCAGAGGCCTGCTCATCGCTCATCACCAAATTTTCTCCCAAAACAACTTCTTCTGGCATTTTAAAGCCCTGTGACCCTGCAAGTCTGGGCATCTTCTGAGAAATATACAGTCGTTCATTTACTGCCAGGTTTCTTCCTAGCAGAGGCTTTGTCTGCCAGAGCTTGTGATACCAGCTCTCAGTTCTACTGGAATCCATGGGGAAACTTTAGACGGTAGTCCCAAAGCTCATCTAGACAGGGATGTTCCAGATGAAAGTGTCAGAGCCATGACAGTAACTGTTGACACAGCTCAGAACCATATGGCCACACATATTTATGTGTCGGCCTCTCTCTGCACCTTTATTTTATGGTCCTCCTCAATCTTCACTGACACAAAATCAGCAGCTATTCAGAAAAAGGCCCAGCACCTATGTGGAGAAATGTGTGGCATATGTACCACTTGTAAGAGTGAAAAAGCTACAGCACTTAACACAGGTGAGGAAACAAATCACCTTTAGGAAAAGTATGACAGGAAATTTGATTTGGATTGTATGTAGTCTGAAAGCTAAGGCAGATTACTATGAGTGGATAAAATCTAATTCTCATTTTACCTCTAGCATACCTGTATTTATTTTCACATTTCAACAGTGTATATATACAGTGCAGCATTCATAAACTGTCTTAGCGATAGGACCTCAATGCAAACATAACCAATTGCATGGCCAACAACATCTCTAAAATCAATAGCTTATCTGATCTCTCCAAATCAATCATAAACCTATACATTTATTGAAGCATTTCTATTGTCATTGGTTTAACAGCTACAAATGGGCTTTCCTGAAGAATTACAGGGAATAACAGCTGGTGGCATTGTCACCTGAGAGTATAGACTCAACTCTGGTTGAGAGTTGTTTTGCTTTCCTGTGTAAAAGCTCTGTTGTGTTTACTTCACTAAAGTTTAACTTGGCTATGATTTCATGACTCCTGAATTCATGCAACCCCTTGGCCAAGCCATAGAATAGCGATTCAATAAAGATGAGTGACATCACTAACCCAATACAGCAGCTATTCAGATGTACGCTGTGGTCTTCTTACATAATCTCCTAATTTTAGCTTCTGAGAGAGGCACATACAGTACCACAGTGTGTTATGAGCTCTGAATAACTGCCTAATATCCAGATACTTTTTCCAAGGTTATTTTTTTCCCCTGGTTTTTAAAATTATTTCCTTACACAAATCTCTAGGTGCTGTTTTCCCCTTAGTAAAGCCTCTCTTCTAAATGTGTTCAAGGCTTCTGCTCCTCCTGATCACCTTGACACATCATTAGCAGGTCATTGCAGTTGTAATGGTGCTTATGGCACTACTATGCAGTTCGGACCTTGGGATTTCATAATGACTGTCAGCAAGAACAGCCCCAGAAGACAGTAAGTTTATCTAAGACTTAATTCAAGCACCAGACACACACATGCTCAACTCAAAGTGCTTGGTTTGCTAAAAGTAGCTGTTTCTTGTAGATTTGCAAAACATGTATGAAAATACTTTTAATCAAGAAATATTTCAGGTCAAGGGCTCTTTTTTGCTACGTGCTAAAACACTAGCACCTGTAATCCCTATTCCCTGCAATCGGTTAGCAGCAAAAAGGTGAATATTTCATGCCAGTTATTGGTACAAGCTCCTGATACAAGTTAAATGTGGTAGCTTAAGCACACTAGCAATAGTGTTGGAAATCCCATGGATGGATGTTTCACTCCGGAAAAACAAGAAAGTCGTGCTTTCATTGCAGGAATTGCAGGCATGACATGCACTCAGGCATTGTGCACACCACCCAAGAGAAGTTGTATATTACGCACACTGCGTGTGCAGGCTCCACAGATCCTATCACATAGAAACCCAGTGGTGCTATTTCGTGCAATTTACCTTTCTTCAGCATTTTATCTGCTATTTTTACACAACTATATCTAGCAATAGGACTTGTAGCTTCAAAAGCCTCCCTATTTGTGTAGTGTTTTTCATCTAAATGACTTAACACACTAGATCTCCGTAAGTTCTAATTGCTGATTGCTCAGACATTCCTCTGCCTGTAAGAACTTACTGAAAAGAAATCAATGGATTTCTTTGCACTCATAGAAAAGACACAAAATTCTCTACAGTGCTTGTACCAAGACACTTTATTATGAAGCATGCAGAAGGAGATGCAGATTCACATGTTAAAATCCCCAAACCACAGATCTGCTAATTCCCAGAAGCTTCATACTGGACATCTGACTTTCTCTCTCGGCACACTCCCTGTTACTGCTGCCCAGTGCTGTTCTCCAGCCAGGAGAGCTGGCAGCTGCTCCCTGTCCCCTGTATAATCAACTAACTCACCTCAGAGGTATGCTTGCATTGTGCTGGTGTAGACTCGCTTCCTCCTCTTTGCAGCACTGCTATCTGCAGAGAGAACTCTGGCCCAGCCTTCTGTCCAGTTAAAACTAGCGGGTTTGTGGAAATTTATGGGAAAAGAAACATGCTAAAACCCAAGGCAACATTCTCTGCTGGGTTAAGAGCTAGCAGCTCCTTAGTGCTCATTTCCATTAACGGAGGTGCTGGCTCCTCACTTCCAGCTCACTCTGTGCTACTGGCACAATGTTTTTGATTGTGAAGTGAAACTATTCATATTAATGTTGGAAGCTGAATGTTATGCTGCAGATGCCAACCAGCCGAGCACAGTCCTCTCCACTCTAAGTATATCATGGTAATTGACAATAAAAATTCTTCATGTGCTAAATACTGAGTGGAAAAATACCTAGTAAAAAAATCACATTTAATCATTAGATTAAACCAAAGCCAAACTGTGCAGAAGTGCCAAGTGAATGCAAACGGGAATGCTGATTATGCCTTGGGAAAAGAAAGACAATCCAGACATCCCAGTGGAGTCCTATTTGTTTGTCTAGGCATTTATAAACACCACAAGAGAAATAGCAAGGTTTGATCCTGCCCAGACTGTTGGAGTGCAGTCCCTGCATTCATCCTGGCAGGCAGAGGGCTCTACGTTTGAGATTCCAAATGTGTTTTAATTTAAAAAAACCTGGTGCCCAAGCAGTGCAGTGTCATTCAGTAACAAACATTATCAATGCCGAGAATGGGCTATAGAGAGCCAGTGTAGTACTCTTGCTTCCCAAAGGAAGCGTTCCTTGGCTGAGCACATGGAGGAGTGAGTTAAGGACCAGAGCGAAGTCAGACAAGCATAAACCAGAACTAAGCGACATTGTCAGCTGGGGTCCAAAGGAGTCTTTTCAATCTGGATTGCCAGTGACATGCCTACAGCCTGAAGGATTCAGATCCTCACAACAACCAAACAACTGTCGATGCAGAGACACAGGCACAGGCGCAAACCCACAAAAGTTAGATTACAACCATAAGGTAAGAGTAATTTCCTGGTTCAGAAAGGTGGCTTACAGACTTCTCTGCAGTAGAGATATGCTGCTAAAGAACACTGAAGGGACACTGAAATAGCTGAACTATATTTCTAGATCTGCCACCAATCCGACTGATTAACTCTCCTCATTTTGTATTTCTGTTTCTTCAATCCTGCTGTAATAGTTGTTTTTCCCATTTAGATTCTTAAAGCAGATGATACCATCTCTGATCATAAGCTTGAAAAGAACCTAACAGAACTAAAGTATGAACTTGAAAAAGAATTCTTGTAACAAAGCAAAAAGGAAAGATGGGAAGTGGGGACACCCTTGAGAATTCAATTAAATTACTTCCATCCCCCACCTCCCTGCCCCCCAGAGAAAAACATTTAACAACACACAGAACTGTTTAAAATCTATTGTATGCCAGAGAAGAACAGTGTGTTTTACAGTAAAACAAGTAGTTAAAAGAGACAGAATAAATATATATCACCATGGCACTTATTTCCAGAGCTAGAGCTTCGTTTTTATTTTTGTAAACATAAACATAGTGTAAACATAAACTAGTAAAAACTAACAAAGGAATCCTACAAACTGGCATTTCATAGACCCTGAATAAAAAATATTAGCACCTTGTGAACCACGAAATCTATTTTTTAATTTGGGACTGTGATAGTTGTCACCCTTACTGAAAGACTCTTTGTCATCTTTCTTAAGTACAGGATGAATTTGCATTACATTATGGGGTCTTTTAAAGGTGACAGTTATTTTTTAATGACCACGAGCTGTGATGCATAGATGCGCACCATCTTCATTCCTCACCTTCTTTCTACAATGGGCCTGGAGTGCCCATCCAGCAGTCTCACTCCAGGAAAAGGTTTCCTAAAAAAAATTGTCAGTGCAATAGTATCCCACAAACCTAAACTTCACAGCAGAGGATAACTAAAAATGGGTGCCTCAGCACTGGGGAAAATCTCAACAAGAAGAAAATCTTCAGCACCATATAAATCTGACTCTCTCCTTTTTTTTTTTCTTTTTTTT